>JAFJYI010000159.1:1200000-1803276 GCA_019022655.1 Acacia acuminata
TACACTTTAAGTTGTATGATCCTTCCTTGGAGATTTTCCACTCAGTGTTTGGCAAACAGAGCCGAGCGACTACGCTAGCAAGGGTCTTAGGGTTTTCTGCTTGCTGGAGAAGCTCGTTGTACTCATCGTCTGTAGGCTCTAGGTCGTAAACCTTGCGGATGGCGCTGGGGCTGCATTGTACATTCTTCCCTTGGACTGTGATGAAATAGGGAGAACCTCCTGGATAATTTGCTCCAAATTCAAAAACAAGGGGAGTTACCACCTCGGCAGGGTGAAGGCAGAATCTTTCCCATCGGCGCTGGCATATGATCCCTGTAACGCATTCTGGGTAAGCGCCCTGCTCGAATGCATCTCCGTCGAATCCTCGCTCTGGTGCTAGGGTTTTATCCGCCTTTAAGGAGTCGAAGCGAGATTTGGCCTCCCGAGTGGCGAATGGCATAGTGTCTAAAGCTTCAGCAGGTGCTTTTTGGCCGGAACCCTTGGTGCGTGCCATTGGAAGACTCTAGGGTTGTAGATGGAAGGGAAAATGTTGTAGCTTTGTACAGAGTGAATGAGCACGCGAGAACCAGTCGAAAGTTGAGTTCTGATTTAACTAGGGCTCAGGAGGAGTGATCATGGGTATATACTTCGGGTGGGTTACGTGCAATCCGTCTGAAATTTTAGGGTAGAACCGTGCGGCTGACGCTTGGTGTGGCAGATGGTGGTTCCTACTTTAATTGTCATTTGATTTTTAAATCTGCTGGGCCCAATCTTGTGTGGCCCACCCATAAGCCCGTCTTTGTGTGCGATTAGCGCAGATGAATTTCTGCAGCAATCCTAATGCCTTGGTCCTTAATTGATTTGGTTTTCAGATAGCATAGCCTCTATTCTCATATATCCCCTACTTCTTTAATGCTCTGGCAGTTATTTGCATCAGTTAGGTACTTCTCAGTTGGTTCTTTGAACCTCGCTGTTTTGAGTATTGAGAAGGTGACCTGATCATCGTTTACACACATAGTGAGTTCTCCTTTTTCCACATCGAACAGTGTACAACTAGTTGCCATGAAAGGTCGTCCTAGCAGAATTGGGACATCATGATCTACCTCAAAATCCAGGACAATGAAATCCACCGGGAAGATGAATTTATCTACTTGTACCAGAACATCTTTGATCTTGCCTTCAGGTAGCACTATAGAACGATCAGCCAGTTGTAATGTGACTGTTGTGGGCCTGGCCTCCCCTACTGCCAATTGCTTAAAGATCGACATTGGCATGAGATTTATGCTACCACCTAGGTTGCACAGAGCTTTACTAGAGTAATGGGGTCGATTGCACACGAAATTGTAAAACTACCAGGATCCTTCAATTTCGGAGGTAGACGATTGGTTAACATGGCACTGCAGTCTTGGGTCAATGCTACTAGCTCGAACTCTTCCAGTCGCCTCTTCTTAGACAGAATTTCCTTCATAAACTTAACGTAGCTGGGCATTTGTTCCAAAGCTTCTACGAGTGGAATATAATGTGTAATTGTCATAGCATATCACGGAATTGCTTGAATTGTTTCTCCTCTCCTTGTTTCTTTAGCCTTTGTGGGAAAGGCAGTGGTGGCTTTAGCTTTGCTGGAGGCCCGAGGTCAGGATTATGCTTTGACGATGAAGCGGTAGCATTCCTTGTTGGGTACTGTATGTGATCATCCAATGCTGCACGTGGCGGCAATGTTGCGGTGCTTAGATCGTATTCCGATTGTGACAGTCTTGGTTGCCTCCGTTCATCTTCAAGAGTTTGTTTAGTACCTTCTTGCCCTTCCTTAAGTTTCTCTGGCCTTGGATCAGCGACAACAATAGGTTGCTTGGTTTCTTTCATGGGTTTTAGGCTTTTACCATTTCTAAGATCTATCATTTTGACTTCCCGAATTCAGGTTGGTTGTGTGATGGCCGAGTTCAGGTTGTTTAGATCTGGAATCCCGAATTCCATGATGGCCTTATTCACATCTGGTTTTGGAGGTGGAGGGACCTAGTTATCCCTATTTATTATTGGGCGCTCTCGTTGCTCCCGCTCGTGGTTGACAGGTATTTCCGCCATGTTTGCTTGGTCGAAAGACTGACTTCGCAGCTTCTGCCTTTTGCGCCTGTGCTTGTAGGTGCGTTCTATCTCAGGATCGTAAGGGTCTAAGTTGGCTGGAGGCGAGTTGCGCATACACTGCAGAAGGTACCTAAAAATCAAGAGCAGAGAAAGTGAGCTCTTTTTACTAAGTAAATCACAACTATTAAGCAAAGGGGCGTCGTCATAAAGGGTATCAAGGCGGTTCCCAAGAACGGCGCCTAAAACTTGTTGGTCGAATTCCTTGATGACGAGTGAACCAGTCGAACAAGTAATAAAGAGTAAGTAGAGTATCGTCCCATAGAGACAGAGATACCGAGGAGTGACGCGCAATTGCTATGACAGTTGTGAAAGCATGAAGTAAATATAATGGTTGTGAGGGTTGTGTGCTTATGCTACTAGCAAACGTAAACAAAATAACTGTAACGAGAAAAGATATCAGTGAGAAGTTAGGCTGGACTCAAACTCATCCTTAAGTGCATCACTCCCCCAGTTGCTCTACCTAATGCTATAGCATCTAGACCGCGACCTTCCGCAATTGCTACAAAGATAGCTACCATTTGCAAAGCTATTTGGTTAACCCACCTCTATAGTCTACCGAAGCTTCCGCGTTCAATACTTATGATGCTAACTATACTCCTTCCATATTCATATGGCAAATTTCTAGTCAGAAGATCTGTGCTACGCTCAGGGTGTTATGGTTGAGAGGTAGACCCATTCCTGAAGCCTACAATAATAGGTCTAGCCATACACGGGCCGCTTAGCAAACACTATTTTTCAAAGGTCTAACCCCAACTCCTTGCCAGTAAGCTGAGGCCACAAATCTAGCCCTTAACTTCCGTTAACCGACTAGTAATTAGAACACCGATACACAAACCAAATTTATTGAATTAAGAAACTGCAACTGGGTTCATTCAACACTTAAAGATTCATCCTCGTCCAACCATATAAAGTTCAGTTCATGACTGACGAGGGACGCACAAAACAGACACTAACAGATTGACCCATGATTGAGAAAACAAAGATAAAAAAGAAAGGAAAACAGAAAGCTTGATGGAATTTTCGACGGTGTGGTCGAGGTCCTGTCACGTCACCACTCTACGTCTTCTTCGTTCCGTCGTACTGCATGGAAGGATGTTGGGTTGTCTGGAAATCTCGTGATCTTGTGAGCTCTCTCACTCTTCTCTTGAGTCTACCGAAAGTTAGTATCTTGTTCTAGGGCTCTCTGACTCTGTTAGGGTTGGCGCTGCTGTTTCCTTTTATAATCAGACTTTTCTTGTGGTGTAAGCTACAGCGACCTGGGCCTTTCCTAATCCGTCGGGATCTATCATATCTCTTGATCCGAGTAGATTGCTTCTGTTGATTCTTTAGGATTCTCCAAATCTTTTAGTTTCGATCCTCCGCATCTTCTATTCCGTTATATCAGCAACCTATTTGTCAATATTACCCTTTATTTATTCTTGAAATCATCTCGGGTAAATGATCGGAAAAATATGCCACATAGCATTGCGTCCTTTACTTTGCTATAGCATTCGGGATGCCTTGTATTGCACTTCGAATCGCTGTCAGAATGCTATAGCATCGTATCAGCCATGGTAGTGAAAACGTAGTTTTTACATAAAAGCGGAAGGAGAATGAAAAATCGTAAAACGTAAAATCGTAAAATAAAACGGAGTTTTTACTCGCATATGTATATAAAAAAAATTCGAGAAAAGTAAGGTACTGTCATCATACACACATATTGATCAATGCAATATCAATCAAAATGTCCAACATTGTCATTGATCAAACCATATTTTTTATATGATTTTACATGATTAAATTAGGATTTTTAATACAATTTCGGGGACATTATTGTATGATTAAGTACTAAGTTGAGTTAGGAACATTTGTATTGAATTAAGTGTAATTAGGGGTAAAATGATGTTTATTTATTAATTACGTAAAAGGAGCCGATATTTTTGAAATTTCGGTTACGCCCCCAAAATAGTTTGAAAATTCTCACTTTAGTCCCTCTCCGAACTTTTAAAACTTTCACTTAAGTCCCTTAGTAAAAACTGCGTTTTTTTGGAAAAACTCGCCGTTTTTACGCTTTTACGTTTTTTCGCGGCGTTTTTTACGTTTTTACTCTGAAACCGTTTTTTCCACAACGAAACGCGTTTAACCCAAAATAAAACGTAAAAACGGCGTTTTTACGTTTTAAAATGGCGTTTTTACTACCATGGTATCAGCCCTGCTATACGATTTCCCTTAAAAATAACGTAAACTGTTCCATTCTTAGCACATGCAAAGGATTTCTCCTCTTTAGTCCCTATACCATGAATGTATGCCTTTTTGCTTAGATTATCTTGTTAAGCTTGTATTTAACATTTAATTCGGTCAATAAGTATAGGGAAAACATGGTATGAATTGTGCTCATCAGAGGGTCGTACCTGATTAACGTTTAGTGGGCTTTTTGTCGTATTGCTGCTCTGGAATCTTAATATTGTGTCGTAGCATGGACTAAGCTGGACTCGTTCCCTCCTACTTTGCTGCTAAAGAACCAGAACCTTGGGCTGCCTCCCAGTAGCGCTTGCTTTAAAGTCTTCAGCCGGACTTTGCTATAGCAATTTAATGCTGTGGTAGTGCAGGAAGGTTCCCTGCTTCTTTAGTGCCTTTGCTGTCATCCGAAGAAGTTAGGTACTTCTCAGTTGGGTCTTTGAATCTCGTAGTCTTAAGGATTGAGAAGGTGACTTGGTCATTATTCACACGCATAGTTAGTTCTCCTTTCTCCACATCAATCAGCGTACGACCAGTTGCCATGAAAGGTCTTCCCAGGAGAATTGAGACATCGTGATCTGCTTCGAAATCCAGGATGATGAAATCCACAAGGAAGATGAACTTATCCACTTTTACCAGAACGTCTTCGATCTTGCCTTCAGGTAGCATTATGGAGCGATCAGCCAGTTGCAATGTGACTGTTGTGGGCCTGGCCTCCCCTACTGCCAATTCTTTGAAAATCGACATGGGCATGAGGTTTATGCTAGCACCTAGATCGCATAGAGCTTTTCCTGAGTACTGGGGTCCGATTGCATAGGGGATTGTGAAACTTCCAGGATCCTTTAATTTCAGGGGTAATCGATTGGTTAGCATGGCACTGCAGCGATCCCGGGTCAATACTCTACGTCTCAAACTCTTCCAGTTGCCTCTTCTTACACAGAATTTCCTTCATAAACTTCACATAGCTGGGCATTTGTTCCAGAGCTTCCACAAGCGGAATATTAATGTGCAATTGCCGTAGCACATCGAGGAATTGCTTGAATTGTTTCTCCTGTCCTTGCTTCTTTAGCCTTTGTGGGAAAGGCGGGGGGTGGCTTTGGCATCGCTGGAGGGTCGAGATCAGGGTTATGCTTTACTGATGAAGTGGCCATATTCATTGTTGGGTATTGTACGTGATCATCTAGTGCTTCACGTGGAGGTAATGTCGTGGTGCTTCGATCCTGTTCCGGTTGTGACAGTCTTGGTTGCCTCTGCTTGTCTTCAAGAAATTGTTCAGCATTGCCTTGCCTCTCCTTAAATTCCTCACATGTTGGGTTAGTGACAACCATAGGTGTCTTGGTTGCCTTCATGGGTGCTAAGCTTTTACCACTTCGGAGTTCTATCAACTTGACTTCCTCTCTTCCTTGGATCCTGGGGACTTCAGTGTCACTTGGGCGGGGATCTGAGGGTCGTTGTTAAGGGCGTGGCTAGTTGTCCCACTTGAGTTTCAAGATTTCTTAGGGTTACTTGCTGGTTCTGAATGATTGAATCATTTTTTGCCATATATTCCTTCAGGAGGGTCAGCATAGAGTGCGGCGGGTCTGACTCACTGCCCTACTGCTGTGCTTGCTGGATAAACCTTGGTGGGTTTGATGTTCAGTTTGAGTATTGTGGGCCCGATGATTGTCCTCCTGCTTGTGAACCTTGAGAGTTCCATGAGAAATTGGGATGCTGCCTCCATCCAGGGTTGTATGTATTTGAGTACAGATTGTTGGTGTTACTTCTCCTGTTAAAGTTGTTGATGAAGTTTACAGATTCAGGGTTAGCAGAGCACTGAGAGTAAGAGTGCTTTCTGCCACAGTACACACAAGCTACCTGAGATGGTTGCAGTGATGTGTTGCTTGATGGAAGGGTCAGTCCTTTCACCATATTGGTCAGAGATGAAACTTGAGTTGTGAGAGCAGTCATGGCATCCAGTTCATGGATCCCTGCAACAGTTCGGGAGGATGTAGCTCTGTCTTCTTGCCATTGATGACTGTTTATGGCCATGCGCTCCAATAAATTGTGGGTCTCTTCATAAGACTTCATTAGGATGGATCCTCCAGAGGAGGCGTCTACAATTGATCGTGTTTGTCCATCGAGACCTCTGTAAAATGTTTCTAACTGGACCCATTCGCACAGTCCGTGCTGAGGGCATCTTCTGAGGAGGTCTTTGAATCTGTCTCAGGCCTCATAGGTAGATTCACCAGGTTTCTGTTGGAAGTTGGTGATGTCCCCTCTCAGTTGAGCATTCTTCGTAGGTGGAAAAAATTTGAGCAAGAACTTAATTCCCATATCATTCCATGTGGTGATGGAATTAGCAGGTAGGTTGTTGAGCCACGTCCGAGCCTTGTTTCTTAGTGAGAATGGGAATAGTTTAATCCGGACAGCGTCGGGCGGTATTCCTGGGATGACAAAAGAATCACACACCTCCATGAAGGTCTTGAGGTGAAGGTGGGGATCTTCGAGATGGAAGTCCTCCAAATTGCACGGGGCCGCATTCAAGATCGAATCATGACACCTTTAATTTCAAAGTGTCCAGCATTGAAGGTTGGTGGTGTGATGGCCGAGTTCAGCTTGTTGAGATCTGGGATCCCGAATTCCATGATGGCTTTGTTCACATCTGAGTTTGGAGGTAGAGGGACCTGGTTATCCCTGTTTACTACTATGTGCTCTCATTGATCCCGCTCGTGATTGTCAGGTATATCCGCCATGCTTCCTGGGTCAAAAGATTGACTTCTTCGCTTCTGCCTTCTGCGCCTTTGGTTGTAGATGCGTTCTATTTCAGGATCGTAAGGCTCTAGGTTGGCTGGAGACGAGACGCGCATGCACTATAGAATGTACCTGCAAATCAAGAACAGAGAAAGATGAGCTTTTTACTAGGTAACTCACAACTATTTAGCAAAGGGGCGTCGTCACTAGGGGTATCAATCAGTCCCCAGCAACGGCGCCAAAAACTTGTTGGTCGATTTCCTTGATGGCAAGTGAACTAGTCAAACAAGTAATAAAGTGTAAGTAGAGTATCGTCCCACAGAGACTGAGATACCAAAGAGTGACGCTCGATTGCTATGATAGTTGTGCAAACGTAAAGTAAATATAATTGGTTGAGAGGTTTTTGTGATTATGCTAATAGCGTAAATAAACATAATGAATTAAACTTGAGAAGTTATCGTAAGAAGTTAGGTGGACTCGAATCACCCTTAAGCGCATCAATCCCCCAGTTGCTCTACCCATTGCTATAGCATCTATACTGCACAGCTTCCGCAATGCTACAACATAGCTACTACCACAAAGCTATTTGGTTAACCCACCACGATAGTCTACCGAAGCTTCCGCGTTCGATACATATGACGCTAACTATACTCCTTCCATATTCCTAAGACAACTTTCTAGTTAGATCTGCGTTACGCTCAGGGTGTTATGGTTATGAGAGGTAGACCCATTCCTGAAGCCTACAATAATAGGTCAAGCCGTGCACAGGCTGCCTAGCAAACACTATTTCTCAGAGGTTTAACCTCGGCTCCTTGCCAGTAAGCCGAGGCCATAAACCTAGCCCCTAGCTTCCCCTAATCGGCTAGTAATTAATGCACTGATAAGAAAACCAAATTTATTGAATTAAGAACTTGCAACTGGGTTCATTTAACACTTTAAGGAATCATCCTCGTCCAGCCATATGAAAATCAGTTCATGAATGACGAGGGAAACACAAAACAGACACTAACGGAATGACCCATGATCAGAATACTAAAATAAAAGAGAAAACAGAACGATTGACGAAGTTCCAATGGCGTGGATGAGGCCGTCACGTCACCACGCCACGTCTAGATCTTCTCTCCGTCGCACCGCAAGGAAGGATCTTTGGGTTGTCCTGAAAATCTCATGCTTTGTGAAATCTCTCACTCTTCTCTAGAGTCTTCCGAATGTAGAATCTCGTTCTAGGGCTCTCCGACTCTATTAGGGTTGGCTCCGTTGTCTCCTTTTATAATCAGGCTTTCTTGCGGTGCAAGTTACAGTGAGTTGGGCCTTTCCTAATCTGTCGAGATCTATTGTATCTCTTGATCTGAGTAGATTGCTTCTGCTAATCCTGCGGGATTCTTCAAATCTTTTAGTTTCGATCCTCCGCATCTTCTATTCCGTCATGTCAGCAATCTTCCTGTCGTGATCGCCCTTTCCTTTATTTCCTGAAATCACCTAGATAAAAAGGTCAGAAAACATGCGGCATAGCATTGTGTCCTCTACTTTGCTATAGCTTTCGTGATGCCTTGCATTGCATTTCTAGTGCTATCAGAATGCTATAGCATCGTATCAGCTTTGCTATACGTTCTTCCTTAAAAACCATGTAAATTGTTCTTCTTGGCACATGCAAATCGTTTCCTCCCTTCAGTTCCCTATATCCTGAATGTATCTCTTTTTGCTTAGATTATCTGCAGTTAAGCTTGTATTTCTTATTCAATTCAGTTATAAAGTATAGGGAAAACATGGTACGATTTGTGCTCATCAGTATGCTGCTAAGGCTTCCATAGGGATTCATGCCATTCGTGTTAAGGGCAAGCCTAAGGTTCCTAGGTTCTTCGTCGAAGTTCGAAAATAATTGATCGATTTTCTTCCATTGAGAAGAATCAGCCGGATGTCGAAGCTTGCCATCAAAAATCCTCTCATCTACATGCCACCTCAAATTTTTTGCATCATTTTCATTCGCAAACAACTGCTTGAACCTTGGTATGATTGGAAGATACCACAACACTTTTGCAAGCCCCTTATTTGACTTGTACCTTGGGGTTTCACATATCGGACAGTGCGCTTCTCTTCAAACTCTTTTCTATACAATACGCAATCATTCGGGCATACATGGATCTTTTTGTACTCCATCCCCGGTGGACAAAGTATTTTCTTAGCATCATAGTATCGATGCGGCAACACATTATCATTCGGAAGCATGTCCTTAAAAGCCTCAAGCATTTCAGAAAAACTTTTGTCGCTCTATCCATCACGTGCCTTCAAGCTTACCAATTTCAATACAGTATTCAACAATTGGTATTTTTTACACCCAGGGTATAACGGGGTCTCTGCATCACTGCACATATTACCATATGCATGTGATTGATCAAAATCCTCTTCTCCTACATCACGAATAATGTCCTCTTTACGATTATCCATTTCCATGTCATTATCATCAAAGGCCACTTCCCCATGTTGTGACCCACTTGTCATTTTTTCACCATGCCATACCCATACTGTATAAGTCTTACAAAACCTTCAAAAATTAAATGTGTGTGTATAACTTCAAGGCTTAGTTGCCTCTCATTCAAACATTTTACATAAGGGCAATAAAACTTCCCACTATCATTATGGGCATTTTGTTTAGCAAATTCTATAAATTCTCTCACCCCATTCTGATATTCAACACTCGTACATAAAGCATTTATCCAACTATGATCCATAGTAGAATTCCTATAGACGGAAAGATTTAACATACATAACCCGAAAAAATTGAAACTTGCATATAAAATAAGCCAACTCCAAATGCATATATATGCTTAATGTCGGTTATGTCTTCTATTTTTTTATTTTTTTGTTTCACGGAGAAACTTGCCCATTAAATGCATAACGAAGAATCACTTTTGGTCATAAATGTATCACAGTGAATCCAAGAAGCAAAATAAATGCATGACGAGGAAATTAAATGCATCGCATGAAGGTCTTGTGGACTCACCTGTAGCATATAAATTCAAAGGCGTTTGCTGAGTCTTTCTTCTCCGGCCACGAACCTTGATGTTGCAGACAGCAAGAGTAACCTAAAAACACTTGTTGGTCAGTTGGATAGGTCTAAAGTGAAAATATAATCTTCAAAATACAATATTCATTAACAACAGAGGAACCCATAAGAACATTTCATCGATTTTGTTAAACCCATGAAAAACCCTAAACGATGAGCAGGAAAATCATAAAGTTATATAACCAAAATACCTCTTACAGCTTAGTCTATAGATATTTAACTAAGGAACCAGAAAGTGATTGTCGAGAGAACGACGCCAAGCAGCAACGAAGCAACACGCAAACACTGGAGACAGAACCTGAGTAATCACTTTCGGCGCAACAAGAGAAGTTTAGAGAGGGAAATTTAATTTTCCGTGTGACAGATACATGTTTTATTAATTTTATTAAGATCAGTTAATTACAAAGTATCTGATCCTAAAGATAAGGATTTTATTAATTTAATTTTTAAGACCAAAGGTTTAGAAGACTCCGGTCCTAACTTTTTACTATTCATTTAATTTTAAGACCAGAGTTTTATAAAACATCAGGTCCTAAAAGTCAAATACTTTTTAAACTAGTTACTTATAAAGTATCTGGTCCTAAAGGTCCTCATTTATTAACCAAAAAAAAAGAGGATTGGCTTGGCGAGCGCAGCAGCAACTGAATGAATAAAATAAAGGAAAATTGGAGAATAAGCTTCTTTAATTACTAGAGAATATGAACAAAAAAAGACACAAGCTTAGTTCTTAATGCTTTATACATTCTTGGAGAAAATGCACGTACACGGAAAAAAAAGAAAAGAAAAAGAAACTGAACATTATCAACAACAAGAATCTGACTAAAGATCCTAAAGCTTATTATCCTCCAATGTCTTCGTGATATCGGCGTGAGCAGCATTAACTTCCTGTTGGAGATTAGCAAGTTTCTCTCTTATTCGCATCAGCCACAATGCATCATTAGAGGAAAGAGGAGAGGGGTCAGCGGTAGGTGCGCTGGGGCCAAGAGGTTGGAGAGGGGGAGAAGGAACCTTTTCATGGTCTGAAGCCTGGAGGGGGCTGGCAATCTCTTCATCATCAAGAAGACAGAAGAAGTTAGCATAGACAGGGTCGACAGAAAGATGGAGGGGGTGCAACAATCTCTTCATCATCCGAAATAACAATGGGTCCAACGACCCGAGACTCTTCGGTCACAATAGAACGCACTCTTGCTTGAGGTGCCCCGTATAACGATCTAAAGAAGGCACGAGCTTCAGGAGTAAGAGTACCCCTACGAGGAGTTATCTTGTATCTAACCATGGTTTGAGGCTTTGCCGGTTAGGCAGAGCTACGTAGTGAGGAGTTAATAAGGACGAAAAGGTAGTGTGAGGAGTTAATAAGGGCAAAGAGCGGGAGAGATATATTTATTTTTTTGCTCGGAAGGAGAGATATATTTATTGATGATGATAAATTGGGATTCAATTGGTATAAATGAATTTAGTGTCTACTTTAAGAGCGTATTTTATAAATATCTGGTCCTAGAAGTATATTATTTTTTTCAATTCAATTACTTTTAAGATCTAGCTTTTATAACATATCCGGTCCTAAAAGTATATTATTTATTTTTTTCAATTTAATTACTTTTAAGATCTACCTTTTATAACATATCCGGTCCTAAAAGTATATTATTTATTTTTTCAATTCAATTACTTTTAAGATCTACCTTTTATAACATATCCGGTCCTAAAAGTCTATTATTTATTTTTTCAATTCAATTACTTTTAAGACCGTCCTATTAACAAATATCTGGTCCTAAAAGTCTATTATTTATTTTTTCAATCAATTCAATTACTTTTAAGACCGACATTTTATCTTGTATCCGGTCCTAAAATTCATTTATTTTTGTTTCAATTCAACATTTTTTAAGTAAGAATTTTTTCTTAAAAAATATTACTTTTAAGAATGGATCTTTTATAATATTCGGTATTAAAAGTTTGAGTCGTATCCTTACGCTCTATTCAAATGAATGATTTAGAGTCTCTTCGGCTTCCAGATAAACTTCATCATCAACGCATCTCCTCGTATTCTGAAGATCCCTCTGCTTCTTTCTTTTTAATATCTTCCTATAAGATACAGATAATGAGAAGCTTAGTAATGAAACATGTTTAGTAACTAAAAAATAACAATATCGATACTTACAATTCTTTTAACAATAAGACAATGTCTTGTCTTTCAACTTCGACGATCGGGGACGGTGTATGTAAGTTTGGATAGTGTCCCAAATAGGATCCTTTCTTGTGTGAAGGTCCACATTTTTCCACTCATCGTCAATATGCTAACCTTGCTGTGTGCTAGATAGCCGACAAAACTATTATATTTGCTTTTATTAGGACTGAAAGGTTCCAAATTTTCATCAAACTGAATCTCGAGCTTTGACCTAGAAGTCTAACTTAGGGATACATCCATCATTCGTGTGCCACTTCTACCATGGCGTGCACGGCGGTTACAAGGCTCATTGTGAGATGAAGAGGGTTCGTTCTGACTCGTACCAGTCACACCAGTACCTGGCGTTCCAGGAACACGACTAGAATCATTTTCACCGTTCATTTTTGAGATAGAAAGAGAGGAATGCTTGAGCAAATGAGAGAGTAACAGAAGCTAATGGTATGTGGGCGAGGAAGAGAGGTAATGCAATAGGAAGGGTTTCACAATGTGAACAGAGGTTCTTCAGTGAGAGTAACAAAAGGTTTCGCATGAAGAAAAATATATTTTCCTCTTTATTTTTGAGACCAGATATTGAAAAAGACGATCTTAATAGTTAACATTTAAGACCGGTCATATTAAACTCTGGTCTTAAAAGTAATTAATTACTTGTTTAATTTTCTTCAATATTGTTGTCCCGGCCACATTTTAAGTCCGGTCTTACAATATTTAACTTTAAGACCGAACAAATGAGTAACCGGTCTTAAAAGTTAACCTTTAAGACCGTCGTGTATAACTTCGGTCTTAAAATTAATTAATTTTTTATTTAATATTTTTCTATATTTTGTACCGGCCGCATTTTATGTCCGGTCTTAAAAGGATAACTTGTAAGACCGGCTATTAAATATGTTCGGTCTTAAAACTTTAATACCTTTATAATTAAATTTTTCCTTATTATTTTAGGCCGAGAAAATATAAGTCTAAATTGTATGAGATTTCTCCATAAGTATTTCAATTTTTTAATAACATTTTTAAGACTGGTTTTTTTTAACAGTCCGAATAATATATTTAAGACCTATGAAAAAATGATCCGGTATAAGAAGTTATTTATATTTACAAAACAGCCACTGGTCATACCTTTAAGACCGGGCCGTCGATAGTCCGGTCTAAATCATGCGGTCTTAAAACCCTTTTCTGCACTAGTGGGAGTTGATGTCAAAAATCGAGATTGAGTCGTTTTCGCTTTGTTGCCGCGTATGTGTAGATGACATGCCTTTGGTTTACTCTAAGATTGCATATTTTAGATCCCTCTTGCTTTCATTGGAATGGGTGTCTTAGAATATGATCGTTTGACCTACTCTGATTGAGTTTCCGTGTATGCTTTGTATTTTGCACTAGTATTAAATGCTTCTAACACAAATCTTACTTCGTGATAATTTGAGCATAATCCTTCAAGTAATCATCTGAAACTCATTAATAAACATGATTATAGACATAGAGAATAGTAATAAGTAATAATCACAAGTTATAGAATGATAATCAATGATTTTCACAAAGACGAAGGTTTAGTGCAAGAACAGTGACACTCAAGTGTTATTCATCCCACACTCGAGTGTTGTTCTCCAAAACTTGAGTGTTGATGAATCTACTCTCTAGAAGAGACAGTTAAAAATGAAGTTCATTTTAAAAAATATGCTTTCTTCCAGACAATCGAGTATAAAAAATAAACACTTGAGTGTCCTTTTTCCAGACTCGAGTATTGATGCTTTGTGTGTGGTAGGAGACTGTTCAAAAGATAGACATTAGAGAAAGTACATTAATTTTTACCAGACACTCAAGTGTCATTGAGTCACACTTGATGTCACTGAATGACACTTCAAGTGTGCTACAAAGCCTTAATTCATCATCGGGTATCATGCACTGACCTTGAGGGAATTTACCTTGATACTTGAGTGTTGATGCGATACTCGAGTGTTAGCCTTGTTATTTCCAAAATGAATACAAGTGACAGGCATTGGTATTCCAAGTGTTGGGGAAAAGCTCAAGTGTTTACTTAAATACTCGAGTGTCCAATATTATCTCCATGGTAGGAGTGAGTGTCAGGCATACTTTTAGCTAGTATCAAGTCAACACTCGAGTATGTCCATATGAAAACACTTGAAATTGCTTTATGATTCAAGTTTTTTGTTTCAATAACTGTTGTACACTCGAGTTATTTAATGCACACTCGAGTGACTTGAATCATCAAGTCTACATTCTTTGCAAGTGTTTGTTATCATCGAAACTTAAAATCCGAGAACTAACATTCTCTCCCTTTTTGATGATGATAGCACTTGTCAATTTTTGAAAATATTTAGAGAAATTTTGAGATCACCAAAAAAAGAATATGTTAAGCAATGAGGCAATGTATAATATAGTAGACACAGGGTTGCCTAATTAGACAATTGCATTGATAATCAAAAGAAGTACATAATTCAAGTTTCATGTTAGTAAATAAATATGAAAGTGAACAATTAATAAACATAAGGAACTAAAAAAAAATCAGTCACAGTCAGGGACGGAGCTTGGGATAGAACTTTGGGGGGCCAAATATATACTCATTAACTAATCAAAACTCGAAGGAAAAAAGTTAACTCAACACTCATTATTTGCAGCATATACTTCTACTTCTCGTCCTCAATCATACTGCATCTATAGGATAACTACCAAGAACACGAAGAAAACTCACAAATTCTTGAAATAAAAAGTATGACCAATTTTGTTACAGATTAACTCAACACTCACATTTTAAGTCAGACAAGCTGAACATCCTGAATTTTAGAGACCTTAAACCTAATCCTTACAAAACAAAGAAGCACTAGAAATGTGATTAACATGGTGTCATGCTTTGATTGCTTATTCCACAAACAACAATTTACAAGTATGCTTTTTGGTTCTAGCATGAAGCAAGGAGTTTTTAACCTATTAATTTATGTGATTGTGAATCTCTGATTCAACCATAAACTTGATGTAATTGAACACCACAACGTTGGAAGGTAAGAAGCTGAGGTTTAGAATAAAAAATCAATTAACTTCATCCACAGGTATAGTGTAGAATGGGTAAAAGCATAGTAAAGAATACACTACAAAAGTAAATTTCATTAATAAGCTAAAAATTTAAGACAATTCGAATGGAATATAGAAAAAAATGACAATATTAACATAAATCACACAAGACCCCATATAGAACAAAGGTTGAATTATAAGCCCCAAAAAAATTAGGGGGGCCAAAATTAAATTTTACATTATATTAATTTTCTTTAAAAAAATCCTAAGCAAATTTTTTTTTTGGGGGTGCCCCCCCTTGTATCAATGAAGATCCATATATGGTCACAAGTCACTTCTCTCCCTCTTTGTCATCGGGCAAAAGGGTGGGGAAAGTGAGGTCCGAGGGGGAAACTAACTAGATAGGCGCAGTGGAGGTGTATAGACTATAATGGCTATTGAATCTTTATTGGATATTGCTTTGGATATTCACAATTATCCTTTATCACCTAACCTCTTGCATTTAAAATTTGAATTTAAATTACTATTTTAAATTCAATATTTAAATCCCAAATTTAAATTGGCCTAAGACCCCATTGGGCCTTCTAACATATTTGGACCTATTTATGGAAAAACTAATTTCTGGCTAATTATCCAAATATGGCACCATTTGTATTGAGTTTGGAGTCCTACTCCAACCCATTACACCTATAGTCTTGATAAAGCCCAATAACAATTATTGGCCCAAAGTTGCATAGTAAAGCAATCAAGAACAACCTTAGCATGTGACCCATTAGGCCCAACTAGTCACCGACATAGATAAACTTGGACCAATTAAACTCCTTTAATGGGCCCAATTTATTTAATGACTACTAATCACATAAGACACTAGTAATGCTCTGTGGCCCTAGAACTACCGGTCATGTGAACGATTAATCTCTTGTAGGGAATTGTGAGTCTTTTAGCATGTCCATCTATTTCTTTTTTCTAAAATTTTGCGTTAAGCAAAAGTACTCCACTTATGATAAGGAAATTTTACACAGTGAGATCTTTTAAGCTCCGGAAGGACTATATCTTGACCCCAACAATTTGTTGTTTACTTAGACTATCAAATTCTTTAGTTTCCAAACTATCAAAGACATTTAAACTAAAAGCATGCCAAGTGGGTAGAGTTTCTTCAAGAATTTGCATTTGTTGTTGGGCACCAGGAAGGTACAAAAAATAAGGTTGTGAATGCTTTAAGGCGTTGGATCAATATTTTGCACACTATGAGTGTCAGCTGTTGTAGGATTTGATTTGTTAAAGATGATTGCACACTTCATACCCTGATTCTAGCATCTTTTATTAGGAGGTTAAGGATGGACCTCATCAAGACCACGATAGACATCCCTAAAAGACATATTTTACTAGGAATATTTAACTCTTTCTTGGTACTAAATTATGCATTTCCCAGACATATTTAAAAGACTCCCTTGTGTGGGAATTGAACGTAGGAGGAGGTCTCATTGGTCATTTTAGTAGAGGCAAGACAATTACCCTCGTTGATGATATGTTTTAAACCACTTTCCTTATACATCCATGACGTTGCTCAAATATTTACTAGTACAAAAAAGGCTTTTAAATTGGACAAAAAAGCTTCATAAAACCAGATTTGGGACCAATCTCGATGCAGTCAATCTAAAAAGTTTGTTACTTTGAGACCTAACGCAACCGATATTTAAAAAAAAAAAAAAAAATTTTTAGACCAGATTTTTAAAACTTTTTAGACCGGATTTTAAAATATGAGGTTTTAAAAGTCTCTTTCTATCGTTAAAAAAAGAAGAAGAAGAAGAAGAAGAAGAAGAGACTTTAAAACTGCATGTGAAAACACTTTCAATCTTAAAAGTCCATTTTTATCGCAAATTTTAAGATCGATGTGATACCGGATGTGAAAACACATCCGGTCTTAAAAGACCCTTTCTATATAAATAATAATAATAATAAATGACGAAAGGAACAAGTCGGACCGGGGTTTTTACATTAGGAATAATACTCAAATCCTCACCACCATAACACAAACAAGGCAAAATAGACCAAATCCATTCTCCCATATCCTCACGATACCAATTCATATCCATACAAACTAGATGGAGAAGAATTTAGGAACATTATACCACAAAGAGGCCATAAAAATTCAATACCATTGGCTTAACCTTCGTTATGAGCACTTCATGTTGGGATCTGTACACGCAGCGAAAGGATTTCATCTATTAAGAAAAACTTACGAATCCGAAAGAGAGGATCTATCAACGGTGTTTAAATCGGGTTTGTTAGAAACGGTACTTATGCAAACTCGTGTGCGTCTCGAACGTCGTACGATCTTGTTCAATCAAACAGAGCCGACTCTGCGAATCCACTCCCTCTACCGGTATCCACACGAACAACCTCCAACACTAACGGCAGCGTGCTAGCGCCTTCAGTATTTTCGCGTCTCTTCTTTTTCTCTCTAGGATTTTTCGCGGCTTTTCTAATACGTCTTGCAAAATGTCCCGTTGGTTTTTCAAAACTTAATAGGCGTATTATATATTCAAAATTAATCCTTATTAATCTTGAAATTTGAATTTGGATTAAAATAATATATTAATTTAAATCTATCTAATAGATCTAATCTAATCTATTTATTTAATCCGAATCAAAAGTCTTCGATTTAATTTTTTTCTATAAATTAAATCGAGAAATGATATCTATCTATTTAATTAAATTTGAGATACTATATCTCAATTCAAATTAAATCGATATATGATATCTTTTTTCGAAAATTAAATCGAGATACAATATCTCTATTTGTTTTAGATATTTAATTTATCAAATAAATTAAATACAAAACAAATATTATATAATAATATTATAATCTCTATTAAATAATATTATTATATTATTTTTGAATTTAATAATATATATATATCCACCCTAGATTAAATACAAGCATTCATTAAATCTTAGACATGTCTAAGATTCAATCAATCTGGACACTATTGCTCGTGTTGGGCTATTCTTATGTACGACCCTGTAGGCCCACATGAGAGTGACGGTGGGCCAATACTGTACCAGGCCACAAGTCGCAAGCGGCCTCTAGCAAAACATTGCGACTACCCAACTCATATGAGGATCGATGATACGATTCTACCTATCATACAACCATGTCATGTCCCTTTTGTCACGCGATAATTTGGTCAAGGATGAGGCATGGATAATGTCAACTTCCTGTTCTTGACCATTACTTTCTCGATTTTTGAGTAGTCTAATAATTGAAATGGAAACTCCTTTCCATTTAGTATGGCCATATATTTCTCACACCCACTCATCGAGGGGCCTAGTATTATCTCTCTACAAATGTGAGGGACAAATTCCATCTTGACCATTCATATCTCTCTGCATGAAAACCACTAATCCCGATCCAAGCCTTTATCATCACCTGGTCAAAGGTAACTTTTGACTAGGTCAAAGATCAGCGACTCTCATGTAGGAATCCATGATGATCTTAGGTCAAAAGGCGTTGTAACGCGGTTATATATGAGATAAGTTTATGACTAAATCCATGCAGTTTTCTCATAGTGGGTTGATCCAGCATCTTGTACTCTTACAAGTGACTATGACTTTGATTCGTATCTCCATACATTATCAAAGTCATACTGGTCTTATTTCATCTTCGCTCTTACGTAGATGACCGACCAGGGACATTTAGGATAATCTATAAGAAACATCCAAGGATACAGTTATAACTATAAACATGCAAATGAAATGATAACTAAATGGAGAATACTTTAAATGACATAATGTTTAAAGTACAATGACTTGTCCCTAGGGCATAATTTCCAACACTTCATCCATTCTTCCTCATAGTTAGTTGCAGCTCTCAGCCATCTCAATTGTAGATCATACTGCCGATTCAAATCTCCTTAAAGAACCCACCGAAGATTTGCTGCAACCTTGTGCTTATAGTCTCATCGATCCTTTTTGAACGAGATCTCACCCATCGCTGCCGATCGATTCCAGATCTAACCACCACTCAACAATCACCACCACTCTCCAATCGTCCCTTTCCACCACCGAAATCACTCATTGACATACTCCATAGCACCCAAAATACTAACACACACCCCCAAGAGAGTTTCCTACTCCTATCTGCCCATCAACAGGAAAGCAACACAAACGGCCTCGTCTCTTCCAAGTGACGATGAACACCCCTACTTTGAATGGCATGAATATCTACAAAATAAAAGAAGTAAAAATTGTGGGAGACAAAAGAAGCAAAAATAAAACAAATTGAAGAAGACAAAAGAAAAATTGCGAAGCTCGAGAAGCTAGAACAAAAACAAAAGACAATGAGATCAAAGGAGGCGAGAGCAATTTTTGTGACGTCATAAATTTGTGAGTGAGGTCCTTGAGATGAGGTTGAAGAGAGTGTGAGGCAAGATTTACAAGGTTGAAAAGAGTTTTAGAGAGTGAAATTCATTTTTTAGTGCGGGAAAATAGAAGATTAATCTTTTAGACTTTTTAGACCAGATTTTTTAAATTCCGGTCTTAAAAGTAGACTTTTTAAACCAGACTTTTTAAACATCCGGTCTTAAAAGTAGACTTTTTAGATCGGACATTTACAAAATCGACACCAATCATACTTTTTGAACCAGACTTTTAAAATATTAGGTCTTAAAAGTAAAACTTTTAAGACCTCATATTTTACAAATCCAGTCTAAAAAGTTCTTTATATATATTTAGGAATTGCCACGGCCATACATTTTAGATCTAATCCTCTATAATCCGGTCTAAAAAGTTATTTATATAATTGCCATTATTCATACTTTTTAGACCTAATCCTCTATAATCCGGTCTAAAAAGTTCTTTATATATTTACGGAACTACTGCCTGTCATACTTTTTAGACCTAATCATCTGTAATTCAATCTTATTATTATTATTAACGAAACTATCGCTGATCATACCTTTTAAACCGGAGCCTCTATTCTCTAGCCTAAACGAGGCAAGTCTAAAAACCCTTTTTTATGGTAGTGATTGTCCCAATGTCATGCTAGTCAAACGTCCAAGGTCAAGAAGCAAAATACAGATTGGTACAAATTCACCCTAGAAGGACCATATATAGGATTAACCTTGTCTCAGGATTTCTCATTCTGATCAACATCATGAATCTGTTGTCATTGATAGGTTCTGATAGTTGGCCCACTTCATCCCATATAGTTAGACCCACGATGTATCCCACTCAGTCAATTTCTTTTTAAAAGAAATTGTGCTCTTATATAGGTTACTCACTTCTATTGTGTCTAATAGAGATGTCAAATTTAATTTGTTAGTTACTTTTGGAAGACACTATAAAAACCTTTTAATACCCAACTGAAGCTCTCTTCTGATTTTCACCCCAAACTGATGGTCGAACTATAGTGGCCAATTGTAGTCCAGGAAACATGCTTTGGAGTTTAGTTGGAGACAAACTAAGGAATAAGGATCTCATCTTACTCACAGCTGTGTCTACTTGTAATAGCTCTACCAATAGGCCCACAAGCAAAAACCCATTTGAGATGATACATTTAGTCAACCAAGAGAGATGATATTGTATCTTTGCTCTTGAGTAAATGTGAATGACGATATGAGGGATGAAGCTGGCACGGTATCCAAATTGGAAAAAGGTAGATCACTTTATTAATTCAATTAATTCTAGGGCCACAGAGCATTGCTAGTGTCTTATGTGGTTATTAGATAACTTGGGCCCATTAAAGGAGTTTGATTGGTCCAATGTTATATATATCAATGATTAATCGGATCTAATGGGTCACACACAAAGGTTATTCTTGATTGCTTAAAATTAGGAAACTTGGCCAATAATTATTATTAGGTTTTTTTCAAGAGAATGGGTGTATTTGGGTTGGAGTAGGACTCCAAGCCCAATATACAAAAATGGCACCATATATGGTTTCTTTGTGGGAAATTAGTTTCTCCACTAATAGGCCCAAATATGTTAGAAAACCAAACGCGCGTTTTGAATTTTAAATTTGAGATTTGAATTTGAATTTGAAATTCAAGAGATTAGGTTATAAAGATAATTTTGAATTATCTTAATATATTTATGTGCATATATTTATATATAAATAAATGTCCAATAAAGATTGAACAAATAAAAGAAAAAGAAATAATTAAAGAAATGGATATGACCCATTATCTTGAATTATTAATTCAAGAAATAATTAAATCTATGGATGAGATTCATTATCTTAAATAATTAATTTAAGAAATAATTCAAGATATGGATTTAATTTGTTTTATTAATTATTTGGATAATACCAATTAGTGGGCCATTATTCTTGAACCCTAATTAGGGTGTTAGCTAAAAAATTCATACGACACTTTCAGTCTTAAATGTTTTGCGCCAAGGTACAAAAACCCTAAAATGTTGGCCGAAACATTAAGCTCTCTGAAGCAAAAGAAAGTTTCAGCCAAAGGACCAGGAAATGGGGCAAGAGGTGCCATCCATAGGTAATCAAATCTTATTCTTCTTATCCTAAACCTAATATCAAGAAACCTAATCTTCTTGAGATAAAGAAAACTCAAGAACGTTGAGTCCTCAACCTTGCATCGCCTAACAAGCATCCAAGGAAAGAGAGGAATCAAAGAGAAGGAGTTCTGAAGGAAATCAGGAGATAGCCATGTGGATCAGCCTTTAGAGGACATCATACACTTTGAGGTCTTCAAAGTGATCTAAGGTAATCCTAAAATCACTCATGTATTTTAATGAGTAGATTGTGGGAATTTCCCATGAACATCTGTATAATACATTATCAATATTTCTGGGAATATCCCATGAGTATTGGGATGACTCATGAGTACCATAAAAGTTATGGGTTCTTATGAGTGCCTGTAAAAGTTACAGGAATCACATGATCAATATTCCTGGGAATATCCCATGAATATTGAGATGACTCATGAGTACCATAAAAGTTATGGGTTCTAATGAGTATCAATTTTTTCAATCACATAATTAGAAATCTGAAAACATTAAATGCTAAAGCTCCTAAAGATTCATATGGGATTCTCAAATAAAGTTCCTAAGAGTCCAAATGATGTTCATAGGAATTTCTCATAATAACCTTATAGGAAGTAAAGTCTAAAAGGGGCAACCTTGTAGAGCGACGAGTTTAAATGACGGTCATGGGAATTTCTTATGGTAAGCTTATAGGAACCCATGAGTATTTACTTTATAATTTAATTTGGGAAATCTCATGATAAAATAGAGACAACATTTCAATGATTGCATCTGGAAAAAAACTCATGAGCGCCAGCTCTTGGGTTTATGAAATTAAGATCCATGCTCTCCCATAAGAGTTATAGATTTTTTTTCATAAATTAACTTATTTAACAAATGTGATCAAGAGTATCTAGGAGTTAGCTCCTAAACATAACTCATGAGTACCATAAAGAATTACGGGTTCCCATGAGTACCGTAAAGGTTATGAGTTCTAGTTTCTGCTGCAATTAGGGAAAGACAAAATTTTTTGCTTTTCCTACTCATGAGTTCGCACTTGAACATCAGGCTGCGACCAAATTTAACCAACACACAGGCCAAAGGTAGTAAAACTTTTCTGACTTGCATTTACTTTATATGTATGCTTATTTTGATGTGTATGACTGCTTTGATGAATTGTATGGAGCATATGTGAATGATTGAAGCTTTGTTTATGTTTGTAGTGTGGTCATATGTATGTTGCATGAAACATTGATCATGCATGTATGTCATTATACTAGCATGAATTCATATAAGCAAGCATGTCATTCATTAATCTTGTATCTTGTATTATTAATTAGCAAATTTTACTCCCCAACCAACTGCACAAGCATGTGAGCACATAGAAGGGATAAAGTTACGTAAGTAAGAATTAGCAGAGAATTGAGCAAAGAGACGCTTTGATAATAATGAGGACATCCTTTTAAGAATATTGACACTTTCATACAAGTGAGATAAGGCCACATGTTACAATAACCATATGACTCATCTTGTTTTTTACAGCAATCAAGAGTCATTTTCAGTTGAACCCTACCATAAAAATCCTTCATTTGGCTTCTCAATCACTGTCATGCCAGTGAATACACTTGATTGGTTGTATAAAAGAGCCGATATTAAAAATCTAACTTTTTAGATTGGTTATATACAAGAACATGTATTAAAAGTCTAACTTTTGAACTAGTAATATACAAGAACCAGTCTTAAAATTCATATTTTTTAGACCGGTTGTAAGAGCCAATCTCAAAGGTATGACGTTAAGACCGGTTTTATACAATAACCAATCTTAAAAGTCCGACTTTTAAGATCTATTTTTTAATAGTCCTTTTAGACTTGATTTTGCATACATCCGACCTAATCTTTTTTTTTTTTTTTTTTTGTGTTTTTTCAAATATCCACTTTATTCCTTTCTCTCACCCATCATCCAATTCTACACCCAAAATATAGTACTTTAAGCTATAAGCTCTAAACAACTCAATGAGTTACAAATTGAATTATTAGAAATGAATATACAAAATGAATATCTAGTTTACAATTATTATTTCATCACAGACCACAAGCCCAAGATGCCTCCCATATCTATTACCATGTCTTGATCAGGTCCTTACCCAACAACATTCCTCTTTTATCATGCCCATTTGGTTTCTCTAGAGGATCTAGCCGCAAAAAAACAAAAACAAAAGCTTAACTGTCAATGACTTTGTTTAAGAACAGAGGAAGAATATAATGTTACAACTCTAAAGTTTTCAAATAATTCTGTAAATGAATATTACCTGAATTCCCTTCATGATGATCATTTCTTACGTTGTATTCATTATCCACTTCATCTTCTTAATTCAATCCGTAGATCCTTTGAAAAAGAAGGAGTCTCAGGAAGATCATAATTTGAATGACTTTCCTCATCAATATCAATGACCCTTTTTCCTTATAGAGTTACAGACTAGATTTTATTTGCCTGATCGGTAATATAGAACACTTGTTTTGCCTAGTCTATCATAATAAAAGGTTCATCTCCAGAACTTTTACTATTGATATCTACTCATGTAAATCCTAGCTGATCAATCTGAACACCATTACTGATATTAACCTACTTGCATTTGAAAATAAGAAATTTAATTTTAACATAATTTACCACCCAAATCTCTTCAATAACCCCATAATAAAGCATTACTGCCAATCTAGGCTTCTTATCTTTTGAACTGGAGAAGAGCATAGATTCAGCAACTAACATAACACCATTGTTTTGGATGGTGCTATTATCATCTAAGGACTTTATGTAAGAGGTATAACCATTGATCACATATGAATTCCAAGTTATGACATCAATCTTAGGACCACATGCTAACCCATTTATTGTATTTAAAACACACTCTTTTGGCTAAAACAACAATTGTCTGACTTGGGAGTTCATCTGAAAGAAATTCCAATTTTGTGTGACAATACAAGTACAATAAGTTTGGCAAAAAATCCGGTTCAACATACAAGGACCAAGCATATTGATGTGAGTCATCACTTTATTAGAGATCACGTGCAAAAGAAAGATGTCAAAGAGCAGTTCAACTTCATCCGTCAAGAATTGGGAATGGTAAATCCCAATGAATTGTAAGGAATGTTAGTTCAATGTTGTTAATTGTGTTTTGATGATTAATTGAAACTGACTTTAGCATCGGAGCTTCCTGATAATGTTTTGCAGGTTCTCTGTTCAATGAATCAAAAACAGAGGTATACAGAGTAAGCTAATTCTCCAAAATGTTTCTCATTATTCTCAAGAATTGAGGTGAAGTACCTTAATATACTTCTTCTATATTCTTGAGAATTGCAAGCCATTCTCAAGAACTATCGGGTTTTAATGCTTTCTTTCAGCATCGCAGGAAATTACTGTTCAAACTTAAACCACCATTCTCGAGAATCTCAAGGGAATTCTCGAGAATAGTCTAAGTGACCTTTTAGTTAGACTTCTCTAAAAGAGAATTCTCGAGAATCATTAGGCAACTCTTGAGAATTGTATGAAAATCAAGTTTCCTTGGAAAAAAAATTAATAGGTTATCTCAAGAATCATTCCATAATTCTCGAGAATCAACATCCCGAATGAAATGCCCATTATGCATTCTCGAGAATTATCACCACATTGTCGAGAATAAGGAAGTCTCGATAGGATCATTTTACCCTTAGTAAGTAGTCTCGAGAATCATCTTGAGATTCTCGAGTATGCGAGTTTGTAAAGGAATTATGACTCGCCAATTCTTGGGAACCACTACCAATTCTCTAGAATTGCTCAAGTTGTGCATGTCGTTTCATTCACCAACATGTCGTTTCATCTCTATATTCACTGTATACTCCTTCATTTCTCATTCCGACTCTTCAATACCTCCCTTCTTCTTCCTCCTCGCCCTGTACTCTCGAGAACCCAAACCTCACACTAAGCTCTTCTCTCACACTCTGTCACTAAACCTCCTCCTCCATTATCATCATCTTCCCTTTCGTCCAAATCCATTTCTCCAAAAATCCTAAACCTATTTCACAGATTTACATCCATCAGTCCTTCATCGTCTCCCAATGGGCAAATGTTCGTCAGAATCACTTGCGCAACCTCTCACTAAGAAACCTCGAACAAAGTATCGTCCAAAAGTGAAAAATCCTAAGGAGAAGACAACACCATCGTCAAAATCCAAAGGCGTTTCCTTTGAAGAACCATCTCGGCCAGTCACATGTTTTCAGACTGATTCTCTTCCATCTGGGAAAGGAAAGAGCAAGTCGACCTCGCAGTCAGTTCATTCTAAATTGACTAAAACATCTGACCGGTGTAGAGATGAAGTACCACAATTTCATGAGAGACGATAAGACATTGAAGATTGAGTTAAGAGGCCTCCTCATCACATTCAACTGCCTGGAAGCCAGGATAAACCTACTATCAGTGGAACCTTTCCTCCCTTTGCCACGAAGCTGATTGGTCGAAGAGTGCACTCCACCGTCCCCCGGTTTCTGTCAAGACCCGTTGGTAACTCCTTCTGAACCAACCTTTCTAGCTGATTATGAAAGTCGACCTTTTTGTCCTACCGTATATCTTGACTTAGAAAACTTCAAAAAGGAATGTAATCTAGACCTTTCTCCATGGTTCACTCACTATATGCCTTTACTTGGTATTACAACCCCTTACTTTCCTCAGATTGTCAAAATATTTTATCATAATATGGTTGAAGATGTTGAAAATAATGAGCATGTAATGATCACTTCAGTTAGGGGTAAACAAATCAAATTCACTGCTAAAATCTTGAACTTGTATCTTGGCCTTCCTGAGTCACTTGAAGATCCCCCAATTATGTCTGAACCTGAGTGTTTTAAAATTTTGTTTCCAAATAAGACTTATGATGGAAATCCTCTAAAGTTCAAGCCTTTAGAAATGTCTCGACACACATAGGATCCTTTGGTACCTCTATAGCTAAAATCTAGTCAATGAGGAAGAGCTTCACGCATTTTGTCCTCATCGCATTCAACGCTAGTTTTTCAAGTCTTCGCTCTCGTAATTTGTAAATCACTGATTATGGATTGGGTGTTTTATATTATTGATTTATACCTATTCTAACCAAGTTTAATTAGTTTGTTAGTGCTTTTCAATGATGATTAACATGCTTTAAACATCAAAATCCCATAAAGCAAAAATGTGTCAGATGCATTAAATGTCGAAATAGAGACGAAGCATAAAAATGGAAAATTGAGCTTCTGGGCAAATGTAAAGCATTCTGGCCATTTCCGATCAACTTTTTGAACCGAGTCTCAACGGAAAAATCGAACAAAGAATGTCAACGGAGCATTTTGACCAACGTCAGAATATTGCGAAGAGACATAGCAAAGGATACATTTATCATTCTCAACGGCTATTCTTCAAGAATCATCAACGGGCATTTATTACAACATCTATAAATAGAAGGAGCATTGAATTTGCCAACTACCGAAATGCGCATTGAATTCGAACCTATTGCAATTTGTTGTTTCATCTACTTCGTTAATATCTTCGGATAAACTGCACTTCAGTGATTAACACTTATCCACTCGTGAGGAGTTACTTAAACACTTATTTCTTTTTTGGTTTGAATCTTAAGGTTGTGGAACCTTAAGAGTGGGTGTACAATTATAGCTTGTAGGGGGAGTGAGTCCTAGTGAGAAGATCATCCGAGTACAGTGTAATTGTCTTTGAAAGATAGTGAAATCGCAGGTGTTCTGAGGATTAGACGTAGGTCAGAGCTTTTGGACCGAACCAGTATAAATTGCCTTGTGTCCATTTTTTATTTTCTATTTCATTTCTCTGTTTTCTTGCTTTACTTGCTCTCGTGTGAGTTTTGTAAAAAGAATTTGAGATCACCTATTCACCCCCTTCTAGGTGATATTCCATCTTCACAATGCTCTTGTCTAGTAGCTTAAAAATGACCGCCTTCCACCATGCTCTTTAAAGACACATCTTGATTTTCCCTGAGAAGTTGAGAGTCGGGAAGTTTCTATTATGGTCCTCCTCCATTCTACATAAAGGTTCACAGTCTAACTTACCTTGCTCATTACCCGACATATTGTCCTCTGACCCAGCATCGGTCTCTTTTCAATTCTCATCGTCAGAGCTATCGACATTTATATTCTTCGCTTTCAAAGATTCAGCAAGGACAAACCACCCTTGTCCCAATCAACACCTTTGGTTCCCAGTTTAGGCAATGTCTCTTGAGTCAAGTGATTACTATTGCTCTTTCCCCCATTTTTAATCTTCTTAGAACTACGTATGGGGAGGTCACCCTCCTCCTGTGAGAGCGGAACAAGCAAAGCATTTTTTCTGTCAGTCATATCTTCATCTAGTGCCTGTTTGTTGTAAGTCTTTTACTTAAAAGGAGAATCCTTCGACCGTTGGAGCTGCTAGAGATTCGACAAATATTTTTATTCGGAGACGTTGTGGTTTTCCTTGAATTGTTTTATGTTTACTAATATCCAATTAGCCAACTTCATAGTTCCATGCTTTTTACAATTTCTTAATTATATCCAATGTCGTTATTTAGTTTGTAATTCTAAACTTTTGTGGTTGTTAGTCCCTCTGGTGCTTAATATAAGACATATTTACCTAATTTGATTAGATTAAGGAAATTGGTTAAGCTAGTTAATATGACATATATTTTCTAAAATACCTTAACCACCTTCCTTAATTTCCTTCTTCCCTTGCTTCCTTTATTATTGTTGAAAGAGCATCAATAAGGGTAAATTAGAAAAAACCGACAAATATGAAAATTTTGTCTTTTGTTTTGGTCAAGATTAACTATTTAAATATGTTTTATATTAATGACGGAAGAAATATATCTTTTAATGCATTTGACCTTTTATCAAAAAGGGGAAGGAAAAACAAACAAACAAAGACTTCCTTTTTATAATGCTATCATCCTTTTATGACATGGGTTCCAAGTGATTTCTTCTTCGTCAATCAAGAGGTCATATAAACAAGAAATATAAACGACTCAATTCAACCTGACAAAATATGTACGGCAGGAGCTCCCGTAAGAATATTTTAGGAATAAGTATTCCTAAAGTGGTGGGGTTTGCACCACTTATTGGCACAAAATATTGGTAAGTATTGGCTCACTAATGTCATTCAATATAAATAATACGAACAAATTATATATTTTTATCTTTGTTCTTTAACCCAAGCCAATTAATAAGTTCATATAAGGAATTGATAAGTTTATATAAGGAATTCGCAACTTTTTTTTTAAAAAAAGTAAAAGACTCACTTTCTCTCTCATATTATTCACAAGTTCAAATAAGGAATTGATAAGTTTAGATAAGGATTCACAACTTTCATTTATGTGAAAAATTCATTTACTCTCTTAGGTTATTTACAAGTTTAGATAAAGGATTCACAAACTTAGATATTGAATTGACAAGTTTAGATAAGGAATTCGCTTTCGTTTTTTTAAGTAAAAAATTCCCTTATTCTCACTAGTGCAAAAAAGGCTTTTAAGACCGAACAAAAGAGACAACATAGGACAGACCCGCGGACCAGGTCTTGTTCCAAATTATTAAAAGTCTACATTTAAGATGGGACTACGACCGGTCTTAAAGAAAATATTTTAGACCGGACATTTAAAACATTGGGTCTTAAAGTCGTACTAAAATAAACTGAAATACTTTTTGTTCGGTCCTAAAACTCAACTTTTAAGATCGGCTAATAATTAGGCCGCTTATTAAAAGATAGAATTTTAAGACCGGACAAAAATAAATACGGTCTTAAACTTAGCGGCTTCTAAGACCGACTAATTATACGCGGTCTTAAAAGATTGACTTTCAAGACCGGATGATAAATAAATGCGGTCTTAAAAATTTTATTTTAGACCGCATGTATAAATTTACCGGTCTTAAAAGACCGACTTTTAAGACCGGGCGCTTATTATGAAATGTGTTACCTGACCTTTAAGACCGAACATATAAATACATCCGGTCTTAAAAAATCACTATTTAAGACCGGCGCATTTATTTGCGGTGTAAATTTTCCTGAATTTTTCCCTGTTCTGTTCTTCCTGATTGTATTACACACAAATCCACCACCCAATCCAGCACATAAAAGTCAATACTTTAAGCTGTACGCTATGAACAATTATTTGAGTAAATTGAATTGGAAAAAGAATACAAATATTATTCACCATGAGTTATTTGGCCTCTTAATTAATGATTATACTATGACTACAACACCCAAATTAATTCATACAATAAGATAACTTACTTACAAATACAATAAGTTACAAATACAACACACATGCCCAAAATAATATTCACCATGCCTTCATCTCGATTCCCACCCAACAAAGTAACATCCTCTTTTATAACATGCCCCTTTGGATCGGATCCTCGCCACAAAATAAAACAAGAACAAACTTCATAGTTAGTGACATTGTTTATGATCATAGAAGGAATATAATATAGTTAAAACCTTAAAGTTTTCAAAGAAATATGCATATGAATATTACCTTATGAATTGACGCTTTTATAAAGTGATATCTTCCCATATCCCTTCTTGATGATCACTTCTTATGCGGGTTCATTATCCGCTTCATCTTCTTCGTTTATGTCCGGTAGACCCCTTGAAAAAGGAGTACTCTCGGGAATACCATAATTCGAATTCATTTCCTCATTAATATCAATGACCCTCTTTCCTTGGAGAGCTACGAGACCACATTTTATTTTCTTGATCGGTGATATAGAACACTTGTTTTGCCTGGGTCCGCTATAATAAAATGTTCATCTCCAAAACTTCTACCATGGACATCGACTAATGTAAATCCTAGCCGATCGATCCGAACACCATTATTGACATTGACCCACTTGCATTTGAAAATGGGAAATCTAATTTTCATATAGTCCACCTCCCAAATCTCTTCAATAACCCCATAATATGGCATGACTGCCAATAAAGGGCTCTTGTCTTTCGAACAGGAGAAGTGCATAGATTCAGCCTCTAACATAACACCACCGTTTCGACGGTGCTCCTATCATCTAGGGACTTCGTGTAAAATTTATAACCATTGATCACATACGAATTCCAACTTATGACATCAACCTCCGGACCACGTGCTAACCATTTGATTGTATCAGAAACACATTCCTCTCCCTCGACCTTTTGTTTGAACCAGCTTGCAAAAGTTCAGTTATGCTCCCTAATCAACCTTTGTTCAGTCATTCGATGATTTTCTTTCCTTACAGCCTTCTTTATGTTCAGCTATGTCGGCTTGAACTTCATCAACATTATTCAAGATGTATAAGTGGACTTGTGACAATTCATCAAGATCCACACTCTTTACGGAAGCCCCTCGTCTACCCCCTTCAAAGATGCCGACGTTTTGGAAGCCCAATATGTCTTACTTTGGCCAAATAATTTTGACAAAATTTCGTGGCTTCTTTAGAAACATATTTCGAACAATCGATGCTTCGTCGGTATGCGTTCTTCACGCACCCTTTTAGGAATTTCATAGATCTTTCAATTGGGTACATCGACCGTAAATGAATAGGGCCGCACATCTTTATCTCCCTCACTAGATGAACAATTAGATGAACTATGATGTCAAAAAATGTAGGAACAAAAAGCTTCTCAAGGTGGCACAAGATAAGATATCCTTCATTCTCCAATTCATCCAACTTTTCAATCTCGAAAACTTCACTACAAAGCGCATTGAAGAAGACACAAAGTCTAGTCAAACGACCCAAAGATCATATTCGGCGATGCCTCGAATAGCTATTGGGAGTAGTCTGTTGCATCAAGACATGACAATCATGATACTTTTGGCCTACTAATTTCAAGTCCTTTGACGATATGGGTGGCCCCGTCTAAGAAATCTCCTATGTCCAAGATAAACCGTCTTTCTTCCATGTTGAAGTTGATGGTAGCGTGTGCCTTCTTCACAAACCGGACATGCTTTATGGCCTTTTACACTATACCCTGACAAGTTGCCATATGCTGGGAAGTCGTTTATAGTACAAAATATCATGGCTCGCATTTTAAACATCTTCTTCTTGAAAGAGTCAAAAACATCGACACCTTCGCCCACAACTCCTTCAAGTCTTCGATCAAGGGCTGAAGGTAAACATCAATGTCATTTCCGGGTTGTTTCGGTCCCGAAATCAACAAAAACAGCATGATGTACTTTCGTTTCATGCATAACATTGGAGATAAGTTGTAAATAATCGCAGTACGCAGGCCATGAACTATGTATGCTGCTAAGGCTTCCATATGGATTCATGCCATCCGTGCTAAGGGCAAGCCTAAGGTTCCTAGGTTCTTCGCGAGAAGTTCGGAAATAATTGATCGATTTTCTTCCATTGAGAAGAATCGGTAGGATGTCGAAGCTTTCCATCGAAATCCTCTCATCGCATGCCACCTCAAATTTTTTGCATCATTTTCATTCGCAAACAACTGCTTGAACCTTGGTATGATTGGAAGATACCACAACACTTTTGTAGGCCCTTTATTTGACTTGTACCTTGGGGTTTCACATATCGGACAATTCTGTTTCTCTTCAAACTCTTTTCTATACAATACGCAATCATTCCAGCATGCATGGATCTTTTTGTACTCCATCCCCAGTGGACAAAGTATTTTCTTAGCATCATAGTATCGATGCGGCAACACATTATCATCCGCAAAGCATGTCCTTAAAAGCCTCAAGCATTTCAGAAAAACTCTTTTCGCTCCATCCATGACGTGCCCTCAAGCTTACCAATTTCAATACATTCAACAATTGGTATTTTTTACACCCGGTATAGAGGGTCTCGCATCACGCACATATTACCATATGCTTGTGATTGATGAAAACCTCTTCTCCTACATCACGGATAATGTCCTCTATGCGATCATCCATATCCGTGTCATTATCATCAAAGGCCACTTCCCCATGTTGAGACCCACTTGGTATTTTTTCACCATGCCATACCCATACTTGTATAAGTCTTACAAAATCCTTCACAAATTAAATGTGTGTATAATTCAACACTTAGTCGCCTCTCATTCGACATTTTACACAAGGGCAATAAAACTTCCCACTATCATCATGGGCATTTTGTTTAGCAAATTCAATAAAGTCCCTCACCCCATTCGATATTCAACATTCGTCCGTAAAGCATTTATCCAACCGTGGTCCATAGTAGAATTCCTATAGACGGAAAGATTTAACATATACATAATCCTAAAAAAAGCGAGAGACTTGCATATAAAATAAGCCAACTCTAAATGCATATTTATGCTCAATGTCGGTTATGCATGTCTTTTTTTTTGGTTTTACGGAGAAACTTGCCCATTAAATGCATAACGAAGAATTACTTTTGGTCATAAATGTATCACAGTGAATCCAAGAAGCAAAATAAATACATGATGAGGAAATTAAATGCATCGCATGAAGGTCTTGTGGACTTACCTGTACCATATAAATTCAAATGTGTTTGCTGAGTCTTTCTTCTCCCGCCACGGATGTTGATGTTACAGATAGCAAGAGTAACCTAAAAACATTTTTTGGTCAGTTGGGTAGGTCTAAAGTGCAAATATAATCTTCAAAATACAATATTCATTAACAACAAAAAACCCACAATAACATTTCATCAATTTCGTTCAACCCATGAAAAACCCAGAACCATTAGAAGGAAAATCATAAAGTTATATAACCGAAACACCTCGAAACTGACTTGGTCTATAGACGTTTAGCTAAGGAACCGAGAGTTAATCTCGAGAGAGCAACGTGAAGCAAAGACGACGCAACACACACGGAGATGTAACCGTGTAATCACTTTCGGCGCGACAAGAGAAGTTCGAGAGGGAAATTTAATTTTCCCCACAACAAAGACATGTCTTAATATTTTAAATTTTATTAAGACCGGTTAATTATACAAGATATACGGTCCTAAAGATATAATTCTATTAATAAATTTTTAAGACCGGAGGTTAACAATAATGCGGTCCTAAATTTTAGTATTCATTTAATTTTAAGGCCGGAGATTTATAAAGCGTCCGATCCTAAAAGTCAAATATTTATTAACTAATTTTTAAGACCAGCGGTTAAGAATACTCCGGCTTGGTCTATGAGGAGTTAATAAAGGTAGAGAGCCGAAGACGCAAGTGATAAATGATCTACTTTTAAGAGCGGGATTTATAGGTACGCGGTATAAAATCCTATTATTTAATTTTTTCAATTCAATTTATTTTAAGACCGACCTTTTATAATATGTCCGGTCCTAAAAGTCTATTTATTTTTAAAATCAATTCTATTACTTTCAAGACCGACCTTTCATCATTTACCCAGTACTAAAATTCATTCTTTTCAAATTCAGATGGCAGAGTCGTATCCTTACACTCTATTCAAATGAATGATTCAGAGTCTCTTCGGCTTCCAGATAAACTTCCCAACTAGGCATCTCCTCGTATTCGATGAACTATGCGTCTCCTTATTAAAGAAAACGTTTCACATTGTTCAGATGGGTTCTCTATTTAAACCCGTTGTTACCGTACTTTCTTCACATCTTCTCCATCACTTCTACACGACCTCCTCCACCGCCTAGCCTCCACCGTAATGGCTGCTCCCCCAAGTCCTCTATTTCCTCCTCCTCCTCTTCAACCTCGGCCCTCCGCCATTGCCTCCTCCAAATCCGGCGTGAAGCGGTTGGTGCAATCATTAATGGCCCACGTCGATCAAATCGATCGACGCTTAGGCCAATTGGTTCAGCTTGTTCATACCGTGGACAACAAGCTGAACATGTTACTTCACGCCAATGACGTGGAGTATGATCCCGCCGAAGACGACTTCGACTCGACGGCTCCGGCTCCCCCTCCCTCTCCGACTACGAAGAGGATTAGTTGTTTTTTTATAGTTGTTTTTTTGTTGTTTTTTTTGTTACTTTTTTTGGGCTGCGATAAAAATTATTATATAAAATAGTATGGACTCTTTTTGTTCTCGTGCGAGTTTAGTACTTTAATTAGTTAGTTTATCCATTATCGAACCTGGAAAGCAATAAACAAGGCAACTATGAAAATGGACAATGGCAGACTCAAAAACTAAGATGAAAGAACGAAGACTTTTAGGACCGCACACTTAGTAAATCGAGGGTTCTAAAAACACTGTCATTTTTTGTCAGCTTTGGTTTCCATATTCGATCGCCTTGTCCTTTTCATTATCGTCTTTCTTTTTCCGACAAAAAGGAAACAAACAAAACATTGTCCTCGTGTAAATCAACAATAGAAATTCGCAGAATACGGTTAAGAACATACAAAAAACAAAAAACATCTTTTACCTTATTTGAATAAAAACAAACACAGTGATAATTCTTCTCAAGGTTGGACCATCATTGTCGTCGGTTTTACCTCCCCTAATTTGAAACAAAGTACCTTTTCAATATCTTCCTTCTTTTTCCGACAAAAAGAAAAGAGGCAAAGAAAAGGGAAACCGATAATGCTGCTCAAGATCAGGAGAGGTAACATCGACTACAATGAAGGAGCTAGCTTGAGCAGAACGCCTGAACCTCGGTTGTCTCGAACCATAATGATTTGTCTGAAAAGCAAGTGAACATTTCTATTTAAAGGAAGACTATTAAGACCGGAAATTTAACAATTACATGGTCCTAAAGCTTAAGCCAACTTCTAAAATAAAAATAAGAGGACTTTTAGGAGCGGACGGTAAAATAATACACGGTCTCATAAGACTTTTAGGACTGGATGTTTACAATATACAGTCCTAAAAGTCTATCTATACCTAAAAGTCTCATATTTTTTAAAACGAACACTTTTAGGACCGGATGTTTATTATGTGGACTTTTAAGATTGGACTTTTAATTAATATACGTTCCTAAAAATGTCATATTTTTAAAACGAACACTTTTAGGACCGGATGTTTATTATGCGGACTTTTAAGACCGGACTTTTAATTAATATACGGTCCTAAAAGTCGAGATCTTTCTCAAATTTCAAGCACTAAATAGCTTTATCTACCATCCAATACATTCAGAAACCCAAAATGGACACAAGAAAATTGTTCGAAAAATTAAACAATTTATTTATTGAATTTTACATTGCCTATGTATATTTACAAATGAATATTGTTCGGAAAAATAAACAAATTCCTGAGAATATTATTGTTGTACAAGATATATTTACGAATGAATTTAGGACATTAATTATTGTCGACTTTATCGGTCATACAGATATTCACAAAACAAATTGCGTATGTGCTCCAGTTCATCATCGAAAAGGGATCGGGGCAATCAAACATACGTAACATCAAAGACAGTAAACCGAATTAACTTGCGTGCATATTTCATATGTAACATTAAGCGCACATTTGAATTAACTTGCGTGCATAATATGTAACATCAAATACATTTACCTTTGCAGTTAATTTAGTTCTTCCTCCCGTGATAATATCATACATGTGTGTCATGACGTACTGGCCACATAAGTTGGACGCCGGTGGTTGCCGACGGGTCTAAAAAGAATAAGAAATATATATAAGAGCATATATAGCTTAATGACCAAGTTCAAAAGGCAGTATACCGGTGTACAAATATTGTACCAACCTCTGGTGTGTCCCAGTTGGGGTCTTTGGCCTGATACCCACGCCTTTTCTTTACCTTGATTTGGAAGGTCTTCATGGCACTATCATCAAAATCACAAAATTATCAATAATGTTCGAAAATTCACAGAGATTTCGAGACAAGAGAATCAAAATGACATGCTTACTCATTGATGGTCTGCGTCCAACGTCGAAGGCAACGTTGGCTCGTTGTGAGTGGAGCATAAGAAGATAACTTTATGCTCCTCCAAGCACATGAGGACCAACTGCCAGTGGCGGCTGAAAATTCACAGCAGTAAAGTATACTCAGTGATATATGTAGCAGAATTAAGTGAATTGCAAACAAGATTTGTGATATGTACCTGTGGAAGAATGGAAACAAGTACACCTTTCTTCTCACTTCACACAACCTCTTTGATATATACTCTTGTCTCTCCTCCATGGATGTTTGACTTGAATAGACGAGGTACAAGAATCCAAAATCGTTGCTCGCCCTTTTGAACCAATTCTTGATGCAAGAACCTACAATAATGACATCGATCAGGGAATTAGTATATATGTATGTGTGCCTAAACGATGCATTTAAATTATGTACTCATAGACAGAAGATACTTACTTCATAAGAATTTGAACAATTGCATCAGTAAGCTCCTGTCAAGGAAGCAGTAGGGACTCAACATCAGCAGTGTCAACTTGAACGGGAAAAGGATGAGGGACGCCTAATACTTCATTGACAAGTCACGATTTATCTTTAAAATATCCACTCTTCACCATATCGGATATTTTTTTCGTGCCAGTCAACTTAGCAGTAGGGGATTGAACTTGAGGAGGGGATGGAGCTTGACGAGGGGATGGAACTTGAGGAGGACGGGTTGAAGCTTGAGGACCAGTAGAGACATGTACAAGCTTCACTGGCCAAGAGATGAAGGTTCCCTTGAAATCACTCACAAGCTTCATTTGATCGGTTGGGAGAGGAGAGGTGCATCAATGATCACCTTTTCGTTGACACTCGGACTTCATCATCAGCCATTTGTTGGTGGTGTACAGTTGATCCCAATAAGTTGTGGACAGTTCCTTTTGCAACTAATCATGCAGGACTATCACGATCCTCCACATATAGGTCACAAGGTTGCTCTACTGTCCAACAATGCAGCTCCCTCTAGTGCTATGCTGCACAGGTGCAGGTGAATGTGTTAAGGGAACATTGGTCTCTGGAAGATTGCTCAAAAGCAGCTTCATCTGATTCAATTCCTCCCTCATCCGGCTCATCTCGGATTGATACCTTGCTTTTTTAGCCCGCATCCTCACTTAATTTGGCCACCGTCGTCCCATCTCCTCCCGGTAACCATACTTTGTCTATGGTGTTTGGATTTACCAAAGTACTCCTTCGGGGCCTACCCGTCCTCCAATCCCCCTTACACGCCCACCATGATCCGGTTTTCCAGTCGCAACGGTCAGAACATCACTCCTCCCGTCCGACACAAAAGATCCCTCTGCTTCTTTCTTTTTAAGATCTTCCTGTAAGATACAGATAACGAGAAGCTTAGTAATGAAACATGTTTAGTAACTAAAAAATAACAATAACGATACTTACAATTCTTTCAGCAACTACGCGAGTTTGTTCACTCATGTAGGCGCCGCTTGGCTTTTTCCGAATGTGCAACCACAACTCCTCGCGACGTATTGGAGATGGCGGATCATGTACCGCAGAAGGATTGGATTCTTCTTCATCATCCAATCTCTTCCGCTTGGCCACCATCAATTCTTTTTCAGCCTTTTCATATCCGCCGTGAGAAGCCCTACGCGGGCAATCATTCTTTCTCCCTATCTCCTGTGCTCGTTCCCTTCTTTCCTATGAATCATAATTGAAAACAACTATTAATTATGAATTACAGCCATCTCACTAACAGAAATTAAAGAACTTCTTCTTGATATGAACCTTAAACACTAGTCAAATTCACTTCATCAAGTTTCAACATTTTATGTAAGGAAGATGTAGAATTGTAGAAGAAATTGGAGCTATGTCTTGTACTGCTAGATAGATAGGTTAAGAAACAAAAGAGAATTATGCTTACAGAATAATACAAAATTGATCCTTTTTAAGGCATCCAGTGGGATCGCAGTCCTCATTAGATAGTATGTAAACTAACGGCAATGTCTAACTACTACCTACTATAACAGAACTAAGACTATAATAATGGCTTGACTCTTATGCCATTATTATTTCCCTAATTACCTTCTTAGTATTTTACCTTTTCGGGGGGTTTACATATCAGACTTGCATAGACAAAAGGCGGGAAATGTATACTTCTATTCACACACCAAACAATTTAACTAACGGGATTAGATGAACACAATAACATTCACATATCAAGACAACGAGGTTAATAAGCAAACAAAAGGGCAAACAAAACTAAATATAAACTCACCAGATCTTCAGGAGTGGTCCGCAGCTGAACAAATTGTTGCCAAGTTGTTCATCAATAAATGTGTACTTGTCCCAAGGCTTTTGGTCAAGCTGAACCTCGGCAAAAATATACTTGTTAGCGAGAGAGGTCTTAAACTTCCTCCACTGATCAGCACAATAAGACAATGTCTTGTCTTCCAACTTCTCAGAGTCAGGGACAGTGTATGTAAGCCGGATAGTGTCCCAAATATATTGCTTTACTTTGCCGAAATCCACATTTTTCCACTCATCAGTCAAGATGCTAACCTTGCTACGTGCAAGAGAGCCGACAAAACTAGTATATTTGCTTTTATTAGGACCGAAAGGTTGCAACTTTTCATCAAACTGAATCTCCAGCTTTGACCTAGAAGTCCGACTTAGGGTTACATCCATCATTCTTGTGCCTCTTCTACCATGACGTCTTTGGCGGTTATGAGGCACATTGTCGATGAAGAGGGTTTGTTTTGACTCACACCGAATCGGCGTTCCGGAACAAGAATGGAATCATTTTCACCGTTCATTTTCAAGACAGGAAGAGAGGAATGCCCGAACAAATGAGAGCGTAACGAGAGGCTAATGGTACGTGGGCGAGGAAGAGAGGTAATGCAACAGGAAGAGTGGTTTCACAACAAAAAGAGGGGTTTCAGAGTTCAGAGGGACAACGTAAGTCGTAAGGTAACGTTTTGCGTGGGTGAGGAAGAGAGGTCATGCAAAAGGAAGAGTGGTTTCACAACAAGAAGAGGGGTTTCAGAGTTCAGAGGGACAACGTAAGTCGTAAGGAACGTTTCGCACGAAGAAGAATATATTTGGCGCTTTATTTTTAAGACCGGATGAACTAAAAAGACGTTCTTAAATGTTAAGTTTTAAGACCGCCGTTTATTAAACTCCGAACTTAAAAGTAATAAACTATTTAGTACTGGTCATAATTTATGTCCAGTCTAAAAAGTATAATCTTTAAGACCGTCTGTTATATATATCTCGTCCTAAAAGTTTATTTAATTTTTTCCTCATTATTTTGGACCGCGATGAGAAAATATAAGTCACTGTTCGAGATTTCTCTATAAAGAAATTTGAACTTTCAGGTTTTTTTCAATAACATTTTAAAGACCGTTTGTTTTGTTAAGCGGTCTAAATAATATATTTAAGACTCATTGATAAAGGATGTGGTCCAAGAAGTTCTTTATATTTACAAAACTGCCACCGGTAATACTATTAAGACCGATGCTCATTAGGATGCGGTCCAATAAGTTCTTTATATTTACAAAACTGCCACCATCATACTATTAAGACCGGTGCATCATTACTCCGGTCTAAATGAGGCGGTCTTAAAGCCTTTTTTTCCACTAGTGTCTCTTAAATCACTCACAAATTTATATAAAGAATTCGCTAATTCATAAAAGGACTGTAAATTCGACGCCCACGGTCAACTTGATTTGCATCAACCACAATTTTCCCCACAATACTAAGCTATCTTAGTTCCCAAGTATAAACAATATAATCACTATATTTTTATATATAAAAAAACATTCAAATATATCGAGTATTCAATGTATACTTGTTTAAAGTAAAAGCCTACTATTAGTCCACTTGTTTCCTTTAGCACACACATAAGTTCCTTATATTTGTTGTTTTCACATATTAGATAAATTTCGGGAAAGACATACAAGATAAATTGCAAAATATATATACACACAAAATTAGAGTGAATAATGATGAGATTTATCTGAACTTGTGAATTCTTTATCGAACTTTAAAATCTTTATTTAAACTTGTGAATGACATGAGAAAGTAAGTGAATTTTTCACTTAAAAAGCAAAAGTTGTGAATTCTTTATTTGAACTTGTGAATTTCTTATATGAATTTGTGAATTCCTTATCTAAACTTATCAATGACCGAGAGAATAAGTAAACTTTTTACTTAAAAAACAAAAGTTATGAATTCCTTATCTAAACTAATTTCTTATCTAAACTTATTAATGGGCTTCGGTTAAATATCAAAGGTTAATATATATAATTTTTGTTTGTATTATTTATATTGAATAACATTGGTGGCCCAATGGTCACCAACATTGATTCAATTGGCGTTTAGGTGGGCAACGCGCCGATGGGGTAGTTATTTTTAAATAAAAAAAATTATACAAGGGAAAATTGGTATTTTCTTTTTAATTTCAAAAAAGACAAATTGAACCTAGCATCTCTCTTGGATTATGAATATTCAAAATATTTGTTTGTCATTTAGCATTTTTAAGTTTTTTATTAGGGATTTTCCCTAAAGAAATCATTTTTGACTATTTATAGAATAATTGAATTAATTAAAACCTGATTGCACCTATGAGGCCACCAATATTGTTTTATGGTACTCCTCTAAGCTTTAATGTAAAATGTAATTAACTAATTGAAATGAACTAAGAATGTTAGTTAAGCTAGGTAATATGATATATTTTTTGTAAAATACTATAATCATCTTCTTTGGGTTTGTTTGGCATGGTGTGGAGAGCATAGAAGCCCGGTAAAAAAACACCCACAGGGATAAAATATAGATGTGTGGGGTGGCTTTTTGTGGTTTTTTTTTTTTTTTTTTTTTTGCTCGAAGGAAGAACATATATTGCGAAAGGATAGCATTACAAAGGAAATAACAATACGAAGGGAAGAATACACCAAACGAGATGCAAACAGAGACCGAGAAAAACAAAGACACATACTGAAATAGGGAACAAAGACAAAGGAAATAGTCTAAAAAAATAAATTACATCCCCACATTAACAAAATTCGAAGAAGGAACACAAACCACAATAATATTAGCCTACCGATTATCCAAGGTTAGGAGAGACGACAAAGGTGGTGTTGGTTGCAAGACCCACCCAATTGGGCATACCTCATTAAAAGCATTTGCTGCCAGTAAATCAGCAACTCTATTACCCCTTCTAGGGATAAAAGAAAGAGAGAACCCAACCTTGTCATAAAAGAGACATATTATATCATGGATAATACTCCCGCACCGCCATTCAATTAAATCAGGGGACATCGCATCAATACAGGAATCAGAGGAAGGCAGTCAGATTCAAAAATGGCTTTATCAATGCTTAAATCCACTGCTAACAATAAGGCTTTTTTCAAAGCCAGGGTCTCAGTCATGAAAGCAGATATGGATTTAATCTTGTCAATGTAGACCTACTGAAAAAAGCCATAGCAGTCTCTACACACAACACCAAGAGCAACAGATACATTCGCAGATGAAAAAGCTCGATCCAGATTAATTTTCAAAACCCTAGGGGTGGGTGGGGACCATCGAGCACATGTTAAATCAGCCTTAACCGAAATACCCCTCCCAACCCCTGAGACATCTAGATTTCCCCAGAAATCATTATTATTCCTTTTAGCAGATTCCACAATAGTAAGTGGATTAGGCTCTAAATGATAAAAAACAAAGGCATTCCTTTGCTTCCAAATAAACCATAAAGTCTAGCAAATTAAGGAAATATCATAAGAGGTAAGGGTTGCCATACTTGGAATCTGAGACCACCATATATTGAAATTGTACACATTAGTATGGTCAAAACCGCCTCTTAGACAACTACCAAATGAGGTACAACGGGTCCATGGACAAAGGAAGAAAAGGTGCTCAATACTCTCCTCAGCCACATTGCAAATAGGGCAAGCCTTAACTCTTGAACGTTTCGTTTTATACAGAGCCTCATTAGTGGCTAGGGCATTATTGAGAATGCGCCAGATGAAATGTTGAACCCACAGAGTAACTTTAACCTCCCAAATAGATTTCCAGCAAGAGAGAGACTAAACCATAAAGGTACTAGCCTTATTACTGACAGCGCCAGTTTTACCTTTTCTACTATCATATCCCAACTTAACCAGATATTCTCCCTTTTTGGCAAAGGTCCATACTAATTTATCTTCCAAACTACTGCTAGGAATAGGAATAGCCAAAATAGCACTTTTCACATCATCCGGAAGGTATTGAACAACAGGAGCAATGTCCCAAGAAACCTCAACAATGAGATCACCAACTTTACCATACTTCACAAAGGGATCATTGCCACTTCGGAGGTTTCTTAGGAAAAGAGATGCCTGGAATCCATGGATCCCCCCACATTCTTATCACTCTGCCTGACCCCACCACCCAACGCAGATTAGCCTGAAGAAATTCTCTACCGTCGACTATGCTCGACCAACACCAGGATGCTTTATAACCTTTACCCACATCAAGAAAATTATCCTTTGGAAAATATACACTTTTTACTACTTGAGCCCATAAATCATTCGATCACAACATAAGACGCCACGCCGTATTAGCGAGAAGTGCCTCATTCATGATACTTAAGTCTTTAAAGCCCATACCACCCTGATTCTTCCTTTTGGTGAGAAAACCCCAAGCCTTCCAATGAGTCCGTCTACCAAAAGCATTTCCATCCCACCAAAAATTAGCAATAAGACAATGGATTTCCTTGCATGTTTTGAGGGAAAATTTAAAATAGTTCATCGGATATATGGGAATGGCTTGAATAACTGCTTTAATCATCACCTCACGCCCCGCAAAAGAGAGAAAGGATTGTCCCCAACCTTGAAGTTTACTAGTAACCTGCTCTCTTATGTAAGCTAAAGCTTGATGTTTAAATTTACCCCAAATACTCGGGATACCAAGATACTTACCCGGGACCTCAGTGACAGGAATCCCAAGATTATTCCTGTTGGTTTTGATTGGTTTTGATGATGTCTTATATAGTGCAATTATTAAAAGCAAAAAAGTTGAGTAATATATTGAGTAATATAGTTATCTCCTACATTGACTAACTACTATGTTTAATGTAGATTAGTCCAAGTTAAATTAAGGAGAATGATCAAGAAGGAGATAAGAGATGAAATAAAGAAGTATCTCGAGAGGTTGTCAAGAAAGCAAGATGCTATCAATGGATTTTGGAGGATAACCAAGAAGAAGAGAAGAGACTAGAGAAAGATGTTATCAAAAGAACTTGCACAATATAATAGGAATATCAACATTCAAGTTCTTGTGATACTGGAAGTCTATATGATAAGCAGAAGTTGGAATGAAGTTTCATCACTTTATGGATATTGAAGAAGGAAGAAGCTGTAGAGAATGATGAGCTCAAGTTAAATGATGAAGAATGATCAAGTTGGGAGATGGAAGAAGGAAGAACTTGCTGAATGGAATGAAGATATCATTATTCAAGTTCTTATATTGATGCTAGGAGGCTCCAAGATCATATGGAAGTTGGAATGAGTCAATTCGAGTTAAATCAAGCAAATATGAGGTTTAGGATGAGAAAACTCGAGGTTTGAGCACAAACCTCGAGGTTTGAGTGTCTTCAGCGTCTCGGTGTCTCGGACTAGCAAACCTCGAGGTTTCAGTCAAAACCTCGAGGTTTCAGTCAAAACCTCGAGGTTTCAGCCAAAACCTCGAGGTTTCAGCCAACATCAGCTTTTCAGCTTCACTGTTTCACGTTCAGCACGGGCGACGTCTGGTAATTCGATAATATCTCTCAAACCAGAGATCGGATTGAGGTGAAACCAGTGGCATATGAAACTAGACTCCCAATGCGTCATTTGGATATAAAATAAAAGCCCAAAGGAGTTCAGATCAAGGAGATATGAGTTTTACAAGTTGCCACAAGAATCAACGTCATAGTCCAGACCTACCTTCAGTATTTTGGATGTATCTCACAAACGAAAAATCCGATTGAGCTGAAATCGGTGGCATATGAAATTAGACTCATAGAGCTTTCCATCAAGAGTTGAATGGACCGAAAAGGAGTTCAGACCAAAGAGATATGTCCCTCGAAAGTTGACAGTCAGCTCAGGACGTTGCAAAAACGCTGGTCAAGAACAGCTTTTATTCATCGGATCATAACGGGCACAACACAACGAGTTTGAAGCTGATTCTTCTTGCAATGGATTCTCACCTCGAGCTTGGACATATAAACTTGAGTTTAAGATTGACCAAGAATTTTCCAAGTTTTCAAAACCTCCAGGTTTCTGTTTTGGCTCAAAACTGAGAATTTTCAGATTTAAGTGAAAACCTCCAAGTTTTGGAGAAACTTCCAGGTTTCGGCATCTAGAGAGCAAATGTTTTTCACTGATTTTTAAAACCTCCAGGTTTGTGAAAAAACCTCCAGGTGTTTCATTTCGTGCAAAAACTCAGAATTTCCACTTTTGAGAGAAACCTCCGGTTTTGAGAAACCTCCAGGTTTGGGCAAACGAGAGAGCAAACGCGATTTTGCAAGGTTTCACATTCAAAGTGAAACCTCGAGGTTTCTGAGAAAACCTCCAGGTTTTGTCAGACAACCTTGAAAAACCTCCAGGTTTGAGAACAAACCTCCAGGTTTCTTCGCGACCTCATAATTTCAAATCTGACGAATTTGCAATGGCTTCTTGTTTGATCTTAATACTTCCTATGATTAATCTCTAATGTTCCTAGACATGTTTAACCACTTTTTTAGTGAGTTTCAGATGATTAAAATGAAGGATTAGAAGCAAACCTTCAAAATATCAGATTTGGTTGAACATCAAAAGTCATTGCAAAAGTTCTAACGACTAGTTTCTAACGGCTATATTTCTTTATCCAACAGTCATTGAATCTTCTCAACGGTCATATATTGATCTCTACCTATAAAAGAAGACAGATTCAAGCAGAAAAATGCAGAGACACAAGCTTACATCTTCAATATGCTGATACTCTGATTTTTACATTATTTACACTCTGTTTTTCATGTCTAGACGGCTTAGAGAGTGAGATGATTTGTATTATTCTTCGGTGTTCATTTATTCACTTCGAGAGAGAAGATTTATTGTAATCATTCTATCTATCTGAGAGTTACTCAAGATTGGGTGATCTTGAGTGGGAAACACATTGTGTTGATTACAACTTGTAAAGGGGAGTGAATTCTAGTAAGAGGATTACTTCGAGTACAGAGTGTGTAATCAAGCGGTGTGTTGATTACACTTTGTAAGGGGGAGTGAATCCTAGTGAGAGGATTACCTCTTGTACAGAACGTGTAATCGAGTTGAAAGAAGATAGTGAATTGAAAATCCCAAGTGAGACTTGGGGACTGGATGTAGGTCAAGGATTGGGCCGAACCAGTATAAATCAGTTTGCACATTCACTTCCCTTATCTTTTACATTTCCAGCATATATGTTTGAATGACTGATTATTGCTTTATAAACTGATTTCAGTAAGTTACAAAAAGATTTTCAAAGTTCCTAAATTTTTATACTTCACCCAATTCACCCCCCTCTTGGGTTCAGCCGGTTCTTACAATTCCCCACTGCAACTCTAACATCATCCGATGTATTAGCGGAGAAGAAAACACTGGACTTATCAAGATTAATAGTTTAACCAAAGGCAGCACAATATTGATGCAAAAAGTAAGCCAAATGACTACAATTACACTGAGAGGCGTTCATGTAGAAGAGTGCATCATCCGTAAAGAAACTATGGGTAAGAACCGGGCAGCTATGATTCAGTTTGATACCAGTTATAAACTTGGACTCCTGGTTCTTGCTCATCATACATGAGAGCACCTCCACAACTAGAATAAAGACATAAGGCGAGAACGGGTCCCCTTGGCGCAACCCTCTACTAGAAGAAAAGGAAGTAACAGGATCATCTGATAAGCATATGTTCATTTTCACATATGTAACACATTTCATGACAAGAACAACCCAACTAGCATAAAAATCGAAGCTCAGTAAAGTCTTCTCCAAGAAATCCCACTCCACTCAGTCATACACTTTACTCATATCAATTTTAAGTGCAAACTCATACTTACCCCCTCCTTCTTCCTCCTAAGATAGTGATACACTTTGTGGGCAATTATAATATTGTCTTGAATACATCTACTCGGTATGAAGGCACCCTGTTCCTGAGAAATACAATCATCTAAAAGAGGCCTTATCCTATTAGCCATAAGATTAGAGATAATTTTGTAAGAGAATTACATAAGCCTATAGGTCAGAAATGAGAAACATGCTCACGTTTATCTACTTTAGGAATCAAGGTAGTATTAGCCTCATTAATCAAATTTAAATCAAAGTTACCTGCAAAAATTCCTCTACTAAGGTATAAATAGAGTCTCCTAATTCTTGCCAAGTATTATGATAAAACAAATACCAAAAAATCCATGTGGACCAGGGGCCTTTGAGCTGCCAAGACTGAAAGCGGCCTTTCTACTCTCCTCTCAAGAAAAGGGCATCATAAGGGTTTGATTCATCTCAGCTGATATTTTACTGTCAACAAAGGCCAAAATAGATTCTGACCCAATGAACCAGATGAAGAAAATAGCTGTTGGAAGAATGAAGAAATATTTCCTGCAATCTCATTTCTCCAGTAACCACTCTTCGGTGTCATCCTTGAGCCTAAGGATACTGTTCCTTTGTCGACATTTTATGGTTGCTAGGTGGAAGAGCCTAGTGTTCTTGTCTCCCTCTGAAAGCCAATTCACCCTAGACCGTTGTAGCCAAAATTTTTCTTCCAGATCCAATAACCACTCAATAGCTTTAATCTTACCAATGGTCTCCACGGAATTGATATTAAGATCATCCAGGGGAAGTGTAGTAAGCCAAGACTTTAGGATAGCAATTAGTCTCCCATTATTAGGAAATTATTTCCTACTCCATTTCTCAAGCCCGTCCTTAGATCTCATTAGTTTACACACAAAATCATGGATAGAAGGTGGCCTATTTCCAATCTTTACATTCCAACAGCTATCAACCACATGGCGAAAATTAGGATGGGATACCCACACTGCCTGAAATCTGAACGTTTTCTTTCTCCTTTGAAAAGATGAAAGACATTGAACAAAAAGAAGATGATGATCGAACCCCATAGGGTTGACATTTAGAACTTGCAAATTAGGGAATTGCTCCCTTAATTGCCAGTTACCCAGGGCTCGATCAAGTCGTTCATGGACGGTGTCGGGGGTCCCTATCATTACACCAGGTGAATTGAGCACAACTAAACCCCAAATCATCTAATTCATAGTTAGTAATAAAACATTTGAAGTTTAAGATTTTTCTCCAAGCTCTAGGGAGACCTCCACTCTTTTCATACTGAGATAGAATATCGTTAAAATCACCCAAGCATATCCAGGACCCACTGATATTCATGTTAATCCGAGTAACCTCTTGCCAACATAGGTTCCTATCACCTTCATCAGGTGGCCCATAAATAAATGTGATAAATTCTGGAGAATCAAGTTCACTAGAGCCAATCCGAGTGTGGATGATGTTTGAAGATGAGAAAAGAATATCCACCTTAATAGAGTCAATCCACGAGACCCCACTACGCCCAATCGGATCAACCAACCACTCTTCATGAAATCCACACCGACGACGAATTTTCCTCACATATTTACCCTTTTGCTTAGTTTCCATTAAGAACACCAAATGGGCTTTTCTTTGAAAGCACTCTTCCTTGAGATTCCTGACTGTCAAGGCAACCCCTAAACCTTGCCAGTTCCAAGCCAACGCATTCATGGTGAACTGGTGGCTGGTCCCATCTGGCCACTAGCATTTTGATCAGAAGGAGATGAGTGAGAATTAGAGGACCCTGTACCTGTAAGCCAACTCTCAGGCAAGTCGATCTCATTCGTAATTGAAAGGTCATCGGTAAGCATAGGCTGATGTGAGACATTCTGACTTTGAATTAGGGACTTCAAGGTTCGAAAGTTTTTTCACTAGCGTCTTTGGGTTGAAAGCCCAGAAGACAACTTCTTAGCTAGAACAGGAGAGTCCTCAAACTCTAATTTTCCTTGTCTTTTAACCGAATCCAGGCCCACTTCACTGTCACTAGGCCTTTTGAGATGGAAGCACTTCAAAGATAAAGCCATAGACGAGATAGGGGAGAGCCCAATCTGAGGGGGAATGTTGCATAGATTGGGCTCAACTTCACCAGGGAAGTCCACCCTATACATCAACTTTTCCTCATAAGGGGGTGGGTTTCCGAGCTCGCTGTGATTAGGGCCATCCTCATGAACAAGATCCACCCTAGGCCCACTACAAGAACACAAGGCCAAATCTTTACTAAAAATCCCGTTATGGGCCTCTGGAAGTGGTTGAAACTCACCAAACAGGATGACGTCTTCAGCAGTCAACGGCTTTTGACCCACAGGGGTAATCAGGTCCTTGGAGATCGTGTCAAGCGCCGAACTATCCTAACAAGATGCTATCATCACAGAGGTAGGGATCTCACCAAATCGTCCTTCCTTTTGACACCTTTGGTTCCTAGGATACGTCTTACTCTCCATTGGTACCAACAGTCCCGACGTCCAGATTCGACAGCCATCCGGTGAGCGCTGAGGTTCACCTATTGCAACTTTTGTTGACTTTACCACCATGGGTGCTTCGCACCAATCATCCCTACATACCATCAGTGCCTCCTCAAGAGTTCATACTACAATAGTACTGAGCCAATTCCCAAAGCCATGATACTCAACATCCGAACTCTGACTCGTCGACGAGTCTTTGCAACCCCTTCTTGAAGGGTAGGAATATCACCTAGAGGGGGTGAATAGGTGATCTCAAAAAATTTTTGCGAATTTCACTCAAAAACAAGGAAGACAGAAACAGATAAGGGCACGAAGCAATTTATACTGGTTTGGTCTAACACATCGACCTACGTCCAGTCCCCAAATCCTTTGGGTATTTCACTAATCACAAATGGTTACAATTACATACTCTGTACTCGATATGATCCTAATCCACTAGGACTCACTCCCCCTTACAAGTTGTAATCATACACCCACACTTAAGGTTCCTCAACTATAAGTTTTAAACTAAAAATGGAATGAGTGTTTAAATACCTCCTCACGAGTAGATAATAAATGAACACTGAAGAACAATGAATATCTGAAGATATTAATGAAACAGTTGAAACAACAAATTGCAATAAGTTCAAATTGAATGCACAATGTTTTGGTAGTTGGCGAATTCAATGCTTCGGCTATCTATAGATGTTGTAATTAATAGATGTTGATGAACCTTGAAGAATAGCCATTGAGAGTCTTGAATGTATCCGTTAGGAAGATGGAGCTTCTGTCAAGACTTTCGCCGTTTGAATATTCCAGGTGGATTTGTAGTGACGACATTCTCTTCTTTCCTTTTGTTTTACCCGTTGTGAAATAGCATTTAATGCGCAGCCGAAATATCAGAGAAGACTTTACATTGATCAAAGTATTGGTTGCGGAGATTATCACTGGTTTTGGCAACTGCACTTAATGCTTCTACACATAATTTGCTTTATGTGAATTTGTGGTTAATCCATGACAAATCTATCTGAAACTCATTAATAAACTGGTTAAAAACAATTAGCAATGTTAATGAGTAGTAATATGAAGAAATGAATCCATATTGAATGATTTAAGTTTTACAAAGACGGTGAATTCAAAACATAGGTGACCTTGCTCGAGCATGGACAAAGAATGTCCTCGGGCTTAGGATGTGAAAGAGCATTTTTTTAAGAGCGAGTCACCCATTGCTCGAGCAAGGGATAAAGTCTGCTCGGGCAAGCTACTTCGAAGATTAACCACGTTCGTCGTGCTCGGGCAAAGCATAGAGGCATACTCGGGCAAGCGTCTCTGGAGGCTTTTGAAAAGTAATCTTTATCATCGTTGCTCGAGCAAGCCTATCGCCAATGCTCGAGTAAACCACCGAGTTTGCTCGGGCAAGGGCCAAATAGAGACGAGAAGATAAGTTATTCGACTCTGCTCGAGTAAGCCCTGATTTATTACCTTGCTCGAGCATGACTCCTTTACCTCGTGTTTCTTTGTTTAGACTGATGGCGCTCGAGCATTCTGAAACTCCTGCTCAAGCAAGACTCCAATATGCTTACAATGCCATTACCCGATGATGCTTGGGCAGCCTTATTTATTGTGCTCGAGCATGGCTTTTTAACTTGGAGAATTTTGCCTTGAGTCCGATGTTGCTCGAGCATTCAAAATGCTCTGCTCGAGCAACACTCTCTCTAAGAGCATATTTTGCCATTGCCACAATGGTGCTTGGGCAAGTTGATATACCTTGCTCGAGCAAGACTATTTTGCTTGGTGTTTTTCCTTTTACCCCAATGTTGCTCGAGCATGACTAAATGCTCTGCTCGAGCAGGCATTCCTGAAATGCTTAAACAATCTATCAGTTGGACTATGTTCGAGCATGAAATAATCTTTGCTCGAGCAATCCTTATTTTAAACACACATTACTTAATTCAATAACTCAAAAATTGTGATAATCAAAATACAGGAGCTAACACTTCCTTCATGACCAATGCGGCCACCAAAATAACAAAACTTTTGAAGCCGCTCATATTTAACAGATACCCATGCTAGATCTTTGACCCCTCAAGGGACCCGAAACCACAGGACTCACTTAGCTATATCAATTACCTAACTAGGATCAAACCCCTTCCCAACCAACCTTCACGCTTTGGTTGTTCATACATAACAGTTTCACCAACTGCATCTCCTAGGGTTTTTGCATTTGTATCATCAAAAGCTTCCAAGGGGAGCCCATGGAATTGAATCCAGAAAGGAGCCTCCCCAAAGTTAACATCCTTCAGAACCATATAATCTTCCCAAGGTTGGAGGTTTAGAAGGCAATCCTGAATAGACTAGGGGCAGCCCTTAAAGATGCGTTCCATATCTTTACCCTCTCTAAAACGGAATAGAAAAGCCAGCTGAGAATGATCAAGTTCATGAATCTCCAAGTCCTCTATAAGTTGCCAGCCCTTCCTTATCATGGAGATAACCGCAGGCACATTCATGTCAAGACCTTCCCAACCAAGGTTCCTCCAACCTTCACCTCATCACTAGCTAACTTTAGGACCACACATCGAGGGTTCTTAGAATCACTACTCTGCCCGACCTCCATACCGCCAACAACAAAACTCACTCACACAAGAAAATATAGGAGAAAAAAAGAAAGGGAAAAATAAGTATAGAAAGAGAAGATCGTTGTCCAAAGAACACCGACCGGATTGGTTCTTCGAAGAAAAACCAACATACTCTCACAGAAGAGAGAGAAGCACTCATTAATTACCCAACCGCTTATGCTTTTTTGTGGTTGATGAACTTATGTAAAAAAAGTAACTTTTTGTAAAAGCCAAAAATCTCAACTTTTGGATGCAAGAAATGACACTATGTAGTATTGTGTGTGTGGACTGTGTAAGGAAATGCCCATCTAGCTAACAAAATTACCTTTTTATCCCTCCTGCGGTTTGTCATGTGGAAATAATTATTTTGCAGTTACTTGTTTTGGGGGAAAAAATGCCAAACATAAATTAACTTTTTTAGCATTTTAGTGTTTTTTAATTTTTTTAATAATTTCACTTTTTTATCCAATTAAAATTAAAATTTTATCTTCCGGTATATATATATATATATAACATAAGATTCGTGCTCTTTTTAGTCATTTTCTATCTCAATTTGAATTTTCAAACGCTACTCCAAACAAGGTCCATCTGGAAAAAAGTAACTTATACCACCACTATCCCAAAACATAAATCATATTTACAATCTAACTTTTATCCTATCTTCCGTTTGCAAACACCCATATTGAAAAAAAAAAAAAAAAAAAAATCTGCCCCCGCTATCCTAAATGGGCACTTTATTTCTCTCTCCCTTCTCTTTCTTACTTGACTGTTGTTAAGGAAATGTTAATAAGGTTAATTTTGAAAAAAATTGACAAGCATGTAAAATATGTCTTACATTTAAGACCTGAAAGTGGAGCTAAATCATCAAGAGGGGGTGAATTGGGGATTTCAAAAACTTTTCAAAACTCCTCTGTTTTTTAACACTAAAACAGAGGTGAATAAGAGTGTAGAGAAGAAGAGCAAGACACAACGATTTATACTGGTTCGGTCCAACTTCTTGACCTACATCGAGTCCCCAAACTCTCTGGGATTTCCACTATCTCAATTGATTACACACTCTGTACTCAAGAGTAATTCTCTCACTAGAACTTACTCCCCCTTACAAGTTGCAATCAATGAACCCAATTACCAAGTCTTCTAACTTGTGATTCTTTACAATAAATGAATTACAGATAAGAACTCTCTCTAAGAGTAGATAATGATAAGCACTGAAGCTTTTTGTATCAAAAGGTACTTTTCAAGGGAAAACTGAAAGTAGTTGAAGAACTTTGAATGCAATTCGTTTTCAGTAGATGTGTTAGTTGAGAAAACTTGAATGTTGCTCTATTTATACTAAGAGAGCATTAAATGACCGTTGCAATCTTCATTATAATCGTTGCCTTCATTAGACAATGTTTTGTTAAGCTTTGGTCTTCTTCTCTCACTAATCTTTACTTAATCCAGCTGTGCAGAAGTTTAGAGTTGACTTCCTGCAATTTAATCCGTTGGAAAAGTAGCTTACGGATGTGGAAAACATTCTTTAATTCTTTGTAGACGTGTGCAGAAGGATTACCCAAAAGTATGCAACTTTCTGGGTTTTGCATTTAATGTGATGACGTCATTTTTTGCTTTTGCTTTAAACCTTCAATAAACATTCTTTAAAACATCTAAAACTCACTAACAAAGTGGTTAAAAATAGCTAGGAATATTGAAGAATGTTGATAGGAAGTATTAAGATTAAACAAGAAGGTTTTACAAATTCGTCAAATTTGAATTTCAGATCCAACGATGAAAACTCAAGTTTTGTCTCTCAAAACTCGAGTTTTGGACTTTGGTATGTAAAATCGATTTAAGTCCAAAACATCAAAAACTGGAGGTTCTCTTCCAAAGCTGGAGGTTTTCAAAACATTAAAATTGCAATACTCTCGACTTTGGTATGTAAGCTGTACGTAATTTCATTAACCTACCCATAGAAAATAATTGAATTTTATTCATGCACCTGCTGAAATATTGAATGAAAATCTGATTCATTCTTAAATATATAATGTGTACTTACTAATTCTGGGATTATCTTTTTGGTTCTTTATAATCTGGACCACTTGGAGATAACATTCATCATTTTCTGGAATTTAACTGGTTTTCATTTTTATAAGAAATTTACGTTGTAGTACTTCATATAAAAATAATCAAATTATGGAGATTTGAAAGTTGGTTAAAATTGACTAAAGAAAATAAATATGTGAAAATTGATTAATTCTTAAATAAAGAAAATGTTTTCTTTAGGTTTAATTTTCTATAGAAAGTGAAGGGATCTCTTTTCCCTTTATGCCTTGCCCTTTCGCTTTCCCTTTGGGTTTCTCCCACGCGTCTTTACTCGTTAAAGCCTAAATTTCTTCTTAATGGTAGCCTAGCAATATTCACACGCATAATCTACTCCCCCACCCACATGTTCAGTGTATTATACAAAAATTTCATAAAAAAGTATCACTGTTTATATAACTGGTGAATAGAAGAGCTTATTGTTGGGGTAAAAAAAGTAAAGCTTATTAGAACTTTTGTATTTAACATATTGGAATTATTAGGGTATTATTTCAGACAGTCCCATATTAGAGCTAAATAATTAATTTGCATATATTAAGAAAGGGTTTAATATTTCTACTTTCTTTGTAGAAATATTTTTGGAGTTAAAGACCTAATTTGTCACGGAAGTTTTCTTGGGGAGCGCCCAAAGCACCAAGAAGTATTTTGGGTATCATTTTTGCCCGAAAGTTTACAAATATAACAATTTTGCCCATCAGTTGATCTTAACCGTTGGATTGGTATCATTTTTGCCCCGGAAGTTTACAAAAATTTGCACCTAAAAAAAATCTTCCGGGGCATATTTGCTCCATTTGTAAACTTCTGGGGCAAAAATGATACCCAAAATACTTCTTGGTGCTGGGCGCTCCCTTAGCAAAACTTCCATGGCAAATTAGGTATTCAATCCAATATTTTTTCTGCCACACTCATATAAAAATGAGTGGATCCCACTAATATTTTCTTTTTACTTTGGGACCCACTCAATTTTATGTGAATATGACAGAAAAAATATTTCTCTAGCAAAAATAAAAACATTAAACCCATTAAGAAATTTAGGTATTTATAAAAAATGTGTTTGTTTTCCCTAAAATAACCTTATTAATCATTTGTATTGCAAACTACTCCCTTTGATGAAAAACTCCTTTAATATGAGCAATCAATATGTTGAAGAGCTTATGAAGAAAAAGAGGCAAAGTATATTGAAATATTATATTTAGGATTAAATCAAATCCCTCTACCAGCTCTTATATTTAAGACCCAGGCAATAACAAGAAGTACACATTATTTAGCCTTGTTCTACTGTAGGTGGTTCTATTTTAAGGTTAAATCCTCTCAATTTTTAATTTTATGTGACTAAGATTAATGAACATGTGTGCAATGAGATCACATATACAAAAAAATGTAAAAACCCCACCTTACAAGGGGGAGCACACGGCTTTTTTCCCAATTTTCCCCTTATTAAATAACTAATTACTATTTTGCCCCTGTTTTCAAACTATTTCCCAATGTGCCCCTGCTTAGTCGACTAACCCCTCGTGTAGTCGACTAAAACGCGGGGTCATTTTTTTTTAATATCCTTGTGATTTAGTCGACTAAGCCACGGTGCTTAATCGACTAAATCACAATAGGGGGTTTTTTAAAAACCCCAATCGCGGCATTTGAAATCATAATCAACTACAAAACCTCCCCAAACCTCTCCCCCTTTTTTCCACCAAATCCTTGCTGAATCCGTTGGTGGGTAGCGAAGGAAACTTCATTCTAGCATCATTTGCGTCGATTTCGGTATGTTCTCATCTCCATTTCGAATTTGCGCCGTTGTTCTTTCGTTTATGCGAACCCCCATTTCCCTAGAAGGTAGACAAATTAATTAAAAGTAAAAATGAGTTTTATATTTAAAATCAAAGTTCACCTAAGATCAGTGAAGATCGAGGACATGACTAAGAATCCTAATAGAAAAATCTCCAATATAAAATCTTAATAAAAAAATTAATTTTATGGTTTCTTAAACCTAAATATGAAGAAATATTTTTCAAAATTTATAATTTATATTGATTAATTCAAAATATCAAATTGATTAGTTAAGATACTGATTTAAAATAGATATGAAAATCCCTAATGATGTCTTCATTTTCAAACTCATCAACAACAATTTCTTGAAGTACTCAACCTACCTCCGCAAGCATTCATACCTTACTTATATTAAGAGCGGGAGGAAATAATAACAATGGTTAATAATTTGGGGGCAACTTGTAATAAATTTAACCTATCACTTGTAATATTTGAACAAAATTATATTTTCATAAAAATATAAAATGATTTATATGTATGCGTTCGAATGTCTATTTATAGTTTATATATATATATATATATATATATATATATTTGACTTTAAAAATTGAAAAAATTAGAAGCATGTGAGGGGTTTAGGGTCTAGGGTCATTTTTTATGTCCCTAAGTATATTTTAGTCAAATAAATTTTCAGGCAATCATATAAGTTTTGATTTCAAATCAACTTAGAAGTGGATTTCTTCTTTGGTGTACTTCATTCTGTTAGGATTCTTAGTTGGATTCTTAGTCATGTCCTCGATCCTTGTTTGATCTTGGGTGAACTTTGATTTTAAATATAAAACTCATTTTTACTTTTAATTAATTTGTCTACCTTCTAGGGAAATGGGGGTTCGCATAAACAAAAGAACAACAACGAAAATTCGAAATGGAGATGAGAACATACCGAAATTGACGCAAATGACGCTAGAATGAAGTTTCCTTCGCTATCCACCAACGGATTCAGCAAGGATTTGGTGAAAAAAAGAGGGGGAGAGGCTTGGGGAGGTTTTGTAGTCGATTAGGATTCAAATCTTTGCGATTGGGGTTTTTAAAAAACGCGATTTAGTCGACTAAGCACCGTGGTTTAGTCGACTAAATCACGGAGATATTAAAAAAAAAAAATGACCCAGCGTTTTAGTCAACTACATGAGGGTTAGTCGACTAAACATGGGTATATTGGGAAATAGTTTGGAAAAGGGGGTAAAATGGTAATTAGTTATTTAATAATGGACAAATTGAGAAAAAAGCCGTGTGCACATTATTTAGCCTTTTTCTACTGTAGGAAGTTCTATTTTAAGGTTAAATCCTCTGAAGTTTTAATTTTATGTGACTAAGACTAATGAACATAGGTGTAATGAGATCATATATACAAAAAATGTAAAACCCCCACCTTACAAGGGGGAGCACACATTCATCTCACCTATCCTTGGGCTGATACTATGGGCTGGTCAACAGCCCGGCCCAAAAAAAATCCAGGTTGTCTTTACAGCCCAACCCCTGGGTTGGCCCACTTTACCACTATACTCGCCCTTATTTTCTGCCACCTAGTATCTAGGATCTGAAACTTTATGGGAGAAGATGTGGGGTGCCATGAAAGTTAGAAGGGAAAATTACATATAGGTCCCAAGGAAGAGAGATATTTACATTTAGGTCCCTTGAAATTACGAAATTACTACGAAGTCTCAAGGGACTTGAGTAATTATTTCAGAATGTAAAATTACTTTCCGCCCATAGTGCATATTTCACATAGAAGCGATTAACAACACAAAATGCATAAATTAACAACACAAAATGCATAAATTAACCACAACTTCGAAAACCTTCAATTTATCATGTCTCACTTCCGAGGAAGTTGTGGTTAATTTATGCATTTTGTGTTGTTAATTTACGCATTTTGTGTTGTTAATCGCCTCTAGAAGTAAGACATGACAGATTGAATGTTTTCAGAAGTTGTGGTTAATTTATGCATTTTGTGTTGTTAATTTATGCATTTTGTGTTGTTAATCACCTCGGAAGTGAGACATGACAAATTGAATGTTTTCGAAGTTGTGGTTAATTTATGCATTTTGTGTTGTTAATCGCCTCACGAAAGTGAGACATGACAAATTGAAGGTTTTCGAGAAGTTGTGGTTAATTTATGCATTTTGTGTTGTTAATTTATGCATTTTGTGTTGTTAATCGCACGTGTGAAATATGCACTATGGGCAGCAAAGTAATTTTACATTCTGAAATAATTACTCTGAAGTCCCTTGGGACTTCAGAGTAATTTCGTAATTTCAAGGGACCTAAATGTAAATATCTCTCTTCCTTGGGACCTATATGTAATTTTCCCAAGTTAGAAGCTCTTGACATATATACATGCACGCGCGTGATTGAGGAAAGACAAGTCAATTTAATTTATATATATATATATATATATATATATATCTCTCTTTTTTTTTTTTTTTTTTTTTTGGTGTGGTAAGTGGATCTAATTAATTAAAGTAGTTATTTAAGAAAATTAGCAAAAATAAAAAAGTTGCCAGAGGCTTTATGATTCATTTTTCCTGCCGCAGCCGTCGTGTTCCATGGCTAACAAGAGAAGAAAAGCTTGCTTTTTCAACGCGTTTAATTTCCTAGTCTATTTTGAAACCTTCAACAATGCATTCAATTTCTTGATAATTGATATGATGCATCATGGGCCAAAAACCATATAAAAATAAAGAAAAAAGAAAATGGGAGGAGAGAAAATGGAGAGAATAGAAAACTGGAGAGAAAATGTTATTACCTCTCATGTTTGGATGGACCAGAGAAAATTGGGAGAAAAAAATATATTTTTATCTTTATGTCAAAATATGTTTCCTCATGTCTTTAATATAAAACATATTTACATAATTAGATTAGATAAAATAAGTTAGTTAATATGACATGTATTTTCTAAAATATCATTATCATCTTCTTTAATTCCCTCATTCTTTATTCTCATTGATTATTGTTGAGAGACCATCAATAGAGACAAATTAAGAAAAGATTTGTAAATATGAAAAATATTTCTTATATTTATGACGAATATCAACTCCACAAATATGTTTTAAGAATGCGAGGGAGTATTATGATTAAAATTAAATTAAATATCACAATGAAAAAAAATCATATTAACATTAACATAACCAAATTATATAAATTCAAATTGTATGGTAAGGAGAACTTACTCAAAATAGGATTTAATCCCAATTCCCAAGTCATGATTTTTAGGGGAAAATAATGTGGTTAAGTAGGAAAAAAAAAGATACTTGAATTATTTCTCAAAAAATTATTTATTTGTATATTATAGAGATTATTCAAATATTTTTTTAAGTCAATATAAGAATTTATGAGTAAGTGAACATTCAATAAAATAATTTTTAAAAAGAAAAGGATAGTTTAAAAAATTAAACTAAAACCCACACCAAAACGTATTTGCCTTTGTTTTCTTCTTCATTCCTCCAATGTGATGGAAAAGAGAGAAGGCACCAATGGGAATTGAGTTTTCTCTCCCAAATCTCTCATTGATTTGGAGAGAAAACGAGGTAGGTATCACACCCCATTTTTTGCTCACTTTTCTTTCCTCCCACATTTCCTCTCTTATCCAACTAGAGATAACCCTTTTCTCCCTCATTTTCTCCTTCTAAACAAGTTAAAGAAGAAAAAACTAAATCATCTCCCGTTCTTTTTCTCCACTAGATAAGATGTTGCATTGGGGAACCTTAGGCTATAAGATGTTGCATTGGGGAACCTTAGGCTATGTTTGGTTGGAAGTGAGGGAGGGAGGGGAGGTCTCCATTCTTAGTGTGAAAAGTCAAATATTTATGATATGACATCTTCAAAGTTAATGTCAGGAAAACGATACAAAAAATTATGTAATTTTTAAAATTTCTCATGGGCAATTTGGTCAAAATTTTATCTCCCATCCCCTACCCTCCAACCAAACAAAGCCTTAGAATCAAACTAAAGTATGAAAACAGACACGACCCTTTCGTTTCTTCAGTAGTGTCAAACCTTCATAATTACTAATATAAAATTCATTACTAGGATAGGTGGATATAGCTTCTTTTGATTTGTGCTAAAAGCTTGTAATGCCGAGCAACCTGGAGCTCATGGGTTAACTCGTCATCGTTTTGTAAGCCTAGTGGGGCATTTATCCAATCCAACTTGTAACCTATAGGTTGCAGGCTGGCCCACCCAACCTATTTCTCTTTATTTTTTTGCAGATTGGTTTTTCCTATTTTTTTAAAAACAATATAATGATATTTATCTAATAATTTATTAGGCTATTACCTAACATAAAATGAAATTTATCTTTTCACAAACCTAAATTATAAAATACACTACAAAAACATAAAGTGCAAGTAAAACATCAGAAATTCAAAAATTCAAATATTATAAATTAAACATACAGCACAATTCAATACATTACAAACTAAACATAAATCTCAAATCCATGATTAACCTTCAACACAATCAACAATCATTCAATATTAATGGTTTTCGAATTTGAAGCATGAGATGAAACTATAATATTATCTTGAGTTTGAGCATTTCCTTTTTGATTTGGTTTTTTCTTTTTAAAATTTCAAATTTTAAAAAATTAAAAATAAATAAGGGTTAAGGTGCAAAAATACATATGATATTTTTTCAAAAGTGTGCCAAACACTTAATGTTTTTTTTAGGGTAAAAGTAACTATGAACTTTAAAAGTAAGTGCAAAAATACACATTGACCATTTGTTTCAATGTTTTTAAACCAGATCGGACCAGGCCGGTTGGGACCGAAAACTACGTGAACCGTTGGAAAACTGGTCTGAGTTAAGAGGTGACCCCGAGTTCCAAGTTGACCTGGGGCCAACTCGACTAACTCAGCATGACTCAGCCAAGTTGACCGAGTCACAAAGTTGATTTGTTTGTTTGTTTTTTTTAAAGTTGCCTGAAACACTTGTGGTTCTCCACCGACTCTCAATCAACTCGACACGATAAAAAAGCGAGACATAGAAGGAGAAGAAGGAGATAGAGAGAGATTTGAAGAATCGACCAATCTTATTTCGCGGTCATTCGGTGTTTCTTCAATTGTCACTCTCACAAGACTCACCGTCATCCAACATCGTTTCCATAACCAAAACCCCGCCATCACCGGTCGTCTACCATCAAAGATCATCTCCATGGGGAACATATGAGAAGGGAACTAGGGAGGAGAGAGAGAGAATGGAGGCATAGTCTCAATGAAGGTGAGAATGGCGACTTCAGAGCGAGAGAGATTATCGGGAAATATGAGTGCACTTTTGGGTGCTTGAAACTGGTCCTTTTTCCAATGACCAATGGGCAAAAAGGTGTTTGAACTTTAAAAGAGTCTAAAACCTATTGGATATTTTTCTAAACTCTCAAATTTTATTATTTCCTTGGTTTGAAAAAGGAACCCTCTAAACCTATAGTAATATATTGATGATACTCATATGTAGGAGGCAAGTACAATTTGGCCTAGAAGGAGCATGGTTTTCAGCAAAATCTGATGGATGGACAAGTTATTTATTTTTATAAGTAATATATATTATAAAATAATTCATTTATTACAGAGCCAATTGCCATTATAGTGGGATATGACATGTGATGTTAATTTGTTAAGGAAACTATAAAGAATATTTGATAAGTATATAATTATTTTGTTAGTGATTCAAAGTATTGAAATGAAATAAATGATTTTGGATGGTGTGATAAGAAATTAATTTTTTTTTCAATATTTTTTACCTCATCGGTTTAAGCCCAAATTGACTCCGGTCGACTCTTGTCGACCCACTACCCTTGATTCAATACTCGACCGATTTAGTGTTCGGTTTGGATTTCAGAACCTTGATTTGTTTGAATGTTTTAAGGGTTAAAGAGCAAAAATGAGATTTTTCCAAAAATGCATCCAACAAAAATGCTTTTTTGAGAGACAAAAGTAATTATGAACTTCCAAATTATGTACAAAAATACATATTGACCTTTAGTTGACTGTTTGTTTGAATTTTTGACTAAAGCTGGTGACATAGAGGATGTCATAGATGATTAAGAAATAGAGAAATAATAATTTCGTGACCATGTAAGGGAAATTAATCTCCACCTCATCACTTTATCTCCACCTAATCCTTCCTTTCCCTTCCCTCTCTCTTCTGAAAGAAGTAATGAGGTAGAGATAAAGGATTAGGTGAAAATTAATTTCCCTTGCCGAGTCTGCAAATTATTATTATTCAAAGTTGGAGAAACACTTACATACTCTAAGAATACTACATCATATAAATTATATCCAATGAAAATATAACAACTCATATCATTTTAATTCTAAAATATGTTAGTATTTCTCTTATTTCTTAATCATCCACGTTATCCTCAATGTCACCACTTTTAGTAAAAAATTCAAATGGTCAATTAATGACTAATGTATATTTTTACACCTATTTTGAAAATTCACATATATTTTTCCCCTAAATAAATATTTGTATTGAGCACATTTTTGGAAAAATCTCATGTTTATTTTTACACCTTAACCCTTAAACATTTAAACAAACAGTCAATTAATGATCAATGTTATTTTTGCACATATTTTGAAAGTTTATTATTATTTTTGCCCCTCAAAAAACATTTAGTTTTAGATGCACTTTTTAAAAAATATCATATGCATTTTTACACCTTAACAAAATAAATAAATACAGGCTAGGCCACGAGTTGGCGAGCTAACCCATTGCTTGTTTGGGTTATTTGAGTTCAGGTCAAAAAGACCCATATCAAAACAGGTCATTTTTTCACAACCCAACCCCTCCAAGTTTTTACAGATTGGCGGGTTATGCCTATGGGTTGTAGAGCTCAGGCTTAAAAAATAGGCTAAAAATTTGAAATTGGCCTTGCAGGGCCGGCCCTGCAGGGCCTCGGGCCGGCCCATTAGGCTGTTTTTATCTGTAGCATTTTTTAAAAAAAAATTAATTACTTAGACTTACACTTAATGAATATGTTTATTTGTAATTACTTTTTTTTTTTTTTAGTTTAAACTATAACCCCTTTTTTTATGTTTATTATTATTTTGTATTAAAACACATAATTAGTTATTATAAATTTTAAATAGGGGATGTTTTCATATTAAATAAACCCATACTGGGTATTACAATATTATATAAGTAATAAATTATAAATATATTTTGTGTAAAATAAGTATAATTATTTTTTGTCGGTAAAATCATGCATGAACCGAAGGAATCTTAGACATACACAAAATTATGAGAGGGAAAAGCATTTTGTCATGGGCATACATAAAGCAATTCCTTTATTTAAAATTTTTTGAAAAAAAAAGAAGGAAAAAACATATTCTTTGTGTTTATTTGTTTTTTATTACGGATTAATAAATGCGTTTATTTGTTAAATGATTTATATTGTTTAGATATTAATGTTGATAACATTTATTTGATAGATTAGAACTTTAATAGTTGTAATTTATTAATTATATTTCTTTGAAAAAAATCGAAGGAAAACTATTAAAATTTAGAATAGTAAATTTTTCTTACCCTAGGCTTGGTAGGGCCAGCCCTGTTAGGCCTTGGCCTTGTGGGGCTAGGCCCTATCGGGCCGGGCTGACCCTGATTCCCAACTGTAACTCAACTTGTATTAGTAGCTCTAGCGGGGTGGGTTGAAAATGCTCACCTCTAAGCAAGTTACTAACATTGTATAGGGCTATATATGTTTAAAATAATGTGATTGTTTTGAAAAAGTGGGTCAGCCTATACATGGATTGAAATACCCCATATTTTTTCCCGCCATAACCTCCGCACTGGTAGGTTATGCCCATATTACCGACTATCATTTTGTGCTATCCAAGGAGAATGATAGGGAAGCAAAAGACAAGGTGCCGTGGGTTTCCTTAATGACAGACTCAGGGGAAAGTATATTTTCCCTTGATGTAATGCAACATTCCTCTTGCACCAGATGGCATTAATAATAATGATAATCCCATATAAAATTTGAACAAGCCCATCTTGATAAATTTGGGGTAATACATATGTATGCCTCGACCAAATTTGGAAACAAGTAAAATTGAAGTTCGAGATGTTTATGGGCAAACACTCATATCGGATTACTTTATAATAAGGGCATGAAATAAATAGATGTTCTTTGGTTAGCATCTAAATAAAATATGAGCTAAAGATGTTGAGATAATGCATGTTTAAATGTTGGTGAAAATACTTTCAATATAAAAACATCACTAAAATAAGAATCTGTGTAATTAATTAATATGCATAATCTATAAACATACGATAGTACAGTACTAAGAAAAAAACTAGTAAAAACTCACAAGACTGCCGAATATGGTAATGAACTATGAAGAAATCTGGGTCCAACTTTCGTTGTGTCCTTAAGACAATTTTGCTCCCTCTATATGGATGCCCAAGGATGATGAGCAATTGTCTCCCGGGATAGAGCGGATTATTCGTCTTGAGAAAGATGGCTCTCTCAATCGAAGCCCAAGCGAATCCAATGAGTCTGCTTTCAGAATTGCACGGATGTGACTTATAGCAAAATGCATTAAACTGTATGTATGGGAGCGTAGTATTAGAAAAACAAGATTACTTTTCTGCCACACGCACGTCTATTTATAGACGATGAAACAATTAGATGGAGTCCCGTTGGCGAACCGACGCGACTGGCGGTAGCGAACCGACGCGACTTCTTATTCATAACCCATGGGATTACACAAAAATCTAACAATCCCCCACATGGATAAGAAGTCAATCCATCGTGACTAAGTGAAAAATAAATATGTATGCAAAGTGCGATTCGTCTACGAGCAGCAACTGCATCGATAAAGGTAGGGGTTACCTTTGAACCTTCTCTAGTAAAAACCTATCGGATATACTGGTCAATTAGTGGACGAGCTGTCTTGAACTGTTGACCTTTTAGTGTATACCAAGACAATAGGAGTCACACAGTTGCTCCTCTAGCATCGTTGGTTCTCATGTTGTGTCCATTTTGGCCCTGGACACCGCCTAGTTCTGTGAGTGTTCTAGAGAATCGGCCGTTTTAGGTTCTCATAGAAGCAGCCCGCACTTCACACTCACATAGGTGATTCCTTGTGATGTAAGTCAACATACATCATCTGAACACTTTAGATTAAGAAACCATTAAAAGTTTAAAAGCTTACCCTTATATATATGCACTGTCTTGTCTAGGAGCGAGTATGAGTTTAAAACTCCACGGTGTTAACTTGATCGATTAAGACTTAGTTGTCTCTTTGAACCTAGTTCGTGGGATCTCCACTCTTCTAGGTAGAGTTACCGTGATAATCAACAATGGATCGACCTTAAACCATTCCTTTGGACAAATTTCTAACTAACTCTCTAGGAATCCCTTTAGTCAATGGATCCACTATATTCTCTTTTGATTTTACATAATCAATTGAGATGATTCCATTCGAGAGTAGTTGTCTAACGGTATCATATCTATGACATATATGTCTAGACTTGCCGTTGTACATGATATTCTTGGTCCTACCAATAGCTGCTTGACTATCAGTATCACAGTGTATACACCTTTTGCCGTGCACGGTTTTGGCCGCCTAGGAATGTCTTCAAGAAAATTATGAAGCCACTTGGCTTCCTCACCCACTTTATCTCGAAGAAATAAACTCTACTTCTATGGTTAATCTTGCAATGCAAATCTGCTTGGATGACTTCCAAGACACAGTACCCCCATTAAGGGTGAACACATAACCACTTGTGGATCTTGTGTTGTTAAAGCTGGTGATCCAATTTGCATCACAATACCCTTCTAGCAATGCAAGGTACTTCTCATGATGAAAAGCAAAGTTTTGAGTTTGCTTTAAGTAACCCAAAACTCTTATCATAGTTTTCCAATGAAGCTCGTTTGGACTACTTGTAAAGCGACTCAACGTGCTTACTGCGTAGGCAATATCAGGTCTAGTGCAGTTCATAACATACATAAGACTGCATAACACTCGAGCATACTTCTTTTATTTTTCAGCTTTGCCAATATTTCTTGACAGACAAAGACTAGAGTCTATAGGGTTCGTCACAAGAGCTATGTTTAAACTCTTGAATTTCTTAAGAATTTTAGGAATATAGATGTTCTTGTGATAAAGCAAACCCAACAGATGTTCTATGGATTTTAATTCCCAAAATAACTTCTGCTAGACCCATATCTTTCATGTCGAACTTACTGGTAAGTAATCACTTAGTAGCTTCAATCATTTGATTATTACTACTCGTTATCAATATGTCATCTACATATAGACAGACTATGGCAAACCCATTTTCAATATTACGAATATAGACACACTTGTCAGATTCATTAATACTAAAGCCATTTGATAACATAACTTCATCGAATTTCGCATGCCATTGTTTGGGCCTTGCTTTAGTCCATAACAGGACTTTATCAAGCAATCGACAAACTTTCTGTTCTTGTCCTAAGACAACAAAACGCTTAGGTTGTTCTAGATAGATCTCTTTCTCTAATTCACTATTCAAGAAGGCTTTCTTTACATCCATTTGATGTAATTCCAACCCATTCAATGCTGCTAACGCGATTAACATCCGAATGGATGTAATTCTTGTATCAGCTGAATAGGTATCAAAGTAATCTATGCCCTCACGTTGTCTGTAGCCTTTTACTGCCAGCCTAGCTTTATACTTATCAATAGTGTCATCTACTTTCATCTTCTTTTTGAAGACCCACTTAGTTCCTAAAGGCTTATTGTCAAGAGAAAGGTCAACCAATTCTTAGGTGTGGTTTGACAGAGTGGATCCAACTTCACTATTGATAACCTTTTTTCAGAATGGTGCTTCAGGAGAGCCTATTCGAGGCTCATTTTCCAACAAAAATGTCAGAAAATCAAGCCCAAAGGATGTTGAAGTCCTTTGCCTAGTACTACGTCTAGGTTCCTCCTCTATAGGATTATCACTGCTCATAGTATCCACAATATCACAGTATTGTTTTCATTATTACCACTTGCTTTACTTCCCTTGTTATACAAAAATACATTCTCAAAGAATGTAGCGTCTCTTGATTCAATAACCGTATTAACAAAGATATCTGATGCATTGGACTTGTCAATCAAGATATGCACTACTATTAAGTACATACCCAATAAACACACAGTCCACTGTCTTAGGTTCAATTCTCAACCTTTTGGGTTTAGGAATTGCGACCAATACCCCCACACTTTCAAATATTTCAAGGAATGTTTCTTTCCTTTCCATATTTTGTATCCTTTTGTGGGACACTCTATTAATTATAAAGTTAGCCACTAAAATGACTTCCCCTCACAACTTCGTGGTAAACTAGACGTAATCAACATTCCTTACAATATACAACATTCAATCACAATGATGCTATAAAGATTTCACATAATTTAGTAGTGATGCATACCCCAACTAGAAATATTTATCATATTTGGGTGTCAAATTAAAACTAGCAACATTTAGTTTCAATAATTATAAAGACAAATAATCAACCTAATAATTGAAAAATCATAAACGCCTTATAATAACAAACTTTAATTCACCCACATGTACAAACATAACATCAAAGTATCAAGGTTATGGGTAGTTGAAAAATCACCAAAATATTTGGAATTAAAAAGATTTGGCGATTTTGATGACTAACACATCCACCATACTTAATTCCAAAACTTAAATATTTAAATTATCATAATATTTGGAATTAAAACAATTCAGAAAGAATTGACCACTTTGGTGACTAATAAATCCACCATATTTAATTCCAAAACTCAAATCATCAACTTCCTACAATATTTGGAATTAAAAACAATTCATAAAGAATTGACCACTTTGGTGACTAATAAATCCACCATACTTAATTCCAAAATTTAAATATTTAGCATTCATATAATTGCTATTCAAAATATTTAAAAAGCATAAAATCATAGCCACACAATTATCCATAATTATAAAATTAAGGCTATAATCGTATTTCTACCAATACATGAAACCATTCATGCTTATACCAAAAGAAATAATAATACTATGAAAAATTAAAGCACATTTATCTCTACACTAGATAAATGATTAAGTTTTCATATCATGTCATATGCTTATCACACAAAATATTTAATAATTTTACCACATTTACTTTCAAAGGAAAATAATAAATCCTTCTTAATAAATTAAATAATGGCTAAGATATTCACAAATATCATTATTTCTATTCAGCCATTATTAATTCAAAAAGCTTCACAAGATTTTAGGAGACATTATAGGAGATTAGAAATTATCAAACAAATTAATATCTCCATTAATAATAAATATTTTTTAAACGGGACTAAATTCCTTTCCATTCTAATTAATTAAATTAGAGTTTTTTCAAATACATAAGATCCTAAAATTTAGGACTTTTAATAAAACTCATCATTTAATGTTAAATATATTTAATTTCGCAACTAGAAACCAAATAATAAAATAACACCCATGAACTCAATAATCATATCAAAATTTCATCTCCATACAATAATTAATATAATCCAAAATATTAATTAATAAAACCAATAAAATCTCCCGATGAAACCAAGACATAAGATATATATTATCTTAACTTTATTAATTTAATTTCCATCTAATCCTTATTAAATTAAGGAGAGATAATAGGAGATTTATTAACTACCATATCAATCAATACTAATATATTTATTAACTAAAGATAATATATTTATTAACACATCGTTCCATCTAAAAGAACCGCCGCTTAATATAAAGATGTGTTCTCAATCCACCGCTTCACAGGAAGCGACATTTTTTTTTCTTTTATTTTATTATTCCCCAAGTGAAACCTTTTTAAATTAAAAGGACTTGACCTTTTTTTAGATTGAGTGTCATCCCCTACCTCCAGCCGGGTCACACAGACCCGTATGGATCGAAGGACCCGACTCTTCATTCTTTCCCCCATAACCGACATTCCCGACATCGTTTTACCATATTCACTAAAAACACCGTGTCCCGTGCCCGTAGCATTAGTTTTTAGATTATTTCTCTGACTTGGTATACCGTTTGGGTTCTCAAGAATTGATGAATAAACTATTCCCTAAAATAATGTTGATTATGTGAAAGTCGTAGCAATTCACAAATTCAACCAGAGAATAACAAAGACCGTGTAGTATTTGTTCACATCCTTATGCGAAAATAATTAGACATTTTTCGAACACCCAGGTGTGTGAGTACACCACCAAAAAAAAAAAAAAAAAAAAAAAACTCAAATAAAAACGCAATTTATGCATTAAAGAGGGGAAAAATCAGTCTTGAAAACAGTCGCTGTGCACATATATATTAATCAAAATATCTTATTTTGATATATAGAGTGGAAGACGGTGGACAATTAAATTCCTCTATGAATTCAAATTCAAAAATAAAAAATTGTGCAGTCAAAACACGTATACCAGATACGTGTGTCTCATGATTATGCAAAAAACATAGTAATTCACAAATTGATTTTAAAAAATCAAGAATCCAAATCATAATATCGAAAACATGAATTACTAAATAAAGATATAATTTAATATACTAAACATAAACACAGATTCAACAGAATTGTCTTAAGATTGTTGGTGAAAATACTTTCAATATAAAAATATCACTAAAATAAGAATCAGTGTAATTAATATACATAATCTATAAACATACGATAGTACAGTACTAAGAAAAAGCCTAGTAAATGTAACATCCTAATTTTCCAAAATGTTTTCAAAATAGTTTGACCAGAGTAGAGCATCGGAAGTATTTAAATTGAAGAGTAACTGATAAACATCCATGGTAATGTATAGGTTTGCTTTTACAACGATACAAAATTTCGAATGAATACTACGTTAAGTACATATCAAAAGAACTTTCTCCCGCCAATCCTTATGCCGGCTGCTTACCCTTGTCATCGGCCCTGTTCACACCGGATCCTGAAGTTATAGTAAGAGCTGAGGTTCAATGCACATTGAACCTCAAGTAATGGTTAACCTCATGCTTATGTAACAGTTTATGTATGACAAATATTCATGACATTACAGCAGAAATCACATATGAAAGATAGTAACAGAACACAGCCATTGCATATGCATGTTATTATGGTCTGCACTATTCACTAGCGCCACGATGGCCTGTCGTGTCCTCAGCGCTAGGAAAACTCAACGGTATTATTAGAACCATAACCCATGTATAGTATAGCTGAATGTGTATGAAAAACTTTAAGATAGGGTCTTAGTCTATGATTACATCTATCACATATAAGTATCTAATAAGCATCAGAGTTGGTGTTACAGTACGCATCCGTACCTGAGTCGGCGATAGCGGTACGTGAGTCGGTCCGTATGCGTTCTTGGATAGCCTATAATAGTAATATCGCTTTATTAATCTATAAATAATATTCTAAGAGATATTTTGGCCACTAATGACTATTTTACCCTTGGTACATTTATTTTCCACTTTAATCCCTCAAAATTCGTAGAAGGACGTTGGTACACATTTGGGCAGAATTTTGTTTAACTTTGAAAAAACATGACTAATTCTAGAAAAATCGAAACAAGGATCCGTAAGATTCCCCGGACTCCTTAGGATGTATATTTTTGAGAAAAAATATTAGATTTTACCCAGAATTTAAGAAAAGCTCCCAGTTTCCAGATTTTCATACGCTGCCCAGAAATTTACCCAGAAAACATAGCCTTTCTTCAAGAATTTTTATCTCTTTGTAAAAAATTCAAAATGACACACTCTGGGTATATTTGGAAATCTCTATATGTCTACTTTAACCATGAAAAACTTCATAGTTAATTAACATCATCTTCATCATGAAATTATGGTGTTTCTACTACTGACTCCAGAAATCGCCTACCGACAAAATTTCGCCAAAACTTCGTTACTTCGGTGTTTTTCTTTCAGAAATTTTGCTATAACCCTTCCTTCATCAATTTTTCGAATTAAATCTATTTTTAACCATAAAAACATGAAAATAAAACTACTCTATCATTTTTAAGATTAAAACACTACTATCTATGAATTCAAAACTCAAAACTCAAGAACTTGCTTACCAATGCTTCAACTCCTTCAAAGAAGCTCCCACTCTCTTCCACTCCTCTCTATATTCAGATTGTTTTGCTTGCTTGGTGTGAAAAACAATGAAGGCCAAAGTGCCTATTTATAGGAAATTACTATGGCAATTGTGGTAACTTTTCCTAACCTGCTTCATCTTAATTCTTGGCCATTGGATCAAAGTAAAATTTGAAACTCTCATCCTCCCCTTTAAACACTCCAAACCGTGCTCCCCACCCCTCACACTCTCTCTCATTTTGTTTTTCCTTGGTCACCAAGTTTTAGAAGCTTCCAACTTAGTCACCAAGTCTTGCTTTCTTGACTTTATTTCCAACATGTGTTTTGAACATTACTTCCTCCCCAAGCCCACTAAACATACACCCCCCCTTCATCTTTTCTTTTTGTTTATTTTGTGTTTTATTTTAATTGGTTTGATAATGTTTTAAAGCTACACTATTGGCCCTTTAATTATTAATTAATGTAAAACACCCTAATTGATGGTTTTATACATGCTACTTAGTTAATTAAGACCTTTAATATTATTGCCTTAATTTATTGTAACTTAATCATCCACTAATTGTTTGTAATGTTCCATAATCAATTTAAGCATTTTCACACCCCTTTATGGTTTATTTTTGATGATATAAGAAACTAAAATGTGAACTTTTTAATTCATGTAAATTTAATTGTCCATTAATTGTTGGGAATTCTCTCTAATTGCTTTAGGTATCTTTATGACATTTTATGATATTTTATAACCCCTACTTGAATTTAGAGAGTTGGATTTGCCTTTTTAAATCCTAAAGAAAATTTGCCCAAGAAATAAAATAAATACACTACAAAATTAGAGACAACATATTCTCCTATTTTCAATAGGTCCTATTTGCCAAAATATCATATCTAGGAGAAATACAAATTTCGGGGTATTATATTTCTCCCCCTGTTAAATAAAATTTCGCCCTCGAAATTTACTCTATACTAACTAAACACAGAGCCATAAACTCTGGATATCTATCTTTCATGTCTGCTTCCGTTTCCCAAGTTGCCTCGCCAGGAGACAAACCCCTCCAGACCACCTTCACGATTAGAATACTTCTGCGTTGAAGCCGCTTCTCTCGGTATTCGAGAATTCGCTCCGGCTCGACCTCGAAACTGTTATCATGTCGTGGTTCGACATCCTCATATTGAATAATATGATCATGGTCGGGTTGGTATTTCTTCAGTTGAGAAACATGGAAAACATCATGGAGTTTACTCAAGTTTGGGGGTAGGGCTAACTAGTAAGCGACTGGTCCTCGTTTGGCCAGGATTTCGAATGGCCCTACGTAACGTGGACTCAACTTTTTCCTTTTTAGCGTTCTACCGACACCAGTGACTGGTGATAGCTTTAGAAACACACGGTCTCCGAATTTGAATTCTAACGGTCTTCTTCTTTTATCGGCGTAGCTCTTCTGTCTACTTTGTGCTGCTAAGAGCCTCTGTTTGATTAAAGCGATTTGTTCGGAGGTCTTATCAACTATATCTGGCCCAAGAAATTCTCGCTCAGACAGTTCTGTCCAGCATATAGGTGATAGACACTTTCGCCCGTACAATGCTTCAAACGGAGCCATCTGTATGCTCGAATGATAGCTGTTGTTGTAAGCGAACTCGACCAGTGCTAGGTGTTGGTCCCAATGGCCTTTGAAGTCCAATACACATGCTCTAAGCATGTCTTCTAGCGTTTGTATTGTCCTTTCAGATTGACCATCGGTCTGCGGGTGATAAGCCGTACTAGGTCTTAGCTTAGTTCCCATCGCTTCATGCAATGCCTGCCAGAACCAGGATGTGAATCGCGGGTCTCGGTCAGAGACATTGCTCTTAGGTACACCATGGAGTCTCACGATCTCTTTGATATAAATCCCTGCTAATTGTTCCGAGGAATAGTTGACGCCAATGGGAAGAAAGTGTGCCGACTTGGTCAATCGGTCCACAATCACCCAAATCGCATCGTGACTCCTGATCTTAGGTAACACTACTACCAGGTCCATGGTAACGTTTTCCCATTTCCATTCTGGAATTTCTAGTCCTTGAAGAGGACCAGGGGGTCGTTGATGTTCAATCTTAACCTTTTGACAAGTCAAGCATCTGGCCACATACTTGGTTACATCTTTCTTCAACCTAGGCCACCAAAACTCAGATTTTAAGTTCTGGTACATCTTGACCATTCCGGGATGTAGAGTGTACTTACTCTTATGGGCCTCATCTAGTATCTTCTGTCACAATTCCTCGTCCTTCGGTACGTAGATCCGCTTCTTGTACCTGACCAAGCCACTAGGCGATAGGTCATGGTCTTGAGTTTCGCCCTGTGAGATCCTCTCCCGTGCTGTAATAGCCCATTCGTCGTGTCTTTGAGCTTCCTCAACTTCATCTCTCAGGTCGTATTCCTCTTGACTAACAAGAAGGCTTGCAAGATAGGCTTCACTGGGCGTATCATAATTCACGCAAATTTGGTTTGACAGGTTCAGGTCTCGGAAATCTTCAAGTAGCATCTGCTCTTGAATCATCATGTATGCCGTGTGCACCGACTTTCTACTGAGAGCATCAGCAACAACGTTCGCTTTACCCGGGTGATACTTGATCTCCAGGTCGTAGTCTTTGAGCAACTCCATCCAGCGACGTTGTCTCATGTTGAGTTCCTTTTGATCAAAAAGGTATTTCTGGCTCTTGTGGTCGCAGTATAATTCTACGGTCGCACCGTAGAGATAGTGCCTCCATATCTTCAAAGCAAACACGATAGCCGCAAGCTCTAAATCATGTGTAGGATAGTTCGACTCGTGGGACTTCAACTGACAAGAGGCATAAGCTACCACCCTGCCCTGCTGCATTAGGACACATCCCAATCCACGCCCACTGGCATCACTATAGACTACATAAGTCTCACTCGGATCTGGGATGATCAACACTGGTGCTTTAGTCAACCTCTCCCTCAGTCTATGAAAACTCGTCTCACAGTCTTCATCCCACACAAACGGTTGATTTTTCCTTGTGAGCTTTGTCAATGGTAAGGAAAGACATGAGAAATTCTGTATGAATCTGCGGTAGTATCCCGCTAGACCCAAAAGCTACGTATCTCGTCCATCGTCTCCGGCCTCTTCCGGTCCCGGAAGCGCTTCCACCTTCTTTGGGATCAACAGCAACTCCATCGCGGGATATGACATGGCCCATAAATTTCACTTCTGGTAGCCAAAATTCACATTTGTTTAACTTAGCAAAGAATTGTTTGTCACGTAGTATACTCAGTACGAGTCACAGATGTTCTTAGTGCTCCTCTCTACTTTTTGAATAGATAAGGATATCGTCAATAAACACCACTACAAACTCATCTAGGTGTTGACGAAATATTCGATTCATGTAGTCCATGAACCCGGCAGGTGCATTGGTCAATCCGAAAGGGATCACAAGGAATTCGTAATGCCTATATCTGGTATCCCGAGCGTAAATCGATTTTTGAGAATACACAAGAACTAGATAGTTGATCAAGTAGATCATCGATCCAGGGAAGTGGATATTTGTTTTTGATAGTCACTTTGTTCAACTCACGGTAGTCGATACAAAGTCGTAAGCTCCCGTCTTTCTTCTTCACAAATAACACTGGGGCTCCCCATGGTGACACGCTGGGTCGGATAAATCCTGTCTCCAGAAGTTCTTCAAGTTGCTTCTTTAACTCTTGCATCTCCTTTGGTGCCATACGGTACGGTGCTTTAGATATTGATCATGTTCCCGGCATCAATTCAATGGTAAACTCGACTTCCCTTTCAGGAGGTAACTCAGTGAGATCCTCTGGGAAAACATCATGGAATTCGTTTACGACTGGGATATCTTTGAGTGAGGGTTCGGCTTCAGCCTTGATGGAAAAGAACACCATATATGCTTGGCACCCATGCTTCATGCATCTTTCAACTTCCGCGATAGAGAGAAAATTCAGGCTTGCATCAACCTTGCCCCGGTCGTGCGGAGTTGAGAACAATATCTTCTTATTGGCACAATCGATTATTGTGTGGTTTGCCGCCAGCCATTTGATGAGCACAAATAATACCATGTTTTCCCTTTACTAATTGGCTGAATTGAATGTTAAATCCAAACTCAACTATAGATAATCTAAGCAAAAAGACACATTCATGATATAGGGACTAAAGAGTAGAAATCATTTGCATGTGCTGAGAATGGAACAAATTGCTTTGTTTTTAAGAGAAATCGAATAGCAGAGCTGATACGATGCTATAGCATTCGACAGCGATTCAAAGTGCAATACAAGGCATCCCGAATGCTATAGCGAGTAGAGGAAGCAATACTATGCGATATGTTTTTTACGACCTTTTTACCCGATGATTTCGGGAATAAAATAAAGGGCGATATAGGTTGCGACATAACGAGAAGAGAAGATGCGGAGGATCGGCGAAAGATTGGAAGAATCCCGCAGAATCAATAGCAGCAATCTACTCGGATCCAAAGATATGATATATTCCGACAGATTAGGAAAGGCCCAACTGGGCTGGAACTTGCGCGCAAGAAAGGACTGATTATAAAAGGAAACAAAGAGAGCCAAACCTAACGAGTCGGAGAGCCCTAGAACCGATTCTAACTTTCGGCAGACTTAAGAGAAGGGTGAGAGATTTCACAAGAGCACGAGATTTCCAGGATAACCCAAGATCCTTCCCAAAGAAGATGACGGAACGAAGAAGACGTGGAGTGGTGACGTGACAGGACCTCGACCACGCCGTTGGATATTCCGCCAGAACTTTTTGTTTTCCTTTCTTTTTATCTTTGTGTTTTCGATCATGGGTCATTCTGTTAGTATCTGTTTTGTGTGTCCCTCGTCAGTCATGAACTGAACTTTATATGGCTGGACGAGGATGAGTCTTTAAGTGTTAAATGAACCCAGTTGCAGTTTCTTCATTCAATAAATTTGGTTTTTGTATCAGTGTTTTAATCACTAGTCGGTTAACGGAAGTTAAGGGCTAGATCTGTGGCCCCAACTTACTGGCAAGGAGTTGGGGTTAGACCTCTGAAAAACAGTGTTTGCTAGGCGGCCTGTGCACGGCTAGACCTATTATTGTAGGCTTCAGGAATGGGTTTACCTCTCATAACCATAACACCCTGAGCGTAGCACGGATCTTCTGACTAGAAAGTTGCCATAGGAATATGGAAGGAGTATAGTTAGCATCATAAGTTGTTGGAAATTATGCCCTAGGGGCAATTCATTGTACTTTGGATATTTAAGTTATTTAAAGTATTCTCTTGAGTTATCATTTTCGTTTACATGTTCGTATTGATAACTGCATCCCTGGATACATCTTATAGATTATCCTAAATGTCTCGGTCGGTCATCTACGCGGGAGCGAAGATGAGTTAAGACAGTATGACTTTGATGAGGTATGGAGATACGAATCAAAGTCATGGGCACTTGTAAGAGTACAAGGTGCTGGACCGACCCACTATGAGAAAGCTGCATGGATTTAGTTATAAGATTATGTCATGTATAACCACGTCACGACGCCCTATGTCTTGAGATCATCATGGATTCCTACATGATGAGTCATTGGTCTTTGACCTAGTCAAAAGTCACCTTTGACCGGGTGATGATAGAGGCTGGGATCGGGATCAGAGGTTTTCATGCGGAGGAATTGGAATGGTGAAGATGGAATTTGTCCATCACATTTGTAGAGAGATAATACTGGGCCCCTTGATGAGTGAGTCTGAAAAATGTATGGCCATCTTGTGATGGAAAGGAGTTTCCATTTCACTTATTAGACTACTCGAGAATCGAGAAAGTAGTGGTCAAGAAAAGGAAGTTGACATTATCCATGCCTCATCCTTGACCAAATTATCGCGTGACAAAAGGGACGTGGACATGGTTGTACGATAGGTTGTATCGTGTCATCGATCCCCATGTGAATTGGGAGTCGCAATGTCTTGCTAGAGGCCGCTTGCGATTTGTGGGTGACACGGTGTTGGCCCACCGCCAATCTCACATGGGCTCCGCAGTGGTCGCACACAAGAATAATCCAACACGGGTAAAAGTGTCCGGGTTCATTGAATCTCGATTAATCGAGATTAATGAATACGAATTTAATCAGGGTAAATATATATATATATATATATATATATATATAAATTCGAAAATAATATAATGATATTATTTAATTGAGATTAAAATATTATTATTATATTATTTGTTTTATGTTTAATTTATTTGATAAATTAAATATCTAAAACAAACAGAGATATTGTATCTCATTTAATTTTTGAATAAAGATATTATTGTCTATTTAATTTAAATTGAGATATTAGTATCTCGATTTAAATAAATAGATAGATGTCATTTCTCGGATTTAATTTATTGAGATAAATTAAATCGAAGGCTTTTAAATTTGGATTAAATAAATAGGTTGGATTAAATCTATCGGATAGATTTAATTAATTATTTTTTAATCTAGATTGATCGAAATTTCAGATCTGGCTTTTAATTCGATTAAATAAATATTATTATATTAGATCTATCGGATAGATTTAATTAATATATATTTAATCCAGATCTAAAGTTTGAATTTAAAAATTAATACGATTAATTTTGCATTAAATACGCCGAACGAGGTTTTAGAAAACCTACGGGACTTTCGTCGAGCGTATTCTAAAAAGCCGCGAGAAACCCTAGAGTGAAAAATAGAGAGAGACACAAAAGAGGCGCTAGCAGCTGCCGTAGCCGTGTTCGGAATTGTTCGTGTGGATACGGTGGAGGAAGCCGATTCTACGAGTCGTCTTCTGCTGATCGAGGAGGTAGCCCACCTGTTCAACGAAGAAGAAACCGCGAATGAGTTCTCCAAAGGTAATATCCGGATTCCTTAGCCTTGGTTTAAACGCACCTGAGTGATCCTCGGGACGGGATTCGTAGAAATTTTAATCCGTTGCGTTGTACGGATCCCAACATAAGTATCGAATGCGGAAGCTTCGGTAGACTATAGTGGTGGGTTAACCAAATAGCTTTGCAGTCGGTGTCTATGCTGTAGCAATTGCGGAAGGCATACGGTGTAGATGCTATAGCATCGGGGTAGAGCAACTGGGGGAGTGAAGCACTTAAGGACGATTCTGAGTCCAGCCTGACTTCTCACTGATATCTTCTCTCGTTTATAGATTTTTGTTTACATTTGCTAGTAGCATAGTTACAAAACCTCTCAACCCAATTATATTTACTTTTTGCTTTCACAACTGTCATAGCATTGGCGCGTCACTCCTTGGTATCTCAGTCTCTGTGGGACGATACTCTACTTTCACTTTATTACTTGTTCGACTGGTTCACTTGCCATCAAGGAAATCGACCAACAAGTTTTTGGCGCCGTTGCCGGGGATTGTTGATACCCTTTGTGATGACGCCCTTTTGCTTAAAAGTTGTGATTATTCAATAAAGGAGCTCACTTTTTCTGCTCTTGATTTTCAGGTACATTCTATAGTGTATGCGTAACTCGCCTCCAGCCAATCTAGAGACTTACGATCCTGAGATAGAATGGACCTACAAACAAAGGCGCAGAAGGCAGAAGCGACGAAGTCAGTCTCTTGACCCAACAAACATGGCGGATATACCTGGAGACCATGAGCGGGAGCAACAAGAGCGCCCATTAATAACAGGGACAACCAGGTCCCTCCACCTCCAAACCCAGATGGGAATAAGGCCATCATGGAATTCGGGATTCCAGACTTAACCAAGCTGAACTCGGCCATAACACAACCGACCCTCAATGCTGGATACTTTGAAATTAAAGGTGTCATGATTCAGATGCTGAATGCAGCCGGGCAATTTGGAGGACTACCTTCCAAAGATCCACACCTTCATCTCAAAACCTTCATGGAGGTGTGTGACTCGTTTGTAATCCCTGGTATACCCCCCGACGCCGTCCGGATTAAGTCGTTTCCCTTCTCTCTCGCGGGACAAGGCACGAACATGGCTCAACAACCTACCAGCTAATTCCATCACCACGTGGAATGATTTGGGAAATAAGTTCTTGCTCAAATTCTTTCCACCTACCAAGAACGCTCAACTCCGAGGGGACATCACTAGCTTCCAGCAGAAACATGAAGAGTCTACTTACGAAGCCTGGGACAAATTCAAGGACCTCTTGAGGCGATGCCCTCAGCACGGACTTTGTGAATGGATCCAGATAGAGACATTCTACAGGGGTCTCGATGGACAGATACGTTCAATTCTAGATGCCTCATCTGGAGGATCCATCCTAATGAAGTCTTATGAGGAGGCCCACAATTTACTGGAACGCATGTCCATGAACAGCTATCAGTGGCCAGCGGACGGAGCAACTTCCTCCCGAATTGTTGCAGGGATACATGAACTAGATGCCATGACTGCTCTCACTGCGCAAGTGTCATCCTTGATTAACATGGTGAAAGGATTGACCCTTCCATCAAGCCACACGTCGCTGCAACCATCTCAGGTAGCATGTGTATACTGTGGCGAAGAGCATTCTTACTCTCAATGCTCCGCCAACCCTGAGTCAGTGAACTACAACAACAATTTCAACAGGGGCAGCAACACCAATAACCCGTACTCCAACACATACAACCCTGGATGGAGCAGCATCCTAACATCTCATGGAGTTCTCAGGGTTCGCAAGCAGCAGGGCAATCATCAGGCCCACAATACCCAAACCAAACATCAAACCCTCTAGGGTTTACCTAGCAAGCAAGGCAGCAGGGCGGTGATTCAGACTCACAGAACTCCATGCTGTCCCTTCTGAAGGACTATATGATGAAAAACGATACAATCATCCAGACTCAGCAAGTGACCTTGAGGAATCTTGAAACTCAAGTGGGACAACTCGCGATCGCTCTGATCAACAGACCCTCAGGATCCTTGCCTAGTGACACTGAAGTCCCCAGGATCCAAGGAAGAGAGGAAGTCAAGATGATTGAGCTCCGAAGTGGTAAAAGCTTAGAACCCATGAAAGCAACCAAGCACCCTATGGTTGTCACTGATCCAAGACCTGAGAAACCCAAGGATGGGCAAGAAAGCACTGAAGAACCACTTGAATACGAACAGAGGCAACCAAGACAGGAACAACCAGAACATGATCTAGGTACAACCATACTGCCTCCACGCATAGCAATTGAGGATCATATACAACACCCACTGAAGAACGCTGTCGCGCCATCATCAAGGCAGAATTCTAACCTCGGACCTCCAGCAATGCCAAGGCCACCCCCTCGATCCTTTCCCACAACGACTAAAGAAACAAGGTCAGGAGAAACAATTCAAGCAGTTCCTTGATATGCTACGACAATTGCACATCAATATCCCACTCGTGGAAGCTCTGGAACAAATGCCCAACTACGTGAAATTCATGAAGGAAATTCTGTCTAAGAAGAGGCGATTGGAAGAGTTCGAGACAGTGGCATTGACCCAGGACTACAGTGCCATGTTAACCAATTGGCTACCTCCGAAATTGAAGGATCCTGGCAGCTTTACAATTCCTTGTGCAATTGGACCCAACTACTTTGGTAAGGCTCTGTGCAACCTCGGTGCTAGCATAAATCTTATGCCCATGTCAATTTTCAAGCAATTAGCAAAGTAGGAGAAGCCGGGCCCATGATAGTCACATTGCGGCTAGTTGATCGCTCCATAGTGCTACCTGAAGGGAAGATCGAAGATGTTCTGGTGAAAGTGGATAAATTCATCTTTCCTGTGGATTTCATCATCCTGGATTTCGAAGCGGACCACGATGTTCTAATTCTGTTGGGAAGACCTTTCATGGCCACTGGTCGTACACTGATTGATGTGGAAAAAGGGGAACTCACTATGCGCGTAAATGATGATAAGGTCACCTTCTCAATACTTAAAGCCGCAAGATTTCAAGATCCAACCGAGAAGTACTTGACTTTTTCGATGACAACAAAGGCATTAAAAAGCGGGGATCTTCCGCACCACATAGCACTATGTTGCTATAGCAAAGTCAGTGAAGACTTTAAAACAAGTGCATCGGGAGGCAGCCCGGCGTCATGCTTTATGCTAATTTCTTTTCCTTCGTTTTAAAGGCTATGCCATCGGACACCCGAAGCAAACAAGAACCAAGGCTGTGGGACTACGGTAGCAATTCAACTACGCTAGTCGCACTCAAAGACACACGTATGGGTGGGCCACACAGGACTGGGCCCAACAGATTCAAAAATTAAATTGCAATCAAGAGTGGAAACCGCCATTAACCACACCAAGCGTCAGCCACACGGTTTCCTCCTAAATTATCGGACGAATTATAACCAACCCACCCGAATCGTGTGCCACTAAGCACTCCTGTGGAGCCCTCGTGAATCAGAACGCAGACCTTGATGAAACCCCCTCGCGCTCATTCACTCGCTGCAAAATGACTACACTCCTCCTCTCGTACACGCCGAGTCCTCTAATGGACGCACTAAGGTTCCGGCCAAAAAGTACCCGCTGAAACTACAGACACTATGCCATTCGCCTCTCGGGAGGCCGAATCCCGCTACAACTCCTTGAAAGCGGATAAAACCCTAGCACCAGAGCGAGGATTCATCTGAGACGCATTCGAGCAAGGCGCTTACCACGAATGCATTACAGGGGTCATCCGCCAGCGCCGATGGGAGAAATTTTGCCTCCACCCTGCCGAGGTGGTAACCCCCCTCGTTTTTGAATTTGGTGCAAATTATCCAGGGGGTTCCCCTTATTTCATAACCGTTCGAGGGAAAATGTACCATGCAGCACCAGCGCCATCCGCAAAGTCTTCGACCTGGAACCCACGGATGACAAATACAATGAACTTCTCTAGCAGGCAGAAGACCCTCAGACCCTCGCTAACGTGGTCGCATGGCTCTGTGTGCCAAACACTGAATGGAAAATTTCCAAAGAAGGGTCATATCACTTGAAATGTAGCCGCTTGACAGCCGAAGCACGCATCTGGTTCCACTTCCTCCGCCACAGACTCATACCCACAATGCACACCCAGGCTATCTCACGAGAACGTGCTTTCCTGCTCTATTGCCTCCTGGAGGGCAAACCAATTGATGTTGACGCACTCATCTACCGAGAGCTTTTTGACTCCCTGAAGTCCACTACAGGGAACCTTTGGTTCCCCGCACTCATCACCGAGCTCTGTCGCAATGTAGGGGTAATTTTTTATGCAAATGAAGAAATAGCATTACTCCCTCAACCCCTCACCGTGGCAGTGGCACAACGCATCCTACAAAAATGCCAACCAAAAGCTGCACGGGCCAATGTGGCCAGTTCGTCTGTGGAACCATGGCCGACACTACCTTGGTCTCAGCAGCGGCATTTCACACCTTGGTGGCTCAGGTCACCACATTGCAACGGTCAGTTCAGCACTCTGCTCCTTCAGCAGCAGATATGGTGGCAATATGTGTTCGAGAGAGACCGCAGCCTGGCGGCAAATCTCAGGGCAAACGCCCCAAAGTACACCCCCTTGTCGGTCTTCCCTGAGACGACCTTTGACATGCACAATTCGGTCACCGGCCCGGCACAGCAGGAAAAGACATGCTCACGAAAGCGCCATAGGAGCAGGAGCTCGCAAGAGGGTGAGCCCACCAGTACACCTTCGGCTGACACTAATGATGAGGAGGTGTCGAACTCTCGAGGACCTGCCATTGGACCTTCAGCAGGGAAAGGTTAAACTCATTAGAGTTGTATCTTTCTGTTGACTTCTGGTATTAGATCTTTTTCAATTTTTCCTTAGCACTTTACTTTGACTATGCTTTCATTTTCTTTTTCTTTTTTTCCTGCTGGATAGTGGTTGGCCCTTACGAGAGTCGTACCTCTCTTGCCTCGTATCGTGACGACCGCTTGCAATGGGGGCATTGCATTGTTCCAGTGTGGGGGGGATAGGGATATAATCTGCCACTCCACTAATACCTCTGTGATTGTTACCTCTATGATTGTATGTTTGTGCTTTGATTCAACTGCATTTAGTTTTTGTGCACCGAAATAATTTTTTTTTGAAAAACTCCATGATAAACATGAATGGGGCATTGTAGGAATGGAATGAATGCTTGTGTGACTAAACATAGCACAATTGCTTAGGGGAACCTGAACCTTTAGGCTTGGGAAATTGACAATGCTAGCCAATCGATATGAGGTAGAATGGCGATGAGGAAGTTTAAAGGGAAGAACCCCCAATGGAAGGATTAATTTGAGCCTAATTGTTTTATTTTGAGTGCATATAGCCTATGTTTGATCCTTGATTTGTCTTAGTTCTTCGATATACTAGGCGGCATCCGAGTTTGAAGTTCGTAGGAAAAAGGCATTCATGTCATACCCATTATCCCCATATACAACCCATTGATCATCATCTCCATGTCGTCACCCCCTTGAGCCACACGAGTATGCTATAGCAGAGTAGGTTTGATAAGAGAATTGAAGGAACTGAAAATAATGCTACGACAGAGTGCTCCCGTGAAAAGTACAGAAAGAATTGAAGAGCTGTTGTTTTGGTTTGCGTAAAAAAAAGAAGAAGAAGAAGAAGGAAGAACTCAAGAAAAGGCTTGAAATAAAAGAACAAAGCATGAAGTACAAAGATTCAAGGAGAAGCACTCGGTGAAGACAAGGGACTTATCCGCCAAACTACTATAGCATCCACCATCTTTTCCATCTCACAACATTTGGCCATCCGCACATTACAACCCAAGAAGCCCTTTGGATGAACGAATACTCAGAATGCCAGGAAGAAATCTTAGAACTTTGACAAGGCTATGGATCTTCTGGGTCCGTTTGACAAGAGAGAACCAAGAATTCCCCTGGGTGAGCGAGTGCAAACATTGAACTTGAGAGCCCCTGGAAACTTCTTCATCTAAACAATACCACGCTTCATGAGCGGTTGGCACTGGACAGTGGGATTGCCGAATGGGGGATGGATGCTGAAAGCGAGCGTGTAAGAAAGGTTATACAGACAGGAGTACCAGGGCTATGAGCTTTTGATCGCTTCATCTGATTTTACCCAGGAGTGCAAAAAGCTAAGTGTGCGGGTATTTGATGAGCACAAATAATACCATGTTTTCCCTTTACTAATTGGCTGAATTGAATGTTAAATCCAAGCTCAACTATAGATAATCTAAGCAAAAAGGCATACATTCATGATATAGGGACTAAAAGAGTAGAAATCATTTGCATGTCTTGAGAATGGAACAAATTGCTTTGTTTTTAAGAGAAATCGAATAGCAGAAGCTGATACGATGCTATAGCATTCTGACGATTCGAAGTGCAATACAAGGCATCCTGAATGCTATAGCAGAGTAGAGGAAGCAATGCTATGTGATATGTTTTCTGACCTTTTTACCCAGATGATTTCAGGAATAAAATAAAGGGCGATATAGGTTGCTGACATAACAGAAGAGAAGATGCGGAGGATCGAAACTGAAAGATTGGAAGAATCCCGCAGAATCAATAGCAGCAATCTACTCGGATCCAAAGATATGATATATTCTGATAGATTAGGAAAGGCCCAACTTGGAACTTGCGCGCAAGAAAGGACCGATTATAAAAGGAAACAAGCAGAGCCAAACCTAAGAGAGTCGGAGAGCCCTAGAACGAGATTCTAACTTTTCAGACTCAAGAGAAGAGTGAGAGATTTCACAAGAGCACGAGATTTCCAGATACCGCCCAACATCCTTCCCCATGCAGTGAGACGGAACGAAGAAGATGTGGAGTGGTGACGTGACGGGACCTCGACCACGCCGTTGGATATTCCATCGAACTTTCGTTTTCCTTTCTTTTTATCTTTGTTTTTTGATCATGGGTCATTTGTTAGTATCTGTTGTTTTTGTGTGTCCCTCATCAGTCATGAACTGAACTTTATATGGCTGGATGAGGATGAGTCTTTAAGTGTTAAATGAACCCAGTTGCAGTTTCTTAATTCAATAAATTTGGTTTGCGTATCGGTGTTTTAATCACTAGTCGGTTAACGGAAGTTAAGGGCTAGATCTCGTGTGGCCCTAGCTTATCGGGCAAGGAGTTGAGGTTAGACCTCTCCGAAAAACAAGAGTGTTTGCTAGGCGGCCGTGCACGCGAGACCTATTATTGTAGGCTTCGGGAATGGGTCTACCTCTCATAACCATAACACCCCGAGCGTAACGGATCTTCCGACTAGAAAGTTGTCATAGGAATATAGAAGGAGTATAGTTAGCATCATAATGTATCGATGCGAAGCTTCGATAGATTATAGTGGTGGGTTAACCAAATAGCTTTGCAATTGGTGTCTATGCTTTGTAGTAATTGCGGAAGTCGTACGGTGTAGATGCTATAGCATCGGGGTAGAGCAACCGGGGGAGTGAAGCACTTAAGGACGATTCGAGTCCCTAACTTCTCACCGATATCTTCTCTCGTTTATAGATTTTTGTTTACATTTGCTAGTAGCATAGTTACAAAACCTCTCAACCCAATTATATTTACTTTTTTTTTTTTGCTTTCACAAGTTGTCATAGCATTGGCGCGTCACTCCTTGGTATCTCAGTCTCTGTGGGACGATACTTTACTTTCACTTTATTACTTGTTCAACTGGTTCACTTGCCATCAAGGAAATCGACCAACACCAGTCAAGCCCGAGAATGATGTCGATGCCACTGAGTGGTAATCGGATAAGGTCTATATTTGAATCTCGTCCATTTACACTCGCAATACAGTTAAGGCATGCATCAGAAGCTAAAGATTTTACGCCAAGTGGTGTAGCTACTATCAAATCGTAAGGTAATCTATAGGCATGCATTCCTAACCGTTTTGCACAGTCATATGAAATAAACGAGTGACTAGCACCCGAATCATACAATGCCTGAAGTAGATTCCCATTAAGAGAGATAGTACCTTTGATCATATCGGGAGATTTTTCGGCTTCTTCATTCGTCGAGCAAAAGCCCTACTGGGTTTTATGGCCTATTCTCCAGAGTTTTTTGAGGATAGTTCACGCTAATGTGCCCAAGCTTCTGGCACTTGTAGCATACAATCTTCCCCTCACAGTTAGTCCCTTGATGGTACTTCCCACATTTCGGACACATTCGGGATGCCTGCATCCCTGAGAAAGTTTGTTGTGCAGATTGGAACGGCCTTTTGTTTCCTCCTTGGAAATTATTCCAAGGTGCCTTCCTCTTTTGCGTGGAGTTCCCGCGGCTAAAATCGCCACGACTTGCACTGCTGCTATTAAAGGTTCGGGTCTTCCGTAGTTCCTTCAAGTTTCGTTCGATTAGTCGGCAGGACTCCACTGCTTGAATTAACTCAGAGAACTGCTGAGACACTAGCCTTTCCCTAATCTCGTATTTGAGCCTGTATACTAGTATGTTCGCCATACTGCTCTCATCATCATTCCTTCTCAAATGAGATGAGTACCGGGATAGGTTGGTGAATCGGGCAAAGTAGTCATCCACTGACTCTTCGTGACCTTGTCGGATGTGAAGGAATTCTGATTCTTTAATCACCTGCACAGAGGGAGGAAAATATTGCTCGTTGAATTTTTCCAAGAATTTCTCCCACGTAACGGGACAGTAGCGTGCTTGTAGTGTTGTCGTGATGTTTCTCCACATCGATATGCATCTCCTTCTAATTTATAAATTGCTAGATGAGCTTTTCGGTTCTCTGGACATTCCATGACCTCAAAGATCTTGTCCATCCTCATTAACCAATCCTCTGCTGAGTCGAGCTTGCCACGGAAAGCTGGTGGTTTTAGTTTGTAGAATTGGGTCACCCAGTACTATGTGTTTTCAGCTACTCTGTTGGGTTGATGTAGTACGGCCATTGCTCTCTCTCATCGGGGAGGTGATCGGGATCGATCGGATCCCTCAGTTCCATTGCTTCGTTCATCGTCGTGTTCGTCGTTGTCTTCATCCTCCTCATCATTTTGTTCTTCCTCGGCTTGTCGTCCTTCAACTTGTCTCTCCTGTCGTTCAGTAAGAAGTGCATCAATAAGAGCCCTTTGTTCTTGTAGAACTCTCCTCATTTCCTGTATTTCATTCTGCTCCGGTTGCTGCGGTTGTTCGGGTTCTGGCAATGGTATTGCTTGTTGTTGTCTGCCCCTACCTCTACCTCGGCCTCTGCCTCGGCCTCTACCTCGGCCTCTAGGGACTCCGGCTCCTCTTAGGTTTGCCATATTTAAATCTTTTTATTTAAGAAGACAATGAATATAAACATTAGAGAAATAACGAATTGCACATAAGTAGTGATTAACACATAAGTCAACATATCCATATAGTCAATATATTGTAATAGTCATTACATCCTAATATTGTCATTGAATATATTACAAACCCTATACATCTCCTTAGTGTATTCTAAAGGAGTAATAGTCTATATATTAGCGTCGATATATTAGCATATATATATATTAGCGTCTATGTATGATAGTGTGTCAGCTGCCATTGGTATTTCCACTGCTTTCTTAAACTGGTTCTTGGTTCTGTCACCCTCCCTCCCCAATCTACATGCTCTGGTGCACCCAGCATCCGATCCACCAGAGGTAGATGTAAACATCCTCGATAGGGCCTTCGTCAAAGAGTTCATTAATTTTGTTGACCCAGAAGGGAGTGTAGGGGAAGTAATGCAGGGTGGATCGGACCCAATCTCCGGGAGGATAAGGGGTTTGAAAGTGCATGTTCATACTGTAGAGCTCCCTGACTCGGCTTAAGTATCGCAAATGTTGTTCCTGAGTTGTCTCCGTGTCCCGGCCTGCCTGTAGGTAGTCTACGTACAACGTCTGTGTCAGGACGTGGTTGTCATCCAAGACGTAGTGGAGGTCGTCGACGTCAACGATATCATCTTCTAGATCATTTAACTCAATGAAGTCAAAATTATCTCCGACGGAGGAGTGGTGTGATCCCTCCGGGCTTCCCGGTGCTAGAGCTGCATGTTCTGCATTGGGGGGTATAGCTTGAATAGGATCGGGGTCGTACATGTCATCAGGATAATCAGGTGCTGGACGATATTCTGGCTCTGGGTCGTTCAGGTGTTCGACAAGATAATCTGGGTTGTGTGGTGGTTCAAAGTGATACATGGGGGCATGGTACGCTGGTGTAGGCTGGAGTTTAGGTTCGGGTGGAGGGTAGACTGGTTCAGGTTTCAACCTACGTCCCACTAACCTTAGTTTTACGGTCTTATGGGCCGTGCGCCTCATCTTTCCATGGTAGTTCATATAAGGGTTGGGATCCCCGTCCATCTCTACAACATTTACACCAAAGTTATATCAGTACTCTTTTCAAGATCTGCTCTAGAATAATGGCTTAGAGCCTAACTTAGTTAATCAACCGATTGGCTAGGTAGGTGTCTATCATGGGAGTCTCACCGACTTTACGGCGACTGATCGACTGATCCACATAGACTAGCCCTACCTTCAGCACCAATGGTTTATTATAATTGAGTCGGGTTCATGCCAGATAAAATGCTTTTGAAAACTCAGAACCTAACTTCGTTACTCAAACAATCCGGCCAGGCAGGTGTATTTGTGGAAGTCTCGCCGACTTATGCGGGGACTCAATGACAACCACAAAACCCCTTTCTAGACACCAGACTGTTTAGAGTAACTTAGTTAAATTCATGCCAGGATGTCTGCTCTGATACCAAAAATGTAACATCCCAATTTTCCAAAACGTTTTCAAAATAGTTTGACCAGAGTAGAGCATCGGAAGTATTTAAATTGAAGAGTAACTGATAAACATCCATGGTAATGTATAGGTTTGCTTTTACCGCGATACAAAATTTCGAATGAATACTACGTTAAGTACATATCGAAAGAACTTTCTCCCGCCAATCCTTATGCCGGCTGCTTACCCTTGTCGTCGGCCCTGTTCACACCGGATCCTGAAGTTATAGTTAGAGCTGAGGTTCAATGCACATTGAACATCAGGTAACGGTTAACCTCATGCTTATGTAACAGTTTATGTATGACAGATATTCATGACATTACAGCAGAAATCACATATGAAAGAAAATAACAGAACACAGCCACTGCATATGCATGTTATTATGGTCTGCACTATTCACCAGTGCCACGATGGCCTATCGTGTCCTAAGCGCTAGGAAAACTCAACGCTATTATCAGAACCATAACTTGTGTATAGTATAGCTGAATGTGTATGAAAAACTTTAAGACAAGGTCTTAGTCTATGATTACACCTATCACATATAAGTATCCAATAAGCATCAGAGTTAGTGTTACATTACGCGTCCGTACCTGAGTCGGCGGTAGCGGTACGTGCGTCGGTCGGTATGCGTTTTTGGATAGCTTATAATAGTAATATCGCTTTATTAATCTATAAATAATATTCTAAGAGATATTTTGGCCACTAATGACTATTTTACCCTTGGTACATTTATTTTCCACTTTAATCCCTCAAAATTCGTAGAAGGACGCTGGTACACATTTGGGCAGAATTTTGTCTAACTTTGAAAAACATAACTAATTCTAGAAAAATCGAAACAAGGATCCGTAAAATTCCCCGGACTCCTTAGTATGTCTATTTTTGAGAAAAAATATTAGATTTTACCCAGAATTTAAGAACAGCTCCCAGTTTCCAGATTTTCATACGCTGCCCAGAAATTTACCCAGAAAACATAGCCTTTCTTCAAGAATTTTTATCGCTTTGTAAAAAATTCAAAATGACACACTCTGGGTATATTTGGAAATATATATATGTCTACTTTAACCATGAAAAACTTCATAGTTAATTAACATCATCTTCATCATGAAATTATGGTGTTTCTACTACGACTCCAGAAATCGCCTACCGACAAAATTTCGCGAACTTCATTATTTCGGTGTTTTTCTTTCAGAAATTTTGCTCTAAAACTTCCTTCATAAATTTTTTGAATTAAAGCTATTTTTAACCATAAAAACATGAAAATAAAACTACTCTATCATTTTTAAGATTAAAACACAACTATCTATGAATTCAAAACTCAAAACTCAAGAACTTGCTTACCAATGCTTCAACTCCTTCAAAGAAGCTCCCACTCTCTTCCACTCCTCTCTATAGTCAGATTGCTTGGTTTGTTTTGGTGTGAAAAACAATGAAGGCCAAAGTGCCTATTTATAGGAATTTACTATGGCAATTGTGGTAAATTTTCCTAACCTACTTCATCTTAATTCTTGGCCATTGGATCAAAGTAAAATTTGAAACTCTCATCCTCCCCTTTAAACACTCCAAACCGTGCTCCTCACCCCTCACACTCTCTCTCATTTTGTTTTTCCTTGGTCATCAAGTTTTTGAAGCTTCCAACTTAGTCACCAAGTCTTGCTTTCTTGACTTTATTTCCAACATGTGTTTTGAACATTACTTCCTCCCCAAGTCCACTAAACATACGCCCCCCCCCCATCATCTTTTTTTTTGTTTATTTTGTGTTTTATTTTAATTGGTTGATAATGTTTTAGAGCTACACTATTGGCCCTTTAATTATTAATTAATGTAAAACACCCTAATTGATGGTTTTATACATGCTACTTAGTTAATTAAGACCTTTAATATTATTGCCTTAATTTATTGTAACTTAATCATCCACTAATTGTTTGTAATGTTCCATAATCAATTTAAGCATTTTCACACCCCTTTATGGTTTATTTTTGATGATATAAGAAACTAAAATGTGAACTTTTTAATTCATGTAAATTTAATTGTCCATTAATTGTTGGGAATTCTCTCTAATTGTTTTAGGTATCTTTATGACATTTTATGATATTTTATAACCCCTACTTGAATTTAGAGAGTTGGATTTGCCTTATTAAATCCTAAAGAAAATTTGCCCAAGAAATAAAATAAATACACTACAAAATTAGAGACAACATATTCTCCTATTTTCAATAGGTCCTATTTGCCAAAATATCATATCTAGGAGAAATACAAATTTCGGGGTATTATAGTAAAAACTTACAAGACTGCCGAATCTGGTAATGAACTATGAAGAAATCCAGGCCCAACTTTCGTTGTGTCCTTAAGACAGTTTTGCTCCCTCTATATGGATGCCCAAGGATGATGAGCAATTGTCTCCCAGGATAGAGTGGATTATTCGTCTTCAGAAAGATGGCTCTCTCAATCTGAAGCCCAAGCGAATCCAACGAGTCTGCTTTCAGAATTGCACGGATGTGACTTATAGCAAAATGCATTAAACTGTATGTATGGGAGCGTCGTATTAGAAAAACGAGATTATTTTTCTCACACACGCACGTCTATTTATAGACGATGAAACAATCAGATGGAGTCCGTCGGCGGCAACCGACGCGACAAAGAAGAGTGAATCAACGCGACTTCTTATTCATAACTCATGGGATTACACAAAAATCTAACATAAATTGTCACAGGCTTTAGAGTTCTTAGGAGGTAACTTCTAAATTAACAAGATCGAACTGCTTATATGATAGAAATATGGGTTAAGTAGTAAATTCGTCTCGGAAGTATAGGCCAAGGAGCAATGTTTCCCTATAAATTTTAAAATGTAGTAATGTTGCCCTATTCCATTAAGAAACTAATGTTGACCGTCAAAAAATTAACGTTGACTTTTTAATAGAAATGGGCAACATTGCTATGTTTTGAAACTTTTGGGGCAGCATTGAGACAAGAAAAAACTCTAGGGTAACGTTGCTTCTCAAATAAAACTTCGGGACAAATTTTCTAGTTAACTCTAGAATTATAACTAATCCTGTTATAGTCCTTTTGTTTCTTAATCAACTAACTAATCTATATCTAGTGGGATTGCTCTCCTAAGTGATTTTTTTTTTATTCATAATATTTTAAACTGTTAATCTTACTTAAAGGATATTGATCGACGATCAAATCCATTCCACTCAACTAAGCATGCCTTGTAAAAAGGTAACTTGATTTCCTTATAAGTCACGATTAAACAAATTTAAAGTGAGCTGATGTGTTATATGAATGAGCATAAAGGTGTTATCGATTTGTTAAAGTTATCCAAGGAGATATGCAAAATCTGTGATCACGTAATGATGTTTTGTGTGTTGGCTTTTGTCACATTCGATGTCCTCCGTATAAAAGGGACAAACCCTTCAAAATAAGGGAATGAATCATAACTGTCTCCTTCATGTGTAGAAACACACACATACTGAACAAATTAAACCCACTGAGTCAGTATTATAATTATATATATTCATTGAACTTTATACTCCCTCTAGTCCTTATTATAAGAAACCAACTAACAAGTGTATTTGGTCCTTTTTATAAGGCATTTGTTTGTTTCCAAAGAGCATTAAATATTTAGGTTATGGTGCATTTTTGCCAACAAACTATTACAGAAAGAGCATCCAGCACAAATATTAATTAAGGGTATCTTAAATACAAACAAACAATTAAAAATGTGCAGATTGGCCAACAAACTTTTAAAAAGGTGCAGTTAGCACAACGCCGTTAGAAAAAAGATAATGTCAGTTATCTAAGGTGCAGATTGGCCAACGAACTTTTACTACAGGAGTTCCCAGCACAAAAAAGTTTTGCTCAGGAGCTCCCACCACAAAATTCTTAATTTCACTATATTAAATAATTTTTTTCTTAATTGTCATTATTTAAAACTACTAGTATAGATATCTATGGACAAAAATTACTCATTTGCTAAAATAAACAAAAATTTTAATTATATGATTTAAATAAAACTCAAGGTGTTTTATAATTTATTATATATGTTAAAAAAAACAAAAATATGATTTATTTTTATTTTAGAAGAAATTTATGTGAGTTAAAAAATTCATTTAATGTTAATAAAATTTAAAATATCTAAAAAATTTATTATATCTGGAAAGAAATGAAACGTTTTTTATTTTTATTTTTATAAAAATAATTTAATGGATATCAACGTTGACACTTAATAATATAAATCCGCAACTTGATGATACTTTTGTTAATTAAATTATCTATTGATTATATCAATATGGGACTTGTTAGAAAAAAAAAATTGTCATTAATTAAGTATCTTGGAATAGCCTCAAACAAATTATTTGAGACTTTTTTAACTTTTTTTTCAACAAGTCTCATATTCATATAATCAATAGATCATTTAATTAACAAAAATATCATTAAGTTGCCTGATTTATATTATTAAGTGTCAACGTTAATATCCATTAAGCTCTTTTTATAAAAATAAAAATTAAACTCATTCCATTTCTTTCCGGATATAATAGATTTTTTTTTAGATTTTTTTAAATTTTATTAACATTAAATGAATTTCTTAACTCACATAAATTTCTTCTAAAATAAAAATAAATCATATAATTTTTTTTGTTTAACATATATAATAAATTATAAAACATCTTGAGTTTTATTTAAATTATATAATTATATTTTTAATTAAAAATTTTGTTTATTTTAGCAAATGAGTAATTTTTATCCATAGATATTTATACAAGTAGCTTTGAATAATGACAATTGACAAAAAAATTATTTAATTTAGTGAAATTAAGAATTTTGTGGTGGGAGCTCCCGAGTAAAACTTTTTGTGTCCGGGTGCTCCGGAGTAAAAGTTCGTTGGCCAATCCGCACCTTAGATAACGGACTTTATCTTTTTCTAACGGCAAGTTGCAGTTGACCGCACCTTTGTAAAAGTTCGTTAGCAAATCAGTACATTTTTAATTGTTTGTTTGTATTTAAGGTACCCTTAATTAATATTTGTGCTGGATGCTCTTTCTGTAATAGTTTGTTAGCAAAAATGCACCTTAACCCTAAATATTTTTTTCCATGTATGTCTATAATTAATAAGGGTGGTGGGTGAGAGTAATAATTAATATGATACTAGAGTTTAGTGCAATTAATAGGGATAATATTAAAAATTACTTAAAATTTAGAACAAATTTAATGACTTTAATTGTTTTTATTGATATATGAAAATTGTTAGTTGGTGCCTTATAATAAAGATAAGATGAAACATATATATAAACCCACTTGCTTTGTCACTGAAATAAGCTCTCTGGAACTTGAAATTTACCATTTTCTCTCTGAAACTAGCTAGCGAATTAGAAAGACGAAGTTTTTGGAGGATCAAGACATAACCAGCTGTGTTGGGCACTAGCACTCCATTGGAAAGTGCCAAATGTGGCAGCAGTTGTTCTGTCGCAGTATCCTATGATGCTTGGTTTATTTATTTTTTAATATTACGGCCTTTTTTTATTTGGTCCCTTTTTTATGGGAATCAAAATCGGAAGAAAAATATACTAAGAGATTTTAAAACTATATTGTTTTAACTTCAAGGCTGAATTTTCCCATTTCTTGTTATTTATTTTAATTTTGAATCTTTATTATTTATTGTAGTTGCATCCTTGAATGTTGTGTCACTACTCACTAGTTCCTGGAATTAAATAGCATCTCACTATATTTGTATTGGACACCTTATGAATTAAATAAAAGTTTCATTACCTTCCCCTTGTCTTGTTTATGGAATTCTCTCTTTTCTCTTCTCTTTCTCTCTTTTCTCCCATTCTTTTTTCCCATCCCACATCAATTTGCATCAGAGACAAATTTACACTTCTCTTCTGCTCTCCCATAAGCCTTCTTATTCTGTCTAATACAGAGTTACAAAGCTTCAAAATTGCTTCTTCTTCTTCTTCTTCTTCTGCTTCTTCTTCTTCTTTTTCCCCCTCATTTCACATTGTTTTCCTGTGGTTTCAGCCATTCTAGATCCACCTATAAACAAAATAATCATGCAGAAATGTTGTAGGTAAAAGTTTCTAACTTGAGGCTACTAAAATTAATCAGGAAGGCACTCTAATCCTAAACCTTAAATTTTGTGCTACGGGATGTTATAAAGGTAGTTATTTTGCATCCATTTGAAAAAATTTGTCAATTTATTGACCATTCTAGTTGTGCTTTACTTTGCATTTAACATATTCCGTAATTTTTTGGGATTTCTTCTTTCCTTTATCTTCCATGCTCACTGTTGCAGAAAAGGCTTTTAATGACGGTTATTATTATTATTATTGTTGTTGTTGTTGTTGTTGTTTAACAAAAATCATGATTTTGAATTATCATATATGCAGGCTCTACATCTACTCTGTGCAGATATATAACGGTTTCGAACTATAATGTATTGAGAGCATACATAACGGTTGTTTGTTAGTAACCATAATGTATTGGCTTTATTTCTTATTATATATATAGCTATTTTTTTATTGTTAATATTTATTATATAAACATAATATAATCATTGATAATAATAATATTTAAATAATAAATTTTATTTATAGTATTCAAAATTCAATACATTATAAATAAACAAAATGTAATTTAAAAGAAATTAATCACTCAAACACTCTCTCAATAGAACATGTCTTATAATTTTTTAAATTCTAAACAAAAATCTATTAAAAAAATCCTACAATGTTCTTCAATGCATTTGTTATAGATACTCAATCACGTATCAATACTCCAGAGTTCTGGTCACATTTTTTTAACTATAGAAGGATAATATGAATATGGAAATGAGAATATATATAGAGTAAAAATTGACAAATATAAATACATGAGCAAATCTAATATCTAATTCAACAAATCTGATACCTACTAAAGTTTAGGCATGTGAGAAGCTGAACGTTAAGTAGATCGTGATTTAAGAAAATCAAGAGAAAAAATTTTATTGACTATAGTTTGTATAATCTAATGTAATCAAAATTATGTTCATTGTAATAAAACAATAATAAAAAAATTTGGCATTTTATCTCATCATTTTTTCGCACTCTCTACTTTTTTCCTGTGTTTTTCTCTCTATTTTTATCTTCAAACCAATGGTCATCATCGAAATTAGATATTGCTTTTCTTTTCCCCTCTAATTCTTCTTCTAGATAATTTGGCGACCTTGAGTCTCAACTAGTGAGCCCTCTTTATATATAAAATAAAATAAAATAACACAAAATGTTAATTGAAAAAAATAAAATAAAAAGCTTACCGGAGGAAGAATCATGAGAGGAAGTGGTTGCAAGAGTGAAGACCCATGTTAGTGGTGGAAGACAAAACTCGCAATGACAGAGCAAAACCCATGGAAAGAAGAGTATGAGACCTACTAGAGAAGCTCACAAAAGTTTGAGAATGAGTTGGAAGAGTTTCGTCAAATATCCCCCCCCCCAACTTTTTTACAATCCCGCCTTTTTAGATTAAAGAATACTTAATTAGTTCTATGTAAAAAACCGTAATATATTGTCAAATAATATATCGTCATAATCTCTATACTACCATAAAAAAATAAAGAATCGGAAGATAGTAAAGTTAGATATAACTAGAAGTTTAATGAGATCATTAGATTACTTCATGGTTATTTATGAAGAACCGTAATATATAGTCATTTTTTTCATATTACAAAATACTAAAAGGTTCTTTACAAAGAAGCATAATGTTACTACTACAAAAAAAAGGTCTTTTTATGATGGTTATTATAGACCATATATGATGGTTCCAAACCATTATATATGCTAGTGCTATATATGCTCCGCCCAAATAAATAATTGTTAGTTGTAGTGTATCACCCAAGAGGGTGAATTATAAAAATTAAAACAATCATAACGAATAATTAAATCAATAAGAAAGGATTAGAAAGATATTACTGAAGTGTGCACAGAGATTTATACTGGTTTAACCTTAAAATCTTAACTTCCTCAAAGTGTTTATGAGATTTCCACTATCTTTCAACAATTACACAAGCTCTAACAGAGTAATCCTCACCAAGACTCTCTCCCCTTTCAAATGTAATCGGACAACCACACTCAAGGTCTTGCTACCTTGAGATTTTACAACAATCAATTGAATGATAAAGACTTTCTCACAGAGTAGATATATCAACACTAAAGAATATGAATATCACAAGATATTCAAAGAGTATTAATGAGAAATAATTGAGCAATAGATTTTATCATTGTTGATTGTTGGCTTTATATTGAATGCTTTGAATTTTATAATTGAACTCCATTAATGGCCGTTAGAGAAGATTCAATCTATCCTTTATGATATTTCAAACTTTTCGTTAGACTCAGAAACTTTCGATTCAACACATATCAGAGTTGATGTCAGACATTGAGATTGAGTTGTTTCCGCTTTGCTGCAACATATTTGTAGATGACATGCCTTTGGTCTACTCTAGGATTGCATATGTTAGGTCCCTCTTGCTTTCACCGGAATGAGTGTCTTAGAATATGATCATTTGACCTACTCTAATTGAGTTTTCGTGTATGCTTTGTATTTTCCACTAGTATTAAATGCTTCTGACACAAATCTTACTTCATGATAATTTGAGCATAATCCTTCAAGTAATCATCTGAAACTCATTAATAAACATGATTATAGACATAGAGAATAGTAATAAGTTATAATCACAAGTTATAGAATGATAATCAGTGATTTTGAATTCACGAAGACAAAGGTTTAGTGCAAGAACAGTGATACTTGAGTGTCATTCATCCCACACTCGAGCATCAAACTCGAGTATTGTTCTCCAACACTTGAGTGTTGATGAATCTACTCTCTAGAAGAGACAGTTAAAAACGAAGTTCATTTGAAAAAATATGCTTTCTTCTAGACAATCGAGTATAAAAAATAAACACTCGAGTGTCCTTTTTCCACACTCAAGTATTGATGCTTTATGTGTGGTAGGAGACTGTTCAAAAGATAGACTTTAGAGAAAGTACATTGATCTTTACTAGACACTCAAGTGTCATTGAGTCACACTTGATGTCATTGAATGACACTTCAAGTGTGCTACAAAGCCTTAATTCATCATCGGGTATCATGCACTGACCTTGAGGGAATTTACCTTGACACTCAAGTGTTGATGCGATACTCGAGTGTTAGCCTTGTTATTTCCAAAATGAATACGAGTGACAGGAATTGGTATTCCAAGTGTTGGGCAAACGCTCAAGTGTTTACTTAAACACTCGAGTGTCCAATATTATCTCCATGGCTTAAGTGAGTGTCAAGCATACTTTTAGCTAGTATCAAGTCAACACTCGAGTGTTTAGAGTAACACTCGAGTGTGTCCATACCAAAACACTCGAAATTGCTTTATGATTCAAGTTTTTTGCTTCAATAACTGTTGTACACTCGAGTGCTCTTTAATGCACACTTGAGTGACTTGAATCATCAAGTTTACATTCTTTGCAAGTGTTTGTTATCCTCAAAACTTAAAATCTGAGAACTAACATTCTCTCCCTTTATGATGATGATAGCACTTGTCAAGTTTTGAAAATATTTTGAGAAATTTTGAGATTACCAGAGAAGAATATGTTAAGCAATGAGGCAATGTATAATATAGTAGAAACAGGGTTGCCTAATTAGACAATTGCATTGATAATCAAAAGAAGTACATAATTCAAGTTTCATGTTAGTAAATAAATATTAAAGTGAACAATTAATAAACATAAGGAACTAAAAAATATATCGCCACAGTCATAGTCACTTCTCTCCCCCTTTGTCATCAGGTAAAAGGGTGGGGAAAGTGAGGTCTGAGGGGGGAAACTGACTAGATAGGAGCAGGTGGAGGTGTATAGACTATAATAGCAGTACAATCCTTATTGGATATTGCTTTGGATATTCACAATTATCCTTTATCACCTAACCTCTTGCATTTTAAAATTTAAATTTAAATTACTATTTTAAATTCAATATTTAAATTCTAAATTTAAATTGGCCTAAGACCCCATGGGCCTTCTAACATATTTGGACCTATTTGTGGAAAAACTAATTTCTTGCTAATTATCCAAATATAGCACCATTTATGATTGTGCTTGGAGTCCTACTCCAACCTATTACACCTATATATAGTCTTGATAAAGCCCAATAATAATTATTGGCCCAAAGTTAAAGTTGCATAGTAAAGCAATTAGGAACAACCTTAGCATGTGACCCATTAAGCCTAACTAATCATTGACATAGATAAACTTTGACCAATTAAACTCCTTTAACGGGCCTAATTTATTTAATGACTACTAACCACATAAGACACTAGTAAAGTTTTATGGCCCTAGAACTAATCTGTAAGAACCGGCTGAACCCAAGAGGGGAAGTGAATTGGGTGAAGTATAAAAATTTAGGAACTTTGAAAATCTTTTTGCAACTCAGTAAAACCAGTTTGTATGACAGTAAAGAGTTATAAAGCAGTAGATAGTCATTCAAACATATATGCTGGAAACATAAGAGATAAGGGAAGAGAATATGCAAACCGAGATTTATCCTGGTTCGGTCCAATCCTTGACCCACGTCATTCCTCAAGCTCCACTTGAGATTTTCAATCCACTATCTTCTTTCAACTTGATTACACGTTATGTACTTGGAGTAATCCTCTCACTAGGATTCACTCCCCCTTACAACCGTAATCAATACACCCACTTGATTACACACTCGTACTCGAAGTAATTCTCTCACTAGAACTTAGTCCCCTTACAAGCCGTAATCAATACAATGGGTTTCCCACTCAAGATCATCCAATCTTGAGTAACTCATAGATAGAAGGATAGGATGATTGCAATAAATCTTCTCTCTCAGAAGTGAATGAGTAAACATTGAAGAACAATACAAATCACTTCACTCTCTATGATAAACTATCTAAACATGAAAAACAGAGAGTAAATGATGTGAAATCAGAGTATTAGCATGTTGAAGATGTAAGCTTGTGTCTCTGCATTTTTATGCTTGAATCTGTCCTCTTTTATAGGTAGAGATCAATATATGACCGTTGTAATCTTCAACATAACCGTTGCCATCATTAGACAAGGTTTTGGTTAAGCTTTTGTCTTCTTCTCCCTCTAATCTTCACTTAATCCAGCTATGCAGAAGTTCAGAGTTGACTTCTTGAAAATAAATCCATTGGAATAGCAGCTCCTAGATGTGGAAAGCAATCTTTAATCCTTTGTTAAACGTGTGCAGAGAAAGATTACCCAAAGGTATGCAACTTTCTGGGCTTTGCATTTAATGTGTTGACATCACTTTTTGCTTTTGCTTTAAACCTTCAATAAACATTCTCTAATTTATCTGAAACTCACTAACAAAGTGGTTAAATATGTCTAGGAACATTAGAGAATAATCATAGGAAGTATTAAGATCAAACAAGAAGGTTTTACAAATTCACAAATTTGAATTTTCGTCGCGATGAAACCTTGAGTTTTGGTCTCAAACCTCGAGGTTTTGTACAAAGAGCATGTAAAATCAATTTAAGTCTAAAACATCAAAACTGGAGGTTTTCATCCAAAACTGGAGGTTTTCAAAACTATAAAAAGCGTCGCCTCTCTCGTTTGCCCAAACCTCGAGGTTTTCTGAAACCTCGAGGTTTCACTTGAATATGAAACCTTTGAAAAAAATCGTGCCAAAGGCAAACCCGGGAGGTTTTCTCGGAAAAGCGGAGGTTTTTCGGAAAAACTGGAGGTTTTCTAGAAAAAAAACCGGAGGTTTTCTAAAATAGAGAAAGGTGTATGCTCTCTGGTTGCCAAAACCTCGAGGTTTTCACAAAAACTCGAGGTTTCACTCAAATGTGGAAACTCTAAGTTTTTTGCGCCAAAACAAAACCGGAGGTTTGAAGGTAAACCTGCAGGTTTTGAAAACTTGGAAAACACAGATCGTCTCGCCTGGACAAAACTCAAGGTTTTGGTTCCAAACCTCTAGGTTTGAAGATACTCATAAGTTTGTTGCTCTCTGTTTGATGAAAACTCAAGGTTTTGTCTTTGTTCAGCTTTCTTGAAATAACTGTCAAAATTTGAAGACCATATCTCCCTGGTCTGAACTTTGTTTTGGTCCATTCAACTCTTTATGGAAATATCTATGAGTCTACTTTCATATGCCACTAATTTCAACTCAGTTGGATTTTTCGTTTTGTGAGATGCACTCAAAACACTAAAGCTTGGTTTGCTGTGTGGTGTGGATTTTTCTGTCAACTTCCACAATTCATATCTCCTTGATCTAAACTTCTTTAGGCTTGAATTTTATATCAAAATGACTCATTTGGAGTCTAGTTTCATATGCCACTGATTTCACTTCAATCTGATTTCTGGTTTAAGAGATATCATCGAATTACCAGACGTCGCCAGTGCTAAACGTGAAACAGTGTGGAGCTGAAGAGCTAATGATAGCTGGAACCTCGAGGTTTTGACTGAAACCTCAAGGTTTGCTAGTCCAGAAATGCCAGAGACACTGAAGACACTTGAAAACTAGAGGTTTGATGGCTGCCTCGAGGTTTCTCAGTCCAGTTCTTCTAAACTCGAGGTTTGAGTTCCAAACCTCGAGGTTTTAGTTCCAAACTCGAGTTTTGTGTCATAAACTCGAGTTTTCTCATCCTGAACCTCATATTTGCTTGTTTTAACTCTGAATTTAGCCATTCCAACTTCCATATGATCTTGGAGACTTCTAGCATCAATATAAGAACTTGAATAATGATATCTTCATTCCATTCAGCAAGTTATTCCTTCTTTCATCTCCCAACTTGATCATTCTTCATCATTTAACTTGGCTCATCATTCTTTCCAGCTTCTACCTTCTTCAATATCCATAAAGTGATGAAGCTTCTTTCCAACTTCTGGTTATCATAGAGACTTCCGAGTATCACAAGAACTTGAATGTTGATATTCCTATTATATTGTGCAAGTTCTTTTGATAACATCTTTCACTAGTCTCTTCTCTTCTTCTTGGTTATCCTCTAAAATCTATTGATAACATCTTGCTTCCTTGACAACCTCTGCAAGTTCTTCTTTCTTTAATACCTTATCTCCTTCTTGATTATTCTCCATAATTTAACTTGGAATAATCTAAATTAAATATAGCAGTTAGCCAATGTAGGAGATAACTATATTACTCAATATACTACTCAATCTTTTTGCTTTTAATAATGGCATCTATATAAGGCATCATCAAAACTAATCATAACTAACATTCTCCCCCTTTTTTATGATGGCAAATACTATAAGAAAAATATGTATGAGTGTGAAAATATATTAGATGTGCAGCATATTTTTATTGCCATTCTCTCCCCTTATTTTTCATTAGCAAAAATTTGAAGTAAAGAAGAAATGCTTGGAGAGACAAATATGAAACTAGATTATAAAGAATCAGAAACTAGATTATAAAGAATCAAGAAACTGATTTTCTCTCCCCAATTTGAAATTGTTTTCAATCTAAATATGATGCAATTTGGAATGTTTTTATGAAAACAAATTTGAAAGAATTTGGAGAGGTTTTCAAGACAGCTTTCGCAATTAAAACATATAGATACCAAACATGTGCAAAATTTCTACCGAATATAAAAGGATAGAGTTTAGAAATGCTCATGTTGGTTCTACAAGCTGATGAATGATCGAAGAAGTCCATTTGCTTACTGCATGAAATGTGGTTCAGTTCCTGTGGCCTAAGATGAAGCAGTGATAGACTTTCTTCATGGAGCATAGCTTAGCTTCAATGTGATCAAAGCATCTTTCCTCAGTGTAATGGTTTCTCCTTATAGTGCATTAAGGAAAGTTGCAACACATAACCAAATCTCCTGCTACAAATCGAAAACATTCTTTCCAAAAGATTTGTTAGTGCAAGCCAAATATCAAAGTATTCCTTTCTAAATGATATTTTCAAATAAAAATAATGAAAGGAAAATATAAGATATTTTCAAATATGAACTTAACTCATCATCAAAACTAATAGAACATAGTGAATACAGATGAGTATGCTTAGAAGGGTTTTCTTCAAATAAAGGAGATGAGCTTTTGAAATATAAAACACATGTGAATGTGAAGCTCCCCCTTAATGAATGCATGGCTAAAATGTGAAGTTCCCTTTTATGATACCAAATAATAATGAGACACCGAATGTTATGAGGTTTGGAAATATTTTTGCTCACAACATGGTACCTCAGAATTGAGAACTTTCAAGTTCACTTGGGTGGACTTGAATTTGGTATGAATAAATCACTTATGCTTTTTATGATGAAGAAAGAGTTTGAAGCATAAGGATCATTTTAAAAATGAGTGTTTTTAGGCTAAACTTCGTGTGATAAAATCATGTTAGCCAGAAGAGTGATGAGAGAGTAGATAAATGATTATGATATATGAACATTATTTCAAAATACAATACCTCACTCAAGTAATATCGTAATTACTTGAGTCATAATCATCTGTTATCCATAGATGCATCACTGGCTAGCCAATATCTGATGATGTGATCAGTATTAAGGAACTCCCATATTTGATGCATAAGGATGAGTTTCTGTGACCAACGGCTCTTCTTATCAGGCTGGTATACTCCTGCATCATCTTGATCTAAGCCTCTTGCTAGATAAGATCTTGAAGTTTTGGTTGATGAATTCACAGAATTGCCTAATCTTGTCATTTACAGAAGTGATGAACTTCAATATTGTTTGTGGTAAGCTCAGTATAGGATTATTGAAGTTCCTTTCCCATATAGCTTGTGGTTACTCATGTGACGTCCATGACTCTATAGCCATCGCTTGTAGTTCACATGAGAGAAGCTTACAAGCTTACCTTTCTCGTTTATCTCTATTTTCCAATGCAAGAACAAGACATCCGCAAAACAAATGTAAGTTCTTTGGTACTCAATGATTCTTGAGTCCACACAAGATTAGAGATAAGAACTCTTATGCTCTTATATGATTTAACTATATGATATTGAAGCAAAGAGCAAAGATCGAAACATAGTTTTACCCAATCAAATAAGTTCATGCCAATGAATCAAATAGGGTAACAACTAAATGATACCAAAAATGTTATTTCTCAATGACAAGTTGGAATATACTTTATGCGTAAAAGATGTCATTGATAAAATACATGTAAGTTTGAGCAAAGAAAATCTTATCCATAAAGATAAGCATTTGTCGACTAATAGTTTATGAATGAGATCAGATTTTCCAAGAATGAAATATGCAAAATATTTCAAATCTCAAATGTTCTTTCAAACTGTGATAATGCATTATGAAATCTAAATTTTGATGAATGAAAGATTCATTTTTGAAACATGTTTGAAAAAACAATGATCACTTTAAAACATGGTGCAAGTCAATAGGTTTAATGAATATATCAGTATGCTTCAGTTTCAGAAAACATGTTGAACATTGCAGTTAACATGCTAAAGAATTTTCTCAAAAGCAAAAGTCATAAGGTTGAGCATTATCGAAACATGCTTATCATAACAGGAATATATGAGCACAATGACTTTGCTATTGACCAAAAGATAATTTTGCTTCTTAGAATAGAGTCTTGAAAATATAAGAACATTCATAATGCTTGGAATAACTTGACCAATAAGGATTTATCCAATAAGCATAAGTTTTCACAAATTGAATTCTTCTATGGAAATAAGCTTGAAACTCATATAGATAATCAACTTGTTAGATATAAGATCTAACTTGATTGAGAATAAGGAATGAGGAGTTCAAGCATCATATTGAATACCAAAGATCAATATGTGATTGATAGGAAAAACTCAACTTGACAAATTTGAAGCATATCCAACATTCAGTAATATTAACTTCCAATTTTGAAATTTAATTTGAATGCAATCAAAGTATGGATATTTTTTTTTTTAAAGACATTTGTATGCATTTTCACAAAATAGAGTGAATTCAAATTCAAATAAATTTTAGAATTGTGCATTTCAGAAACATAAACTTAGAAAAGTTATGCACAAATTTACTTTCGGTCCATTTAGCAATTTGAGAAACATTTTGAAAGACATAAATGATTGATTGCTAATAGAATGCAATGATGGACAAGTATACATTACCCAAGGATGAATTTCATATAATCACAATATAGCATAAGAATTAGATATCACCATAATTCCTCTTGTCCTTGTAGAAGCTTGCTTGATTAAGATGGATTTGATGTAGATGACTCATTTTCCGACGTTCACCATCAACATCAAGCATAGGTTGTTTATCTTTCTCAAGACTTGGATCATTTCTCTATGTTGCATTCTTGAGAAGCTTTCTTTGATCCTACAAAGCTTTATAAATCTTTTTCTTTCTTGGTATCCAACCTTACTTGGATCCAATCATTGTTAGCTTGTAGGAACCAAAATTCACATGCTCTTATGAATATCATTAATTCAGAACAACTAAGCATAGTGAATAAAACATGACTCTATGTATAAAAAGAAATACTTTCTTTTCAAATCATCATAGGGAGTCTTGTTCAACTTCTTAGGAGGTATGCCTGATTTGAGATGTAGCAAGCGGTGCTCATTGCATCAGCCCAAAACACTTGAGAAGTGTTGTTCTCATTCAGCATAGCTCTTGCCATCTCGGTGAGGACCCGATTCTTTCTTTCCACAACACCATTTTGTTGAGGAGTCCTTAGGGCTGAGAAGTTGTGGTCTATACCCATGCTGTCGCAGAACTCAGCAAATGCATTGTTTTTGAATTCTCCTCCATAATCGTTCGATTCCTGAAATAGAGAAACCTTTCTCATTTTGGACCTTCTTGGCAAACACAACAAACTGATCAAATGTTTCATCTTTAGAAGATAAAAATATTGTCCACGCAAATCTAAAAAAGTCATCAACTATGACCAAATTATAAAGATTGCCACCAAGGCTTTTTATTCTAGTTGGTCCAACTAGATCCATATGAAGTAATTGAAGAGGTCTATTAGTTGAAATCTCACTTTTAGGTTTGAAAGATGATTTGGTTTGTTTCGCTTTTTGACAAGCATCACAAATCATGTCATTTTTAAAATGAAGTTTGAGAATACCAATTACCAAATTCTTTTTAAGTAATCATTAAGCTGAATCATATTGACATGAGCTAATCGCTTGTGTCATAGCCAATTTTCATCCAAATTACTAACAAAACATTTTTCAGAAACAGAACCATTACTAGAGAGGTTAAGTGTATAACAATTTCCATCTCTAGGGGCTCTAAATAAGGCTTTTGATTTGATGTTTTCTAAAGAGAGAATATCCTTACTCACAATCAAGCACTCCTCAGAATCGAAGATAACTAAGTTACCTTTATCAGTGCTTTGACTTACATTGAGGAGATTGTGGCAAAGTCCTTCCACAAGGTAGACATCTTTGATTAGTGGTCTTTCATTTTTGCCAATTTCACCAATTCCAGCAATCTTTCTAGATTGGTCTCCACCAAAGGTCACCTTGCCACCATCCTTGGGCTTGATTGAGGCAAATTTGGATTGGTCTCCGTCATGTGCCTAGAGCATCCACTTTGTCAATGTACCATTTGTTGGATTTTGATGCTCTTAGACATACCTGCAAGACACAACAGATCAGGGCTTAGGTACCTATCTTTTCTTGGGTCCTTTGGGGTTAGTTTGTGTCTTAGGAACCTTGTAAGATCCCTTTGGCACCCATTGATAATTCCCTGAGGGTTTACTCTTTCTTTCCTTTTTATGAAAGCAAGAAGAAGTAGTATGACCCTTTCGATTACAATAATTACAATGTGCAAAAGGATTTGAAGAATGAACAAATTTTCTAAAGTAGTTCATGTAATATTTTTCTCCAGATTTCTTTCTTCCTTTCTTTTTATCAAAATCAGGTTTGTAACCAATTCCTGATCTATCATTTATAAACCTTTGTTGTTTCAAAATGACATTGAGCATTTCACTACCTCTAGTGAATTTTTCAAGTGCCTTTGTGAGATGTAAATTTTTTTCTTTCAACTCAATGCAATAATCACAAATAAGATTTTCAGGAAAAGAAAGATTTTCTACTTGCTGTTCAAGAGTAGTATTTTTCCTTTTCAAATTGAAATATTTATCAGCAAGTTTTTCAAATTCTGATTGCACAACAAGGTATTCAGCAAATAACTCATCATAAGATGGTTTTGAATCATATACCTCATCATTGTTGTTACTTTGTTCTTCCTCTTGAGCAACCAAGCAAATATTTGCTTTCTCTTCCTCATCATCTTCATTTTCATCAGATGAACTATCTCCCCAAATGCCTGAGACATAGGCTTTCTTTTTGAATTTGTTGAACTTCTTCTTTTCCTTGTCTTTGTTGTTCAGCTGGGGGCATTCAAACTTGATGTGGCCAGGCTTTTCACACTCGTAGTAGATGATTGGCTTCTTTGCCTCATAGCTGGAGCTACCCTTGTGAAATTTCTTGAATCCTTGGTCATTCTTGTAGAATTTCTTGAATCTCCGGACCATCATGCCTATTTCCTCATCTTCATCTTCATCACTATCTGACTCTTTAGCCTCCTTGGCAGCCTTGAGGGAGATTCCCTTGTTCTTCCCATTAACTTCATCAAGCTCCTTTCTGAACTTGAGTTTTCCTTCATATTCAGACAAGCTTCCAAACAAGGCAGCTACTAAGCTCATTGATTCACCACGAGCTTCTTCAATGGCTGTAACCTTAGCTTCCCATTCCTTGCTAAGGATATTAAGGATTTTCCTTACTTGAACAGATTGATCATAGGTTTTCCCCAAGGCAGCAAGCTAGTTGATTAAATGAGTAAACCCCAATTGGAAATCAATAATAGATTCACCAGACTTCATACGAAGGAGATCATATTCAGTCATGAGTATGTTGACTCTATTTTCCTTGACCCCAGTCGTTCCTTCATGAGCTATCTCCAGAGCATCCCACATAGCTTTAGCAGAAGACAATGTGCAGATACGAAAGTACTCTTGTTGACTAAGAGCACTTTGCAACATGAGAATAGTCTTGCTGTTGAGAGTGACATTTCTCCTGTCATTCTTATCGTAAGTATCTTCAGGCTTTGGAACTCTGAGACCTTCTTAAAGCATAGTTGGAGCATAATCTCCAACTTCAAACACTCTCCATAAGCCATACTCTGAGGCAATTACAAAAACTTTGAATTTGGCTTTCCAGAAGGAATAGTGTTGTCCACTGAAACCAGGTGGTCTGTTGATTGATGCTCCATCAGGCAAAATACCTTCCATAATGATCCTTCTCGAGATGTTAAGCTCTTTTGAGAAAACCTGGCTCTGATACCAAATGAAAATGGAGCTAAATCACCAAGAGGGGGTGAATTGGGGATTTTAAAATCTTTTTCAAAGGCTCTGTTTTGGACAGCGAAAAATAGAGATGAATAGAGTAGAAAGGAGAAGAGCAACACACAAGAATTTATACTGGTTTGGTCCAACCTCTTGACCTACGTCCAGTCCCCAGACACTCTGGGATTTCCACTATCTCAATTGATTACACACTCTGTACTCAAGAGTAATTCTCTCACTAGAACTTACTCCCCCTTACAAGTTGCAATCAATGAACCCAATCACCAAGTCACCAGACTTGTGATTCTTTACAATAAATGTTTTACAGATAAAAACTCTCTCTAAGAGTGGATAATGATAAACACTGAAGCTTTGTGTATCAAGAGATACAATACAGGTGAAAACTGAAAGTAGTTGAAGAACTTTGAATGCAATTCATTTTCAGCAGATGTGTTAGTTGAGAAGACTTGAATGCTGCTCTATTTATACTGAGAGAATATTAAATGATCGTTGTAATCTTCATTATAACCGTTGCCTTCATTAGACAAGGTTCTGGTTAAGCTTTGGTCTTCTTCTCTCTCTAATCTCCACTTAATCCAGCTGTGCAGAAGTTCAGAGTGGACTTCTTACAAATTAATTCGTTGGAGTAGCAGCTGCTGGATGTGGAAAACATTCTTTAATCCTTTCCAAAGTGTGTGCAGACGGATTACTCAAAAGTATGTAACTTTCTGGGTTTTGCATTTAATGTGCTGACATTACTTTTTGCTTTTGCTTTAAACCTTCAATAAACATTCTCTAATTTATCTGAAACTCACTAACAAAGTGGTATGCAAACTTAGATTGAGAAAGCGGCGGGCCTGTCAAGGAACCAACTTCTTTCTATTTTAGTATAATGAGAACGGAGTCGCAACGGCCCGAGCGCAAGTTAGCGAAAGCCGTTGCGCGTTAGCGCATCCATTTTCTTGCTGCAGCAATCAAGGGAAAGGAGATTCTTCCCCACCAACGGCTCTTCGATAGTCCAATCGTTGGGCTTTCGTTACTTCTATCCCCATCTCTTGTCCCATCCATGGAACCCATGCTTGGATCCGGGTGTATGAGCTAGAGAAAGTCTGATAGGGGCGGAAAGCCAGTCTGAGGTTCCTTGGACGAAGAACTTCTATTCTCTTTCCCATTCAAAAAGAATTTTCGATTTTCTTCTTGCTCTAGCTCATTCTTCTTTTCACCTTTTGGTATGTTCAGTTTTGGAAATAAGAAATCGTCTTCTCCGCGCACTCACATAGCTAAGGTGAAGAGCCTTTGGGCTAACGAACTGACATTTCCAAAGGAAAGTTTTTGTCTGGAATGGAAGTCCTCAGACTCTTTCTTCCCGACCTATTTGACTCTCTGGCCGCAGATCGGGCCACCACTTGGGATGGGAATGGCTCAGCCACTTTTCACCGGTTAGAGAGGCCCTCTTTAATACATTAAGAAAAGATGTTCACAGGGGCCGTAAAGACTTGGGCACTTGGATCCCTTCTGGACTGGAGAACGTGTGACGACGGGCTGGCCGGGGTTTGGTGAGCAGGTCGAGGGTTATCGCTGGCACAACTTCCACTTGGAGAAAAGTTGACCTTCCTGAAGTCTTTTCCATTCCCAGACATTAGAGAATAATGATAGGAAGTATTAAGATCAAACAAGAAGGTTTTACAAATTTGCCAAATTTGAATTTCGAATCCGCGATGAAAACTCGAGTTTTGTTTCTCAAAACGCGAGTTTTGGACTTTGGTATGAAAACTCGATTTAAGTCCAAAACATCAAAAATGGAGGTTCTTTTCCAAAACTAGAGGTTTTCAAAGCATTAAAAATTGCCATGCTCTCGGGTTGGCGAAACTCGAGTTTTGAAATCAAAACTCGAGTTTTCATTTAAATATGAAAACTTGAAGATTTTGCGCTAAGTCAAAACTAGAGGTTTTCCTGGAAACCGGTAGTTTTCAAAATCTGAGAAAAACATGAAGGCTCTGTCATGGGCAAAACTCGAGTTTTGTAATCAAAACTCGAGTTTTCATTTTAATCATGAAAACTATGAAGAACACCGGGCTAAGTTAAAACTGGAGGTTTTCCCAAAAACTGCGGTTTTCAAATCGTGTAAAAACGAGAGAGTTCTTTATCAAGTCAAAACTCGAGTTTTGGAAACAAAACTCGAGTTTTCACAAAACATGAAAACTCAGGAAAACTGAAAACTGGAGGTTTTCAATATTTCAAAACTTAGGAGACTCTCTCAGTATGGCCAAAACTCGAGTTTTCAACGAAACCTCGAGTTTTTCATTTTTCGAGAAAATGCCGAGAGATCTCGTGTGATGAAAACTTGAGTTTTCCGAAAACTGGAGGTTTTGCTTAGTTTAGAAGATTGAGTTCTTCTCGTAAGGGCAAAACTCGAGTTTTGTAACCAAAACTCGAGTTTTCCTTTTGACAAAGAAGTTTTTCAACTTTTCAAAGAAAAACTTCATGTTTTGTTTGCAATTGTTAGTGATCATCAAAACCCTTAGAGAACTAACAAAGCCCGAGACATAAATATGATAAAGATAAAGTGTTCTCATATATTTAAATCATGAAATACCAAATAGTAAAAGGTGTTCATCTGATAAAACAAATTGTCTCTAAGACACCTATTTACTAACAATTTTTGTGTTTTTGTGAATTTTGCCTTGCAATATATGATCGTGCACATAATTAACCATTACTATTTAGCATTATATATTCTAGTGCGACCTCCGTCTCGATATACATAATGTGTATTTGCTATAACCATTATTTATTAAGCTTCATATATGCCCGATATGTAGTAGTGTGTATTGTCAAATAATAATATATATTTTTCAAAATATTACTTTTTTTTATATTAAACAATACTTAACGATTTTTTATGAAGAACCTTTATGTATTGTCAAATAATTTTTTTTTTAATCTGTCTCCTCATATTTGTCATTTTTAGAGTCTTTCCATCTTATATATGTCGATCATCATTTTTAACCGTTAAGTAATCTTAAAGAATACATCTTTTTTTTAAAGAACTGTTAAATATTGCCAAATAATTTTTTTCTTCATTAAAAATTGTTTTTGAAGAACTGTTAAATATTGACATTTCTATATAAAGAACCCTTCATATATATAAGGTTTGAATGCTTTAAGGTGTTGGATCAACCTTTTGCACACTATGAGTGTCAGCCCATTGTAGGGATTGATTTATTAAAGATGACTGCACACTTCATACCCTGATTTTAGCATCTTTTATTGGGAGGTTAAGGATGGACCTCATCAAGACCACAATAGACATCCCTAAAAGACATATTTTAGTAGGAATATTTAACTCTTTCATGGTACTAAATTATGCATCTCCCAGACATCTCTAAAATACTTCCTTATGTGGGAATTGAACATAAGAGGAGGTCTCATTGGTCATTTAGTAGAGGCAAGACAATTACCCTCGTTGTTGATATGTTTTATTGCACTTTCCTTATACATTCATGACATTTCTCAAATATTTACTAGTACAAAAAAAGGCTTTTAAATTGGACGAAAAATGCTTCGTAAGACCGGATTTGTGACCAATCTTGATGCGTCGGTCCAAAAAGTTTGTTACTTTGAGGCCTAATGCACAACTAGTATTTTTAAAAAAAAAAACTTTTTAGACCGGATTTTTAAAATATGAGGTCTTAAAAGTCTCTTTCTATCGTTGAAAAAAGAAGAAGAGACTTTTAAAATTGGATGTGAAAACTCATTCAGTCTTAAAAGTCCCTTTCTATCGCAAATTTTAAGATCGGATGTGATCTAGGATGTGAAAACACATCCGGTCTTAAAAGACCCTTTATATATAAATAATAATAAAAAAGACGAAAGTAACAAGTTGGACCGGGGTTTTTCCATTAGAAATAATACTCAAATCCTCACCACTATAACACAAACAAGGCCACAAGCAAGTATAACCATCCCAATATTTAGAGAACTGAAGCAAAATAGACCAAATCCATTCTCCCATATCCCCACGATACCAATTGATATCCATACAAACTAGATGGAGAAGAATTTAGGAATATTATACCACAAAGAGGCCATAAAAATTGAATACCATTGTCTTAGCCTCCCTTGCTCATCCATGTGCTTCACCTTCGTTTTGAGCACTTCATCCATTCTTCCTCATAGTTAGTTGCAGCTCTCCACCATCTCAATTGTAGATCATACTGCTGATTCAGATCTCCTCAAAGAACCCCACCGAATATTCGCTGCAACCTTGTTATTATAGCCTCGTCAATTCTCTTTGAACGAGATCTCACCCATGGCTGTTGATCGATTCCAGATCTGACCACCACCCAACTCCTCCCACCCAAGAATCACCACAATCTCCAATCGTCCCCTTCCACCACCGAAATCGCTCATTGACACACTCCATAGCACCCAAATACCAACTGTTAGTTCTCGGTGTTTTGATGATCACAAATCCTAAGTTATTGAATTAAGTAATATATGTTTAAGTTATGGTTTGCTCGAGCAAGAGAGTCATGCTCAAATAGAGTATTTGTGATGCCCGAGCATCATCGAGCTAAACAAGGAAATTGCCAAGTTGAAGAGTCATACTCGAGCAGAGCATTTGGCATGCCCGAGCATCATCGAGCTAAATAAGGAAATTGCAAAGTTGAAGAATCATGCTCGAGCAGAGTAAAAGGCATGCTCGAGCAGAGGTAAAAGAGTGCTCAAGTAGCACCAATTCTCTTCACATTCTTAGCCTCTGGATGACCTGTGCCCGAGCATGAATATGTCATGCTCGAGCAGAGGAAATGTCTTGCTCGAGCATTAGCGATAGAAATTGCTTTTCAAAAGACACTAGGAGAAGCTTGCCCGAGCAAGCTTAGGTTCTTGCTCGAGCATAGGGTGATCTCTGGTTATACATTTTATACTGATGCCCAAGCATACAGATAAACATGCTCGAGCATGATTACCTCTGTTTTCAAATCTCCGTCTTCGTAAATCTTAAATCATCGTGTGTGATTTTGTTTCTATATATCATTACTCATTACTATTGCTAATTGCTTTTAATCAGTTTGCTAATGAGTTTCAGATGATTTTATGATCGATTAACAAAAAAATTGCATAAAACAATTTGTGTGTCAGAGAAGCATTAAATGCAGTTGCCATAGTAGTGATATCCTCGGTAACCACTCTCTGATCAATGTAAAGCATTTACTAATATTCTGCTCGCGCATTAAATGCCATTTCACAACGGGCAAAACAAAAGGATGAAGAGAATGTCGTAACTGCAAATCCACCTGGATTATTTGAACGGCGAAAATGTTAACCGAGCCTCATCTGTCTAACAGATATATTCAATACTCTCAACGATTAATCTTCAAGCTTCTCCAACGGTCATTAATTGCAACATCTATAAATAGCCGAAGCATTGAATTCGCCAACGACCGAAACGTTGTACATTCAATTCGAACTTATTGCAATTTGTTGTTTCATCTGTTTCATTAATATCTTCAGATAACTTGTACTTCAGTATTTATCACTTATCTACTCGTGAGGAGTTTAAACACTATTTGATTATCTGTTAAATCTTAAGGTTGTGGAACCTTAAGTGTGGGTGTACGATTACAACTTGTAAGGGAGAGAGAGTCTGAGTGTAAGAGGATCATCCTGAGTTAAAGAGTGTGTAATTGTACTTGTACTTGAAGAGTTAGTGGAAATCCCAAGGTGTGCTTGGGGACTGGATGTAGGTCGAAGTGTTAGACCGAACCAGTATAAATCGCTCTGTGTCTATTTCCCTTCTCTGTCTTTATTTTACTTGCGCATGTATGTAACTTGCGAAAATTTTTTGAGATCACCTATTCACCCCCTCTAGGTGATATTCCATCTTCACCAACACACACCCAAGAGAGTCTCTTACTCCCATCTGCTTGTTGACATGAAAGTGACACAAATAGCTGCGTCTCTCCCAAGTGAGGATGAACACCCCTACTTTGAATGGCATGAATATGTACAAAATAAAGGAAGCAAAAATTGTGAGAGACAAAAGAAGCAAAAATAAAACAGATCGAAGAAGACAAAACAAAAAGTGTGAACCTGGAGAAGCTAGAACGAAAACAAAAGACAATGAGAGCAGAGGAGAGCAATTTTCATGACGTCAGAAATTTGTGAGAGAGGTTGAAGAGAGTGTGAGGCGAGATTTATAAGGTTGAAGAGAGGTTTGAAGAGCGAAATTCATTTTTTTTTTTTGGGAATTAGGGACCTAATGGTGGCGAGAGTCGTTCGATACAAATTTGGATAAGCGAGCGCTTGGTGAAATTCAATTTTTAGTATGGGAAAATAGAATATTAATCTTTTAGACATTTTAGACCAGACTTTTTAAATTATGGTCTTAAAAGTAGACTTTTTAAACATCCGTTCTTAAAAGTAGACTTTTTAGACCGGACATTTACAAAACTACCACCGATTATACTTCTTGAACCGGACTTTTAAAATATTAAGTCTTAAAAGTAAGACTTTTAAGACCTCATATTTTACAACTTTGGTTTAAAATTTTTTATATATATTTATGGAATTGCACGGTCATACTTTTTAAATTTAATCATCTATAATCCGATCTAAAAAGTTCTTTATATAATTGCCACTGTTCATACTTTTTAGACCTGATCCTCAATAATTCGGTTTAAAAAATTCTGTATATATTTACGGGACTACCACCGGTCATACTTTTTAGACCTAATCATCTATAATCCAGTCTAAATTTTTTTTATAGTAACGAAACTGCCACCGATCATATCTTTTAAATAGGAGCCTTTATTCTCCGGCCTAAACAAGGTAGGTCTAAAAGCCCTTCTTTATGGTAGTGATTGTCCCAATGTCGTGCTAGTCAAACGTCCAAGGTCAAGAAGCAAAATACAGATTGGTACAAACGCACCCTGGAAGGACCATAGGATGAACCTTGTCTCAGGATTTCTCATTCTGTTCAACATCATGAATCTGTTGTCATTGACAGGTTCTCATAGTTGGCACACTTCATCACATATAGTTAGACCAACGAAGTATCCCACTCAGCCAATTTCTTTTTAAATGAAATTTTGCTCTTATTTAGGTTACTCACTTCTATTGTGTCTAATAGAGATGTCAAATTTAATTTGTTAGTTACTTTTGGAAGACACTTTAAAAACTTTTTGATATCCAAAAAGTTTTCAATATCAAAAACTGAAACTCTTCTGATTTTCACCCCAAACCGATGGTTGAACTATAGTGACCAATCGTAGTCTTGAAAACATGCTTAGGAGTTTAGTTGGAGACAAACTAAGGAATTAGGATCTCATCTTACTCCCAGCTGAGTTTTCTTTGTAAAAGATCAGCCAATAGGCCCACAAGTAAAACCCATTTGAAATCAATCATCCAAGGTTTTAACCCAAAACAACCCATTGACTTGGTCCCTCCCCCTTTAATTTATAATAGCCCGTAACTTTGATTTACACAATACCCATTGCCTTTGAACATGCTAAGATCCAATGAGAGTTGGCTTACCCATTGCCTTTACGAATAGCATGCTGAGGTACTGTTACCTCTCCAAAACTTTTTTTTATCAAAAAAAAAAAAAACATGCTGAGATGAATGCTGAGATGAAGGGTAAATTAGCACTTAGTAACGTTCAATATAAATTATAAGTTGATGCTCATCATCATGCTCAAAACTTTAATGAAGGTGAATATATTATGGCTTGCATTTGCCATTAGCGTATCAAAAAAATTCATTCAAAAAATTGAATACCTACGCCTCTGGTCCATTTCACATTCTCAAGAAACTGAGTGCCAATGCCTATATGCTTACCTCTCAAAAAATAGGACTTGTTTGTTTTCTTGTCTTGAAATATAACATACATATATATATATATATATTGATTTTTTTGAAAAAAAAACAATTTGTTTGGTAATTTAATTCTAGTTAGGTATTTTTTAAAACAAGAAATAATAAGAACAGGTCATTAAAAAACTATAAAACCAAAACAATTTTTAGATGCTTTCTTGTTTTTAATTTTTAATTTGGATAATGGAGAAACTCTCTGTGATTGTGATATTTACCAACTGATTAGTGAGGAATTAAACATAGTGATGGTGACATATCATTGCACAAATTGAATGGGGCATATGTCTGTGGGTTGTCAAGTCACAAGGAATGTGGCGTTACCGACCAATGTAGGGAGACATACGTGCACAAGATGTGCCTTAGCTTTGGGATATATAAATGTCAGTCATAAAGAGATCAATTCCCTCAAATTACCAAATTGCCCCCTCATAAGTGATTATGCAATGATAATCTTCTTGGTTAATTAAGGCCGTGTGTCCAAAATTGGAGCGGTTATGCTACCTTTGGAGACTGTGGTTTAAGAGTCGATGGTCTAATGATCATCGAATCAAGGTCAACTCAATCACACACAAATATATATAAACCAGAAAATGAATAATATTTGAATTAAAAAAGCCTTTAAACCTACAAGTATATGGAACATTCTTGGATAAACTGCACATAATCAAATGAAAAAAAAAAAAAAAAAAAAAAAAAAAAAAAAAAAAAAAGTTGCTAAAGTATAAATCAGATCCACTGTTATTTTTCTAACTTAGGATGACGTCATTTAAGGCTAATTAAAAGTACAAAAAATATAAAATTCAACCCGTCCAAAACTCTTGAATAAACTAGTTAGAGGCAATGACGGAGTTTTGTAGAGACATGGCCCTCCAAAAAAACAAATTTATCCTAAATATTTAATGTAAATTAGATTTTTTTATACATTTGACCCCCAATATTTTTTCCCTTAATTAGTTAATAAGTATATATTTGTCCCTTAAATATTTATGCCAAAGTCTGCCACTGGTTAAAGGATTGATTCACTGATTCACTTATTTGAACGATTGAGACCTAGATTAAGTTTCAATACCATGGGCTAAGGACTAATTTGGTTCCTAATTAAAGTTGATGATGACAACATTAGCATCACGCTTATTATTATTATTTTTTATTCTTCTCTATGCCTTGTCAATTGGTGACACAAAAATGATGTAACTTGGATGTATGCGTACCTCATTCTCGCTTAAAAATGATGCAACTTGCCTACATGTCCTTATTTGATGCTTTTTAAGATAAACGATTTTTTCAGCAAAATTTCCCAAATTTGGCGATAAAAATTGGTCTAGCTAGTAATGATGTAACTCATATTTCATAAAGACATGAGTTTGAATCCCACCGTTAATTTATGAGTAGTTATATGTAAATTTTATTTATTATTTTTTTTAACTTTGAAGGCATATATATATATATATATATATATATATATATATATATTAACTTTGAAGGAATATATTTTACCTTAGAGAATGCTCAGAGTTCAACTTATCTAAATTTTGTTATGAAAAAACTAAACTGTTTATTTAGGTAACTAAATCCTTTCTCTTGTTAATTTATATGTTATCTCACTAATAAAAAGAAACAAATATATTAGTGTGTTTATATATCCATATACTTGAATTAAAACTTAGAAAAAATGTTATATGTATATAACTCAAAATTTAGAAGTTCATCTACGTTACAAAATAATAAAGTTTAAGTAGAGCATAGAAATGATATATTATGCTCTATTACTAAACAACATAATAACTGACAATAGAGTGTTGTTGTCTACACAAAAATTGAAAGTTTAAGAAGGTATTTTATCAAATTTTAAAAGTCAATGAGGTGCATATATAGTTTCAAGAGATTAGAACAATTTTGTAAAAGCAATATAAATATGTAAATTTTGTAAACATAGAATATCGGTATTCTAATTTAGGGTTTTCTCATTAATAAAATTTTCAATGGTTGACTCTTCTTCCAATATTTTCAAAATAAAATATAAAATATATAAATATCATCTATATAATTATAACAATATGACGTGAGTACAGAACAAATCTTTAAGGATGTGCACCATATTCAGCCGCATATATAGTGCTTACTACAATTAACAAGATGGTTCTTACAATATTTAACAATGCCTTTACCCTAACATATATAAGTTCCCGACACTGTTACAAATTTTACTCTATAAAAAATGATTTTGTATTTTAGTATTGAGTGTTAAGTTAAAACTCTTCATAGAAGCAACCAAGAGAAAGGTCCACCAGTTTGCTAATAGTCTAGCCAACTAACCCTAATTGAATTTTAATACTACGAGTATGAGTTGATCTAATCTTTTCCTCCTCTTTTTTGTGTGTAACTATCTTATGTGGCCCCTATTATCTTATTTGCTGAGATTTTTTATTACCTGAACTAAGAATAAATATGGAAAGTACATTCATCCGACATGGAGATGACTCATAAATGAAGGAAAAAAAAATGAGAAGAAGAAATATGGGGTACCTTTGAGTCTAGTCTTATTAGTGGCGGTGGCTTGGTCGTTCTACTTTATCAATAGAGAGCCACGCATTGATAGTGGGGCTAAAAAAAGGCTAAGTTGGACATTAATTTGATGATGAAAGATTAGAATATTTTGACATGTAAAATTTATATAAAATTGTTTGTTATATGACACTATTAATTTAAATTTAAGTACTATTAAAGTTATTTAATAACTCTTTTAATTTAAAGTGGTAAGTATACATGGCAATAGGTTACAAGTGGGATCAAACTTACAAACCTTTTACTTGCATAAAAGCTTCAATACCACTAGACGCGTTGGCAAGAACATATCTTCTAACAATTTTATTTATCAATTTACACCCCAATCTATTTAATGCAAATTATTGACTCACCCTATCGTTGTTGTTGGTATATTGAGAATGAGAATATAATAAATAAATAAAAACAGGTATAAATATAATATTTATATATAGTTTGGAAATTAGAACATAAAATTTATTTTAACTTCCAGTTTGCACCAATATATTATTTTGAAAATCTAGCCGGACCCATCTGTCTCACTAGTTGAACCATTAATTAGAGCTATCAGCTCAATTTAAACAAGAAAATGTCTTTGACAGAACTAGATCGGTTTTGGACTGAATAAAGAACATATTGGGAAAAAAATATATTAATAACTATCGTAAAAATTTGGAAACAATTTAACCCTCTCAAAAAACTCATAAGATTTCCTAACCATTCGTAGCTGTAAGATAAATAGTCTGAATATTGTGTATTTATTCATGTAAAAACAGTACACATATATATAAGAGATGAGAGCCTTAATAATAATTGCTCTTAATGGCTATTAATAAGATTTCTCAAATCCCTAATTTATAGGGATTCTATTTGATTACAATATATTTCCTGATTTTATAACACTTCCACTCAAGTTGGAACATGCTCAACTTGTTGCCATAAAATATAATATAAATAAATCTAAAAATAATAATTTTCTTCCTAAGAACCTCTTCACTCAATTTTCACACACTCTCCCTCAAGTCGGCGCTTGAATGTGAGCAGAAACTAATCACCAATAACTTTCTTCTTCATGAGATCTTGGATCAAGCAGCAAGTTCGGGCATAGTCAAGAATAATTCAACCAAATGTCACACCAATGACAATCAAAAGTTACAATCCAACAACTTCACCAAGAGCTCAACCAACAAAAGGTACTAAACTATAGTAGAAACCACAACAAATGGTCACACAAGGGACCAAATAATACTCCAAACATCTCACTAGAGACAAATACCAAACAATCTCATGAAGGACCAAACGTCTCACTTGAGACAAACAGCTCATGGAGGCAAAGCAACGAATGGGTCACAAAAGGACCCCCAAACTCCTCACCAGAGGACCCAAAGCATAGCAAATGCCAACAAAATTACTCAATCACAACTACGGCATTCAAGACAAAAGAGCACTTCACAAACGTGTTGGAAAGATGAGTAACGCCGTACGTACCAAAAACAAGCAACTGAACCGAGTCTCACAACGCAAACCTTCGAAGCAAAGAACAGGCGGACACACCTCGGGAATGAAGGCTCGACACTTTCATGAACCGAACCAGCAACACGGATAGAACCAAAAAGCAGCAAATCAACATAAACTGAGGAAGTGCAAAACACCAAAACCCCGCAAAACAACGAAACTCAATCGCCAAACGCAGTCTTCTAAACACGAAACCGGCCTAGTCTTACCAGAAGAGAAGATCCGACACCAGCTAAGGAGCCAAACCAGAAATAGAGATGACACGAACATACACTGGAAATTCACAAGTGTGCTTGAAACTGGAAACATGCGCCAGAAACTGAAAATCACCGACACACACACACTCTGTCTGGACACTGTCACTATTCACGCGACAATGCGGTTCACACTACAGTGACAACGGCCACCTAAAAACTCAAATTGGCCAAGAACTAACCAAGCTCTGATACCATGTAAGATAAATAGTCTGAATATTGTGTATTCATTTATGTAAAGATGGTACACATATATATAAGAGATGAGAGCCTTAATAATAATTGCTCTTAATGGCTATTAATAAGGATTTCCTAAATCTCTAATTTATAGCCTAATTTATAGGGATTCTACTTGATTACAATATATTTCCTGATTTCTTAACAGTAGCCATATGGTGCTACTTTATTGAAAACCTTGTATATCGTGGTATTGCTATGTTGACAATTGCACTTATTATAGATTTATTTCTTGTATATATTATTATATATGCATGTAAATATTTATTTAATTATCAGGCAGTCGAATCGATTAAACCATAAAAATAGAGACTCACGTGCCTTTTCAACTTGACATCCTATCCCACTTTTAAAATATTGGTTTACGGATATCAACAAGTGGGAAAAGGGCACGTTGGAGAATTACATATTACCAAAGAAAACGTCCACAAAATAAGCAGTCACACACAAACACAATTCATAATAATGAAAGGGAAGATATTTTGAGAACAGTCTCTTTCGGCAAACGCCTTTGTAGATGCTATCTAGGACCTACGAAACCTACTTTTTACAACTAATGCTATCACAAAACCCTTTATCACATGTTAGTATCCTCACAGGGCCATGTCACATTTTCAAGGTTATTTTATATATAAATTTAATTTAATTTGGCATTCATAATTTGATACATACAAAGGATTCAGTGCTTACTAGGCCAAAAAAATTATAATTGGTAGTTAAGAAGCAATTAACTCTTTTTATTTAATCCCTTTAGTTCAAATATATAGCAGCATTTTGGCCTAAAACGGGGTCGGTTTCTCTCCTTAGCACCATTTCTCCTCATCCTTCCTTATCTCTCATAATCAGTATCCTAAAATATATTTTTAGTACCAGTTAATATCATAAAATATTTTTTTTAATCCTAAAATAATTTCTTAAGATCATGAAGTATTTTTTAGTACCAGTTAACATATTGAAGTATTTTTTTAGTACCAGTTAGTATCTTGAAGTATTTTTTTTAATACCAGTCAGTACGGTAAAATATTTTTTCAAGATCCTAAATTTTAGGATCTTAAAAAAATATTTCGAATACTAACTTGATATTAAAAAGTATTTCGGAGGGACGATCAAGATTAATTCAAATCAATGGCCTAGATTGGTTGAGGAAGGAAATCAAAGGTTAAAATTGGATGAGGAGAGATGAGGAGAATATAGGACAAAGAGAGGATCCAATTCCGCCTAAAACACACTACTACAACAAACACTTTTATGTCTACTTTTTAGGCCTTTTTACATCCGTTTTCGGGGAACATAAATGAGGGACGTAGAAAGTTAGCTTAACTATGTCTGTTTTAAGGTAGATGTGGAAAATCGTCGTTTCCACATTTGTTTTTAGGAAAACAGACTGAAAACTAGTAGTTTTCATGTCTGTTTTCCTTAACAATATATTTGGTTTGAGGGGAGGGGAGATTTTTATCTTATTTTGAGTAAATTGCCCATAAAATTTTTTCAATATTCCATAATTATACTCTCAATAAAATACTTTTTTCTTCTTATTAATGAAAATTTAGTAAAAGTCTTCTCTCCCTTCCCCTCCCCTCAAACCAAACATAGCCTAAAATAGACGTGAAAAGTGTACACTTTTTTTATTTATATATTTTTAACAAGTAGCCCATATGGGTTCAAGATGACATAATATCTAACTAGGGTTTGGCGAGCACAATATCAAGCTACCCTAATGGCATAAAACTTTCCTATAAGTGGGAGAATGTGCGATTAATATATCTTGCTTGTAAATTCTGGTTGTCAATCACTTATTCTCTAATTCAAAAAACACCAAAAGTTGACCCAATTTAAAAATTATTATATTTAGTGGTCAAAGTTGGCTGTTAGTGACTTATTCTCTAATTCAAAAAAGACCGAAAATAATGTTGAGTTCAAAATTAAAATTATGGAAGCTCAACCCTTTTAATTATATTTTTTTCCATAATTAATTAGAAGATTGAAATCACAGAAGAATCTTCATAATGAACATAAAAACATTATTGAAACATGCAATAAATCAATTAAATAAAAATCATATTAATTAAATCCAACCAGCTAGCTAGGCATGCATTCCATTTTTACATGTATAAGTAGTTGAACTTCATGTTTGGTTTTTATCATCCCCATGCTATGTGTGTGTGGATATATATGCCAAACCTTGCTATTTTATTATATTATCTAAGCTATGTTATTTAAAATTTTTAATTAAGGGGAATAGAAATTCTTGCTATAAAATTAAGAGAAAATAAGAATACAAGCGAGTAGGAGAAGAAGAGAAGATATAACAAGACAAAAGAATGGGAGAGAAGACATTGGCTTATCTCATTTTTTTTTTTTTTTTGCTAAAAAAAAGTTTTGGAGGGTTCGACATCGTCCCCCCCACCAAGGCCAGGGCACGGCTCCGGGCTCTTTGAGCACTTAATGGGGACTTACGAGATCGCCTAACAAAGGAGTCCCAGCGACAACAGCGGGGATCAAAAACACATCCCTTTGAGACTTGAACAAATCCCTTACCATCTATGCCAACTTCCTTTGACTTATCTCATTCACTTTGTTTGGTGTGCAAATGTCACATATATGACCTCTATTTATAGGCCCCAGCCATTCAAGTGTAATTATGAGGTATAAGGAAATAAAGGACATAATGGCATTAACTCCTCTCAAGTCATTCATCGGTAGGTTGTGTGATTTAAGACATTGAAGTTGAGGGGAATCCTAAGAGTGAGTGGTTATATATGGACATACGCTCTTGCAATGTTCTTAATACTCCCCTTGGATGTCCATAACAAATGTGTTACATTAAAACCTTACTAAAAAAAACTCAAGGGACAAAAATCAGGTGAAGGAAAAAGAGAACACAATGTTTACTCTCCCTAACGACAACATCACTTTTATGTCTTTGAGTCTACACAGTCCAATATCATGCACTCACTTCTCAAATGTTCTAGTTAAAAATGTCTTAGTAAAAAAATTTGCATGGTTGTCACATAAGCGAATTTGCTAAACATCTATGTCATCACTCTTCATAAGATCATGAGTGAAAAAGAATTTGGGAGAAATATGTTTTGTTCTATCTCCTTTGATGTATCCTCATTTCAATTGAGATATGCATGCGGCGGCATTATCTTCATATATTATTGTTGGAATCATTTGTTCAGGAAACAAATGACCCATTGATTGGATATGTTGAGTCATTGACCTTAGCCAAACACATTGTCAACTTGCCTCATGAAACACAATTATTTTAGCATGAATTGGTGAGGTAACTGTTAGTTCTCTATGTGGTTTTGATGATAATTAACAATTGTAAACATACATTGAAGTTTATCTTTGGCAAGATGGAAAACCTCATCAAAGCAACACTCGAGTATTCATTCTAACACTCGAGTATTGACTTGACAAAGAGTTGCTCAAAAATCATTACACGAGCAATACTCAAGTATTGGAGACAATACTCGAGTATTGACTTGACGAGAGAGCACTCCAAGATTTTGACCCGAGCCAAACTCGAGTATTAACATGAATACTCGAGTATTGAACATACTGAGAGAGTTATCAAGCTTGTCACCTTATGAAAACTCAAGTATTGGTTTTACATACTCGAGTATTGAACTTTCACAAAGCTTTCATATTTGACATGTGTTTATGAATACTCAAGTACTCGTTTGAAAACTCAAGTATTGTATTCACCTAGAATACTCGAGTATTAGTATCCACACTCGAGTATTGAACGCGAAAGACTACAAGCTTTATGCATGTATTAATACTCAAGTATTCATTCCAATACTCAAGTATTGAGTTTTTCACAAAGATTTTCAAAATGAATGAATACTCGAGTGTTGCTTTGACAGTAGGTTTTCCATCTTGCCAAAGATAAACTTCAATGTATGTTTACAATTGTTAATTATCATCAAAACCACATAGAGAACTAACATTCTCCCCCTTTTTGATGATGACAACACTTGTAAACCACATTTCCAAGATTTGTGAGAGATTGCATCATTTTCAAGTTGAGTACATTTGAGTTTCAAGTATTCTGACAGAAGTGACATTTTGAAATCCAAGTGAACACAGAATATCATTCATGAATCAAAGATGAGCCGCAGAATAAAGCATTTCATAGCAGAAAATCAGTGTGTACTGTTACAAAATAGCCAAAACACAAAAAGAAAACTTGAACATGGAAACTACTCTAAGTTCTTTCAAAGCTCTCTCAAATCTCAAATCCTACTTAGAAGTCTCTCCCCCTTTGTCATCTTCAAAGGTGGATGGAGCTGAGATGGTGGGGTCAGAGATAGGATCAATAAGAGGAGTAGGAGGAGATGAGTGAGGCAGAACCTCAGTGGATGGAGAGAGATGAAGAATTTCGGTGGAAGGAGTAGGCGGAAAATTTCGGTGGAAGGGGTAGTGTGGAGAATCTCGGTGGTGGGAGTAAGGCCGGGCATGGGGGAAGAGAGAGTGGGAGTGGATGGCTCGGGGGATGAGGTGTGAACCCGAGGGCTAGTGAAGGTGAATGAAGGTGAGGAAGAGGAGGCGCGAGGGTCGGGCTTGGGTTGAGAAGAGCCGGGGCCACTTGTAAACCCAAAAGTAGAGGAGGAGCCAATGCCAAGATGCTTGAAGAGCCGGTCAACCTTGTCACGTGTAGCAATTGAGGTGACCAAGGTGGTAGATAGTCTGGCGTCTAGATCATAGAGGTGATCCGACATCTCATCTTGCTTCCTTTTAGAGTTGTCCTTGAGCTGATTCAACTGATCCTTCATTGCTTCCTGAGCGTGTATCATCTCATCATGACCACTCCTTACATCACCTAACTTCCCTAGTTCGAATTGCATTCTTATGTTCAAAGAAGCAATGTCAAGCATCCACAATTGCCTTAATTCTTGACTCAAGATCAGTCGGCGAGAGATGAGCGAGAGAGAGGAGTAGACCGAGCTTCCTATCCTCTTGATTGAGAAGCTCGGGCTGAGATCTTGATGGTGCCGAGATTGACCGGAGCCTTCATCTCGAAAGTTAAGCTTCATTAAATTGAGCTGACTCTTGCCAAAGATTGGTGGATACTTCATACTCTCGGGAGGACCAACATACCAAATCTTGTGATAGAATAGGATAACGATACGAGTGAAGGAAATGGTATGTGCGAAGGTCGCCTGGAGGCAAATTTGAAGCGGATCATCTCCTGGAAAATCCAGCGGCCAATGTTCAATGGATGCTGTCGCACAGATGCAATGAAGAACCTATAATCTCTCGAGGAGAAGTGTGAGAAACTTCCTCCTTTTTGAACAAAGTTCCTAGAATAGATATACCAAAGAACCCTATTGATGGGTGACATAGATGCGGGTTTGAAGGAAAGGGTATGACTTTGGTCTTCAGGAAATTCCTTATTTGGGACAAGAGTGGTAAAAATCTCCTCATTGCTATAAGTGGGAGTGAAAATAGGAGGAGGATTTTCAACTTTCAGAATATTGTTGAGGATTGAAGCAGATAGGGTGAATTTGATTCCTCTAACACTAGTGGTTACTCTTTCCTCAACTAATTCCCCATCAGAATTAAGAATGTTGTTAGATTGCATATTGAAGTAAAACAATCTCACCAAATGTGGATTATAAGGAGAGGCAATAGATGTAAAGGAGTTGTAAGGTGCAAGCCAGGGAGATAGATCCACATTGCATTCTTGTAGAAGACTCTCCAAATTCACTGCAACGACAGCACAAAAACCCTTGTGTGAATAAGAATCTTTGAACTTGACATTTTGGTTTGGAGGGAGAGGAATGGAATCCACTGTAAAATCACTTGGAGCTGAGAGATGATTGTGGATATCGAGATTGCATTCTTCATAATGGGTGGAACAACTTCTTCTTGGTCGATCCACGTAGGATTCGCCAGCTTGAGGAACAGATGCTCTCTTTGTTCTGGCCCTTGTTGGTTTAGGAATATCAGGTTCCCTTACCTTTTCCTTTTTCTTCGGTTCGGGTTCCTTTCTTTTCTTGGAAGGCGACTTGGCAGGTTCTTCAGAAGCTTTCTTCTTCTGAGAAGCAGGTTCCTTGATAGATGCTTCAAATGAAACCCCCTTTCTGGACTCCTTCTTCTTCTTCTTCGAGGGAGACTCTTCATCAGAGATTTCTCCTTGAACGCCTCTGATTGATTTATCAATGCCGAATCGAAGACGAGTAGAGCGAGTCTTCTTCCGATCAGGCGATCGAAGGGCGAGGAGATGATGATTCAATCGGTTGTCGAGGAGGTGGAGGAGGAGGAGACCAGGATTTCGTCCCTTCTTGGCTGGAATCCGAGGAAGCAACGGCTTGGGATTGAGATTTCGAGGCCATTGGAGAAATTAAGTATAAGGATTTGGGCGAAAATCGCGAGAATCAGAGAGTGGGAGAGAGTATGGCTAGGGCAAACTTGAGTGTGAGAGCGAGTATTGAAGAACATGAATAGGGTTTGTATATATAGGCGAACCAATACTCGAGTATTTAAGGTAATACTTGAGTTTTGAACTCAAATACTTGAGTATTTCACTTACACACTCGAGTATTGAGGAGCAAATGCTAACCTGGACTTCAAAAGTGTAAGGTGAACTTTTGAATTTCTTCGACCAATACTCGACTATTGAATTTACATACTCGAGTATTCTATTCCTTCAACATTTGAGTGTCCTTCTGCCTGGTGGATACTCGAGTATTGACTCTCATACTCGAGTATTGAGCTTCTTTATCATTGGGTTGTTCTCTGACTCGAGTATTCAACTTATACACTCGAGTATTCATCGTCTCCAAAATTTGATGATGCTTTCTGACTTCTCAATACTCGAGTATTCACTTCTACACTCGAGTATTCACCTCTTCGTCAGCATTTACTAACAGCTTAAACATCCTGCAAAAGACAAGTCTACATACTCCGATGCTTAAGTTAGTTTCTATCATTCAACAAAACCGAACCGACATTATGAAATACTTACAATTCATTGGGATTTACCATTCCCAATTCTCTTCTTATGAAATTAAATTGTTCTTTGGCCAATGGTTTGGTGAAGATATCAGCAAGTTGAAGATGAGTTGGGATGAACATGACTTTCACATCTCTCTTCTGGACATGATCCCTTATGAAATGATGCCTTACAACAATATGCTTGGTCCGAGTATGTTGAACTGGATTCTTGGCCAAGCTTATTTTACTCGTGTTGTCGCTTAGTATTGGGATCTCTTTTAAGTTGATTCCCAAATTTGATAGTTGCTGCTTGAGCCACAAAACTTGTGCACAACAGCTAGAGGTGGCTACATATTCAGCTTCAGTGGAGGACACAGCCACACTTGTTTGTTTCTTGTTGAACCATGACACAAGTGAGCCACCAAGGAATTCACATTGGCCACTTGTGCTCTTCCTATCAGTTTTGTACCCAGCATGGTCTGAATCTGAGTATGCTACCAAATGTTCGGGTTGACCTTTGGGAAACCATAATCCAAGAGACTTTGTGTCAGCAAGATATCTAAATATCCTCTTAACTTGCTCAGCATGTGACTCCTTAGGTGCGGATTGAAATCTTGCACACATCCCAACACTGAATTGGATATCTGGGCGACTTGCGGTTAGATAGAGTAATGATCCAATCATTCCTCTATATCTTGTGATGTTGAAGTCTTTGCCTTCTTCATCAGCATCTAAAGAAGCCGTTGAACTCATTGGAGTGTCAGCTCCATTGCATTGATCCATCCCGAACTTCTTCAGCAGATCATTGAGGTACTTTGTTTGGGAGATGAAGATTCCATCTTTCCTTTGTTTGATTTGCAACCCAAGAAAGTAATTGAGCTGTCCCATCATAGACATCTCAAATTCTCCCCGCATAATCTTTGCAAATTCCTCACACAAAACAAGCATTAGTAGCACCAAAGATTATGTCATCAACATAAATTTGCACAATCAGGATTTCATTCAACTTATTTCTTTTAATGAATAATGTTGTGTCAGCTTTTCCTCTGATAAACCCCTGATCAAGAAGGAATTGACTTAGTCTGTCATACCAAGCTCTTGGAGCTTGCTTGAGTCCATATAAAGCCTTTTTAAGACGATAAACATGATCAGGAAAATGTTCATTTTCAAAACCAGGAGGTTGCTCAACATAAACCTCCTCTTGAATAAAACCATTTAAAAATGCACTTTTAACATCCATTTGAAATAGTCTAAAACCTTTTACACATGCAAAGGCTAGAAGAACCCTTATAGCTTCCAATCTTGCTACTGGAGCATAAGTTTCTTCATAGTCTATACCTTCCTCTTGATTATATCCTTTTGCAACCAATCTTGCCTTATTTCGGACAATGATTGCAGATTCATCTCGTTTATTTTTAAATACCCATTTTGTCCCAATAACCGGATGGTCCTTGGGTCTAGGTACTAAGTCCCAAACTTGATTCTGTCAAATTGATGTAACTCCTCTTGCATAGCTATCACCCAATCATTGTCGAAAGGGCTTCATCTATTTTAGAGGGTTATATGAGAGATGAATGCGAGAGAAAGTAACTTCATTTAAAGTGCTGCTTCTCATTCTTACTCCTTGATTCACATCACCTATAACTTGGTCTAAAGGATGATTTCTTATAAATTTCCAAGCTCTAGCCGAGACCGATATGGGTTTTCAATAGAGTTTTGGGGATCGGCTTCAAAAACATCTTCAAGTAGAAGAAGGAGTAGTTTTTGAAAAGAATTGGTTTTTGAAGTCATTTTCCTCTTCATCAACTAAAGGTTTATCGACTTATTTTCACGTAACACAACATGCATAGACTCTTCAACAATACGAGTACGAGTATTAAAGACTCTATAAGCTTTGCTCCTATTAGAATAACCCAAAAATATACCTTCGTCAGCTTTGGGATCAAACTTTCCCAAATTATCCTTACCATTGTTATGGATGAAGCACTTACATCCAAACACATGCAGATGAGCTAGATTGGGTTTTCTTCCTTTGTAAATCTCATAGGGAGTCTTGTCCAACTTCTTCCGGAGGTATGCCCGATTTGAGATGTAGCATGCGGTGCTCATTGCATCAGCCCAAAACACTTGAGAAGTGTTGTTCTCATTCAGCATGGCCCTTGCCATCTCAGTGAGAACTCGATTCTTTCTTTCCACAACACCATTTTGTTGGGGAGTTCTTGGGGCTGAGAAGTTGTGGTCTATTCCCATGTTGTCACAAAACTCAGCAAATGCATTGTTTTCGAATTCTCCTCCATGATTAGTTCTGATTCCTGAAATAGAGAATCCTTTCTCGTTTTGGACCTTCTTGGCAAAAACAACAAACTGATCAAATGTTTCATCTCTAGACGATAAAAATATAGTCCATGCAAATCTTGAGAAATCATCAACTATGACCAAAGTATAAATATTGCCTCCAAGGCTTTTCACTCTAGCTGGTCTAACTAGATCCATATGAAGCAATTGAAGAGGTCTATTAGTTGAAATCTCGTTTTTAGATTTGAATGAAGATTTGGTTTGTTTTCCTTTTTGACAAGCATCACAAAGCATGTTATTTTTAAAGTGTAGTTTAGGAACACCAATCACCAGATCCTTTTTAAGTAATTTGTCAAGTTGAATCATATTGACATGAGCTAATCGCTTGTGCCAAAGCCAACTTTCATCCAAGTTACTTGACAAAACATTTTTCAGAAAACAGAACCATTACTAGAGAGACTAAGTGTATAACAATTGCCATCTCTAGGGGCTCTAAATAAAGCTTTTGATTTTATTTTTTCTAAAGGGAGTATATCCTTACTTACAATCAAGCACTCCTCTGAATGGAAGATAACTAAGTTACCTTTATCTGTGCTTTGGCTTTCACCGAGGAGATTGTGGCAAAGTCCTTCGACTAGGTAGACATATTTGATTAGTGGTCCTTCATTGTTGCCAATTTCACCAACTCAAAGCAATCTTTCCATTGATCTCCACCAAAGGTTACCTTGCCACCATCCTTAGGCTTGATTGAGGCAAATTTGGATTGATCCCTCGTCATGTGCCTAGAGCATCCACTATCAATGTACCATTTGTTGGATTTTGATGCTTTTAGGCGCTTCGCAAGACACAAAGAAATCGTGCCTTAGGTACCCATCTTTTCTTGGGTCCTTTGGGGTTAGTTTGTGTCTTAGGAATCTTGTAAGATCCCTTTGACACCCATTGATAATTTCCTATGGGTTTACTCTTTCTTTCCTTCTTATGAAAGCGGGGAAGAAGTAGCATGACCCTTTCATTGTAAAGTAATTACAATGTGCAAATGGGTTTGAAGAATGGACTGATTTTGTAAAATAATTCATATAGGATTTTTCGCCAGACTTCTTTCTTCCTTTCTTTTTATCAAAATTAGGTTTGTAGCCAACTCCTGATCTGTCATTTATAAATCTTTGTTGTTTCAAAATGACATTGAGCATTTCACTTCCTCTAGTGAATTTCTCAAGTGCCTTTGTAAGATATGAATTCTTTTTCTTCAGATCAGGACAATTTTCACAAGTAATATTTTCTGAAGAGGAAAACTTTTCAACTTGAAATTCAAGAGTAAGATTTCTGTTTTTCAATTTGAAATATTTTTCAGCAAGTTTTTCAAACTCGATTGTTATGACCATATATTCAGCAAATAACTCATCATAAGGTGGTTTGCAATCATATACCTCTTCAAGGTTGATGCGTAGTTCTTCTTTTTCGGCAACTAAGCATACGTTTGCTTTTTCTTCCTCATCCTCATCATCTTCATCAGATGAGCTATCACTCCAAATACCGTAAACATATGCCTTCTTTTTGAATCGTTGAATTTCTTCTTTTCTTTGTCTTTGTTCTTCAGATTGGGGCATTTTGATTTGATGTGGCCAGGCTTCTCACACTCGTAGCAGATAATTGGCTTTTTAGCTTCATAGCTGGAGCTACCCTTGTGAAACTTCTTAAAGCCTTGGTCCTTCTTGTAGAATTTCTTGAATCTTCTGGACCAAAGATGCCAATTTCTTCATCTTCGTCTTCATTCTCATTTTCCTCATCTGAATCTTTAACTTCTCTTGTAGCCTTGAGGGCAATTCCTTTGTTCTTTCCATGAACTTCATCAAGTCCCTTCTTGAATTTGAGTTTAGCCTCATACTCGAGAGATCGCCGAATAGAGCAGCATCGACGTCATTGACTCTCCTCGAGCCTCTTCAATATTTGTGACCTTTGCTTCCCACTCCTTGTTAAGGATATTCAAGATCTTCCTTACTTGGACCTGGTTGGTCATATTCTTTTCCCAAGGCAAAGAAGTTGATTGATGAGATGGGTGAACCTCACTGGAACTCACCAATGGATTCGCCATGCTTCATTCGTAGGAGATCATACTGCTATAAGAGTGTTAATTCTATTTTGCTTCACTCCGTGATTTCCTTCATGAGCTATTTCCAGCAGCATCCCACATGGCCTTAGCAAGAGGGTAAAGTGCATACACGAAAATATTCTTGTTGGCTTAGCGCACTTTGCGGTAAGAGGATCGTTTTTGCTTTGTTGAGAATGACATTTCTTTGTCATTCTCATCATATTCTTCTTCTAGCTTAGGAACTCTTACACCATCTTCAAGAGTTGATGGCTCATAATTTCCTCTTTCGAAAACTCTCCGAGAGACCATACTCGGTGGCCATTACAAAACCTTGAACTTGGCTTTCCGAATGAGTAGTGTTCTCCATTGAAACCTGGAGGTCTTGATCGAAGCTCCATCGAGGTAGAATACCGTCCATATTGATCCTTCTCGAAAGCCGTTAAACTCTTTAGAGAAGACCTTGCTCTGATACCAAATGAAGGTGGAGCTGAATCACCAAGAGGGGGTGAATTGGGGATTCTGAAACTTTTTCGTTTTGCTATGTTTTTGTGCAACAAAACGGGGTGAACAGATGGTGTAGAGAAGAATAGCTAGACACAAAGATTTATACTCGGTTCGGTCTAACTCCTTGACCTACGTCCAAAGTCCCGACACTCGGGATTTCCACTATATCAAGGATTACACACTCGTACTCAAGAGATAGTTCTCTCACTAGAACTCACTCCCCCTTACAAGTTGTAATCAATGAACCCAACCACCAAGTCCCCTGACTTGTGGTTCTTTACAATAAATGATTCACAAGTAGAAAAACTCTCACAAAGAGTAGATAATGTTAAACACTGAAGCTTATAATGTCAAAAGATAGAATACAAGTGAAAACAAAAAGGTAGTTGAGAAACTTAAATGCTTGTGCGTTTTCAGATGTGTTGGTTGTTGTAGAGACTTGAATGCAGTCCTATTTATACTTAGAGATCATTAAATGACCGTTGCTATCCAATAAATCCGTTGGAGAAGATCAGCCAAGATTAGCAGATGGTTTAGACATGTTTCTCTCTCCAATCTTCACCTAACCCAAACTGGTTTGATGATCGAGTTGACTCTGCGAATTTGTCCGTTGGAATAGCAGTTGCTTGTTGTAGAAATTATTCTTTAATGCTTTGCAATCGTGTGCAGATGGATTAAGCAAAAGTATGCAAGAGTCTCGGGTTCAGCATTTAATGTTCCGACATCACCTTTTGCTTTTCCTTTTAATCTTCAATAATCATTCTTTAAGCGATGGAAACTCACTAAAAAGATGGTTAAACATAGCAGGGAATAGTAGAGAATAATCCTGGAAGATATTATGTTCAAAGACTAGGAATTCACAAATTGCCTGGTTTGATTTTCAAACTTAGCGTTAAATACTCGAGTGTGTTCATCAATACTCGAGTGTGTCACTTGTGCACTTAAGTCAATACTTGAGTATTCATTATGATACTCGAGTATTCATCTTCCAGAGAGGAATCATCGAGTTTTTGACTTTGGACCTTATCATTGAAGTAAGGTCAATACTCGAGTGTCCAAATCAATACTCGAGTTTTGAACTTTTGATATGAAAATAAGTTTAAGTTCAAAACCTCAATACTTGAGTATTGACTTCAATACTTGAGTGTTCAAATCATTGACAAAGGGCGAGCTTTTCGTATGCCCAAAACTCGAAGTTTTCAACTCAATACTCGAGTATTCATTCATCTTGAAAAACTTTGTGAAGTCTTTCCCAAGTCAATACTTGAGTATTGAAATGAATACTTGAGTGTTCAAATTGTTGTTAAAGATGAAAGCTCTCTCGTAAGTCCAATACTCGAGTTTCCAACTCAATACTCGAGTATTCATTCATTTTGAAAAACTTTGTGAAAAACTCAATACTTGAGTATTGGAATGAATACTTGAATACTTGAAACTCAAATGTACTCAACTTGAAAATGATGCAATCTCTCACCCCTGTTTTGTTGCACAAAAACATAGCAAAACGAAAAAGTTTCAGAATCCCCAATTCACCCCCCCTCTTGGTGATTCAGCTCCACCTTCGAATCGGTAAACTTTGTTTTGTTGAACATCAAGATACAACTTTACCTCCACAAGTAAAAATCTACCGGTGTATGGTTCTGATAAAAATCCTCCATTTGCATAACTAATCAATTGTAATCCAAATTTGTTAGAATAAAAAAATCCCATATCATTTGTCCCTCAAAGATATCAAAATTTATGTTTAATTCAGTTTGAATACCTTTTTGTTGGCACAAAACTAAATCTCGCCAATAAATTTATAGCAAATGCAATATCAAGTTGTGTTGAATTAGCTAGATACATCAGTGCACCTATAGCACTAAGATATGGTACATACAGACCATAGAGTTCTTTCGCTTTTCTCCTTACCAAGCGATCTTACAACTATTAGAGTAGGTAATGGATACACTTTATCCATATATAATCGCTTTAATATTTTTTCAGCATAAATTGATTGATGAAGAATTCCATTTGCTAAGGGCTCACTTTGTAAGCTACAACCAAACTTTGTTCTTTCAAGATCTTACATATGAATTCTCTCTTTAAACAATCAACTACTTTTTGAAGCTCTTCAGGAGTTCTCATTGTATTCAATTCATACACATACACAACGATTCACAAACTTTGATCCATTTCCTAATATAAAAATACATGGGCATATTGGATCATTTTTAGAATTTTCTTTTAATATATATTCACTAAGACGGTTATACTACATTCTTTTATATTGTTTCAATCCATATAAGCGTTCATGCAAATGAATTGCACAATTTTCTTGACAATTCTTATATGCTTTTGGAAAATTAAATCATTTAAGGATTTTTATATAGGTTTGAGTATCTAAAGCACCATATAAGTAGGATGTAACGATATGTTAGATGCATATCAAAATTTTTGCTCACACTGCTAGAATAATTAAATATCTTAAATTGATTCCATCCACCACAGGATAATATGTCTATTCATAATCAATGTCGGGTCTTTTTTGAAAATCTTTGAGTTACCAATCATGCTTTATATCTAATGACCTCACTTTTCTCATTTTGATTTCACACAAATACCCAACAGGTTTTTTACACCATTTTTATTTTGACTATAAGGTCCAAAAACTTCATGTTTTGAGAGTGAATTTAACTATGGTTGAATTTTGTCTTTCCATTTTGGCCAATTATTTCTAAGTCTACATGATTCAACTAGTCTAGATTCATAATCCTCATTATGAATAATTACTTCAACCACAACATTGTATGAAAATACATTGTTGTCAAATAAACTTTCTCAGTTCCATCTTTTTCCCATAACACAACTTATTGAGATATCTTCATCATTTTTAGGATCTTGGACCTATTTTAGGGTCTTTTGATTAGTTATGTCTTGGACCTCTCCTTTAAGACTAGCCTCCTCTACTTGGCCATCTTAATTGTTTGCTCCCTTTTTGTTTCTAGGATTTTTATCTTTGGAACCTATTAGTCCACAACGCTTCAAGCATAGCTTAGTTTTGTAAGGCTCCTAATTCTACATCCATTATGATGTCCAATTACGTTCCTATATCTCTTATTAATCTAATTAGCGGTGTAATTATCATAGTGATGGCATTTGCAGATCAGAGTGATTCACAATAGAGAGCATGCATTAGCTTTTGGATGATGAGTAATTGATAACATAAGCCCAGGCATATGCTGGTTAATTAAAATTTTCGGAGGGGTATACACATGATACAATTTGAAATTCGGGAATAGTTAGCCTTTGGAGGATGTTAGTTATACAATTATCCCAAATTTAATGTTAATCAAGTAGTTAGTAATATACAGTCCACAATATCATAACATAAAATTCACTTAAATAAATCCCCTCCTTCGAAGTCTTCTTTTACAGCCCCAACTGCACCACCTTACTTCCTGATCCAAAACATCTTCCTGAATCTTTAGGTATGTATGAGATTCAATGATCAGTTGACTCCTAGGGTAATGGTTAATCTCATATTCAAAGTGTAAATCATACATGACAAATATTTCATATATTGCAGAATAAAAGAATGACATTGAGCAAACGCACCACATCAAGACTACAATATGACAGAGCACATATAACATGATTGATTTGTTGAAATATATTAGAAATTATGCATGGTTGGAAATAGGGGATAGTTGAAGTAATTTGTTGCATCACTAATACTTTCCCGCACGTAGGAAGAAGAATAGTATGCATTTCATCGCGTTATGAAAGTGTATGGAAAAACTGATATATTGCTACAACATTGTGTGCCTTCTCTCTGAACTAGCACTATAATGTGATCACACTGGTGTAGCATCGTAAGTGATGAATTATTATACAATGCATTATGTTGATATCTTTTTGTGAGTATTCCAAGAATTAGATACAGGTAATTAAGCTGGATGTTAAGATGGTAGTTGACTTAAAAGAGACAGAAATAGCATACATGGAGAATCAAACTGAAGATTTATAGAATCCCGCAAAATTAAAATAGGATCAATCAACCGAATCTTGGGAGTTGAGCCTAACAGAATAGGAAAGCCCAACTCACTAGACATCCGATGTGTGAAGGACCACTTTATAAAAGGAAAGGACGGCTAAACCTAAAAGGTCATTGTGGGTCAGAGAGTCAAGAATCAAAGAGTCGAGCATACAAAGTCCAAATTCAATACGACCCAACTCGAGTTAAGAAATCAGGATTCCCTGAGAGAATTGCAAAAAACCGATCTGCACTAGAGTATTAGACGAAGATGTAGAAGATTTAGAGACGTCGCATGACAGGACATTCCCTATGCCGTCAATCATTTCGGCAATCCCCTTTATTTTAATTTTCTTCTTTAAATTTTCCATGGATTGTCTCTCTATAATTTTGATTATGTTTTCCTCATTAGTCATTAACTAAACTTTGATTAGCTGAGCGAGGATGAATTCTTAAGTTGTGGTATGAACCCAGTTTGCTAAATTTTAATTAAACAAATTTAGTTTGCTTAACTGTGTTATATCATCATGTTTGTTGGTTGGCCGCTAATAGGCAATGTCAGTGGTCTTAGCTTACTAAAAGGGAGCTAAGGTTAGACCCATGTTAAGCAATGCGTGTTAGGCGAGTTTGTGCAAGGCTCGATCTAAATTATAAGCTACAAGAATGGGTTTACCTCTCATAGCCAAAACACCTAATTTTAATTGACATTCTAAGCTTGAAAATCACCATAAGAATATGGGAGAAGTAGAGTAAGGGATGTACTTACAGGATGCAGATGCTTCTGCATAAATTAGTGGTAAATTAATTGAATAACATTGTGAAAGGGACTTTACTGTAGCATTGCGGGAGAGCTGTGCAATAGAATGTTGTAGCAATGCGTTTGAAGAAAATTGGGGGATTAATGCGACTTAAGATGCAATCTGAGCTCTACCTATTTTAGCTCTAATTTTCTCAATTGACTTCTGATCATTTGTTTTATTTCCGTTAATTAGTAGTAATACACAAAACTACCATAACTATTTCCAACACACAACTTTTAGTTGAATACTGGCTGCATAATTGGTGTTACAATCTCTGTGGCATGATACTTTACTTACTTGGTATCGCTTGTTTGACAAGTTCACTTGCCACAAAAGGATTTTGACCAACACATGTATTCCATAAGGTCGCCACTTTGTATCTCTATACAAGTAGATGATGTTGTACTAGTCTTGTTGAGATCACCAATGCCTTTTCTTGGTGATTCAAGACTAGAAACAGAGGCAATAGACATGTAGTGTCCTCAAGTCCTTATGATCATGATTTGTATCATAGATCCTCGAGCAAACACTTGTTCTATTCCGAGGGCCTTTATCTTTAAATGTATATTAACCATAAAATATAGGCGAGAAATAAATATGATAAACATAAAGTTTTCTCAAATATATAAATCATAAAATACTAAATAGTACAAGGTGTTCATATGATAAAACATATTGTCTCTAGGACACTTACTTACAACAATCTCCCACTTGGCCTAGAACCAATCAGGTTGACATGTCAGACCTAAAGACTCATAATGACTATCATGCTTTCTTTGAGAGAGACCTGATGTAATATCCTGATTTTGTTTTACCAATATTCCTTGTATAATATGTGAATGTATTGGAATTAATTAGTGAATTTTGATTATGTGTTGGACTTTCCCGTCCCTGAAAATTTGGAGACACAGGTTGGCACAAAAGGAGACACTTGTGACTAACAACCAATTAAATTAATTGGGCTATTATTTTCAACCAAAAAGGGATGAAAATAATATCAAATGAAATTTTATTTGTGGTTATGCAAAGGTCAAAGAATAATTAAATATCTCCTTTTGCTTGGTTATGTGCCACATGTCATATTAGGCTAGCATGATGCCATAATTAGATATTATTTGAACATGTGAAAATTGGTCAACATATGAGATCATTAAATCTCCCAAATGGACCTTGATTTTTGGCTAAGAGCCCAAAATAGATAAGGAAGGAAAAGTCAAAAACATTAACTATAAGGTTAGGTTGGAACTAAATGGCATGCTTGTAAATAAGTGGAAAGTTGATGCCCAAATGTTACCCTCCACCTCCCTACTGATTTAACCCCTCTAATATCCATTAAGTTCCTTCTTCTTTTATCTCATAAGTCGATACACACATTCTCTCAAGGAAGAGAAGTGACCAAAACATAGGAAGGAAAAGGACGAAGAAACACTCAAAGAATCAAGGTGAGTCCTATCTCTTATAAGCTCCTTCTTATAACCATTCTTAGTCTCTAAAAGCTCTTGTTTTAAGAAAGAGATCAAAAACCCCATAGCTAAGGGAAGAGGAAAAATCTTGCAAGAAAACACAAGAAGTGACAAGGTAAGTGATTCTTGAATCTTCTTGAACTTGTTTGTGGTTAGTGGTGACTTCTCCTTTTTTGTTGTTGAGGTTTTGGAAGCCTTAAAACTAAGGGGAGGTGCTGTCCATTTGTCTAAAAATGGGTTAAAGTGTGATTAAGGCCTGAAGAAGAAGTTTAAGATGTGATTTAGAGTTAAAATATGGTGTTATTGCAATGAAACTTGGAAGAACAATTTTGTTGTCTTATAACATTAATTTTTGGCCAGAATAAGGGACCCATAAGGAGTAGGATTTTGGCCATTATGATGCTTCCAGTTTGTTTAAAATGAAAAATTGTGTAGGATAAAGGTTAGAAAGTGATATTGGAACCATTGGAAGTAAATTGTACAAAAACCCTAATCTATCAATTCTTTTTCCCTGCATGGCAGTAAGGTTGTAACGAGTTTTTGGGTTAGTAAATGGTGTCTAATGACTATGAAATTTTCCAAAATTAAAGTAGATATATAAATCATTAAACTGATAAGTCAAAGCCTTATTTGGATTTGTGCACAGGGAGATATGAATTTTTGAAAGTCACTTATGATTTTGGAATGTCAATTTGGGTAGCGGTACTGTTTGACTAGGACTGGAGTTTTATGCGTGTTTATGATTGCTGAAAGTATTTTTCCTTGAAAATAGACTCAATGATGATTACATAGCTTGTGGAACCATCCCCCATTTAGACACTTGTACAATGAGATATGATTTTCAAAGTTTGTAGAAAAATATGGCAGAATTAGGTCAAAGGGGCAAAAATGGAAAAGTAAGGCCTAAAGTAAATAGTTTGATCTTCAAGGGTTAATAGGGACTCTTGGAAATTAATATAGACCATCTAACCTTATGCTTAGTATAGTGTAATGATTAATCCTAATGCCTTAAAATAAGTAATAATTTGTTGTCCGCAATTATATTACTATAGGATCCTACGTTGCTCGAGGTGATTAAAAGGACTCGAAACCTAGTTGAAGATTGTAAAGTAATTAGGTAGTAACACTAATCTCATAAATTTTGTATGGTTGTGTATGTTTGATTGAACCATGTCAGTGAATGTCCTGTCTCATATGGGACCAGCACCACTCATACTCGATTGAGTGGAAGGGCTGACCATGGAGATCATTCCCGATGGCTAGGCCTATTAGACTGATAGTCTATAGGTGTCGAACCTAGTTGCATTTAGACGACTTCCTCTCAATTATTTCTAGTATTATGTTTATGTGATTTATGTTTGTCGATGTTGCTACATATGATTTATGAATGTTGTTATCCTATTGTGGACTGATTTTGTTGTGGTTAACTGTCATATCATGTCTATACTTTGTTTGTGAAATTAACTATTACTATGAGACTCATTTGAATCTCAGATATTCCTAAAGGTTCAAGACATGGTCAGGGTAGTGGACAAAGCTCTAAAGGAAAGATAGCGGACACAGAAAAATGATGGATGTAGCTTGGTTATTAGATAGGATTGTAAAGTTATAGTTTTGTTTTGTTATCGTTATTATGGGATTGTAGTATTACGACATTGATATATTTTGGATTACTATATTAAGAACCATGTGGTTTACTCCTCTTTGTAACCAAGAATAGTTTTATTTATCAATATACAATGCTATACATGTTTTGGCCACTGTATTGCACTATTATACTCTTATACGTGTCATTTTAGAGAGGGCTATGACAATTATGGTACAAGTGTAATATCCTAAATTTTGGGCATTGAAACTTGGGAATAAGCCTAAATTAGGTGGACTAGTAAGCCCGGTTCAGGAGGTGTGACATTCTCGAATAGGGCCATATCATTGGCCGAAAAACAAAAAAGGGAAAAGAAGACAAGGAAGATTGACTTGCCATAGACAAAGGTTAAAGTCAATTAAAATGAAATTGCCACTTGTCTTATTAAGAAGGCAAGTTGGACTTTTTAAAGGACACCTAGATATGAATATTGGTGGCTAAATGATGACTTATATGCTTCTCTAACAAGCCATTCAATTAGGTCAAGAGAGGAAGCAAGAAGAATTAAATGAAGTTGACATAATTAGAATAAGATAGATACATTTAGCATATGTTGAACATAAAGTCAACAAGGTTTATCTTTAATTGCCACTTGTCATAATTGGGTGACAAGATGACTAGTAAATGGACACCTCAACATGGTCAATTAATGATAATTAACGAGCTATAATTCTTCCTCTCCAAGGCATTATTTTCAAAGAGTCCAAGCAAAATTAAATCAACAATCTTCTAGATTTCTGTTGACATTTGATGACCAATAGAGGAACTTGAATCATAAGATCTTGACACTTGTTTAAGCTTATTTAGGAAGCCAAATGTAAGATGAATTTTGGCCAAGTAATAAGCCAAGAGAAAGACACAAAATCAAGAAGAGGTAAGTATGAGCCAAAGTCAAAAATCATCTTGAAGAATGTTGACATTTCTTGGTATTTCCTAAGGTATAATAAGAAGCTTAAATCATGAGAATTGAACACTTGTTCAAAGAATTTATGGCATATTGATGAGTCATATTCTTGGCCAACAAGACAAGCATAAGGTCAAGAAAAATCTAGAAAAGAGTAGAAAACTCTTGCAAAAATATCTAGATAATTCTTAATGTTTCTTGGTCAACAAGGGGGATCTTGAACCATGGACAGTTGACACTTGTTAAAACAATTTAGATGCCCAAATAAAATGTAATTTTTTTCCAAAAATAGAAGGGAAAGAGAACAGGCAAGAAACTTGAAGAATAAGCCAAGATAAGGAGATATTTTGAGGGTACTTTTGTCAATTTCCAAGTGGGACCCATGAGCTTGTCTTCCAAGTAGCCTAAAACATTATAACTGCTCCTTCCGTCATGTATAATTTCATTGGGACAATATAAAACAAGAAGAGGAACAAAAAGTTAGCCAAAAGAGAAAGAAGAAGGAACTTGAAGAATTAAGGTAAGATCTTGAGCTATGATCTTGTTTCTTCTAAGTTATTCTCATGTCCTACTCATTAATCTCTCAAAACAAACTTGTATGGTGTTATTGGAGAAGAGGCCAAAACATGAAGGACCCAAGGGGATGGAGCTTCAAGCAACCCCGATGGTTGGAAGAAGAGGAAACCGAGGAAGGACATTAGTCCTTAAGGTAGTGGATTTACCTACTCACATGTACTTACTTGTATGTTAATGTGTATGATTGCTATGCTTGCTTGTTTATGTTTAACATATTTGAATGGTTATAGCTTTGTTTCTAATTTTAATATGGCCATGAGTATGCTGTATGAAGCATTGAGCATGCATAAATGTCATTATGTTTGTATGAGTCTAAGCAATGCAAGCATTTCATACACTAGCATTTATCTTGCATGCATTGTTTGGTATTGTCTGCTACTGAGATTCCCCAGAATCTCATCCCCTACTACCAGTTAGTAGGTATGCACTGAGAATAAGTCCTACAAGAAATCTCAGAGGGAAGGTTTCTTGAAGACGAACCGGCAGAGGGAATGTCGAAGAATTGAAGGATGACAGTGTAAATAATTTTATTGTATGTAATGTGTATAAACCCCATGGGTATTTCCTATATCTAATCAAATTGTTAATTTATTAGTATATTGTACTATTTTGTTTTGCCACACTACTATGTATGGATTGTGTTTAAATACTCTGATGAATATCGGTATACAGTAGGGTATTACATTTTAGTATGTAATGGCCCACTACTAGGACGCGGACCATTGTCCTCAGAGCCTCTACTCCGATGCCTACATAGTGTCCGGCCCCTACTAGGGTAGGTATTGTCCCCTCTTCTAAGGGTTTTGTCCTTTGGGAATTAATTCCCAAGAGCGCCTTCCCAAGGGCTCGAAACTTGGACCTGAGGCATAAGTCCAAAGCCTAAGAGCCCCTTGGTATCCATTACAATAAGAGCGGGGGGTTTTGGGCAATACATAATAGTATATTGATATCTTTGTTATATGATGACATGAGATGAGAGGAAAACGATATCGGAGGAACTTATCCTTTTGCCTCAGTGAATCTACCTGTTCTCATAGTATAGCAATTGATAGAGCCATAGAGAGGCCCTAGGAGGATGTATAATCCTTGAAAAAGAGTACTACCCCCAAGATCGGCATTTGGACCCTACACCCTATCTGAGACCTTATTAGTAGTGACAATGAATGACCCCTAGTACTAATAGTTCTAAAAGCTACTTCTAGCTCTAAGGTTAGGACTGTGTTAATAAGGTATGACATGTTGCCACACCAGGAGCTATGGGAGATCATCAAGAATATCTATGATTATGTTGTCTTTAAAAGGAACACCCCTTAGCTCAGCTCCAACATTATTTGAAGGTCGTGAAGGCTCTATACTTGGATCGACAGATTTTATATCTGGATTATCTGGATTACATTTGGATTTCTACTGTCATGTTTTTCTATTTAGACACGGGATTTTGAAATTGAAAAAAGAACCGAATAATATAAGAAGGTCCAAACAAAGAATTTCGAGTTTTCATAAGACATATTCAGAACTACATGGATAAATATATGTGGATAGATATGGTAATTATATCCTATATTTTGGCATTGGTCATGTGCGGCACACCATGGCGTAACTTCCTTGGATTAAGGATGGTAGTAGATAGAAGCTAGCACCCATATTTTGTCGTAATGTATTTAGGTTAATTGTGATAGGTCTAGGGAAATATCATGATCGGTGACCCCCTAGGAAATCTTTTTGAAAAAGTAGTATAATGTACTGTCTTGAACATGTTATATAGTAATATGTGTAGGTGATTATACAAAGCTTTTGGAAACTATTGTACATGTTGATATATGATATTTTGACGTATATGTGTATTTGAAATATGAAAAATGACCAATAGATCCTTGTGTTAATATCTTCCTCTTCTTTGTTATATTATAGTGAAATCTAAAGATGGTAAGAACCAAGGGTAAGAATGATAGGCATGAGCAGATGCCTGAGGAAAACCCGCCAAAACAAAATCCACTAAAGCAGATATTAGGCATGTTAAATGAACCTAGAGGATTGATGAATGAGCTTTGAGAAGCAATGCATGGAGATGAGAGCCAAAAAGGATGAGAATAAGGAACAAACTACGACTAATGAAGAGGAACAAGATGAGGGATCCTCCCAATCTGAAACTTAGCATTGTGAAGCTCAACACTACAACCTCTAATTAACAGGGCTGAGGAAACAACACAGTATTGGGTAGCTAAATTGAGCAAGCATCAACCTCCAATATTTCGTGGGAAGTTTGACCCACAGGCAATTGAGGATTGGATGCTAAGACTGGAAAAGATCTTTCAAGTACTGGAGTGTCCAACTGAAAAGAAGGCATAGTTAGCTATTTATAAGCTAGAAGGAGATGCAAATAGATGGTAGACGAGCACTGAGATGACTCTACGGGCATGAAATGTTCCAATGACTTGGGAAGTATTTCAAGAGAGGTTCAACTAGAACTATTTCCTTTTCTATGTCAGAATTGCCAAGGAGTCCAAGTTCCTGGCTATTGAGTAGGATAGTGATAAAAGCTTTTATGAGTATCTTGCTTATTTAATCCATTTGTCTCGTTAGTCCACTTATCTGAGATATCGTGATGAGGAAAGTTGGAGTTCCGATATGTTGATTTGAGGGCTGAGACCAGAGATAAAAGAGAAATTATTTTCTCGGTGATTTCAGGAATTCAATCAAGTAGTTGAAGAATGTTGAATTGTTGAAAGCAATCTGAACGACCTACGTGTATGAAAGAGTAGCGTGATCCTTAGTAAGTCTAGCAGGGGAAATTTCTCATAGAAGAGAAAGGGACAAGGGTTCAGATTTCAAGGGAACAACAAAAGACCCTTTCGGTCTAGACAATGTGCTCCCCAAGATCCTCAGTATCTCAATCATGTCCTAGTTGTGGTATGTTACACCCTCATAGAAATTGTGTCGGATAGGTTACTTGTTTTATCTGTCAAAAGCTAGGTCATTATAGTCGAGATTGCCTGCAGCGTACTATAGAGAAAAGGCCTTGCAATTAGGGAAGAGTATTTGCCATGATGCATGAGGAGGCTAGAAAGTCTCCATAGATGATTCAAGGTACCATTCCTGTTCATGGCAATATATTACAGGCACTATTTGACTCGGACGCTAGTCATTTTTTTATTGCTTATGATTGTGTTAAACGGTTAGGACTAAGTACCTATAAACTGACTTATGACCTGGTCATGTCAATACCTCTTGGTGTTAAATTTGTGATCGATAATGTATGTTTGAATTGTATTGTTAATGTTAATGGGCATGAATCTGTGGTGGACTTAATTTGTTTGCCACTTCATTGTATTAACATTATATTGGGTTTGAATTGGTTAATGGCAAACAATGTACTGTTGGACTGCAGTGGCAAGAGGGTTGTATATCCAAACCCGTAGGGAAATGTTAATGCTCATTTAAACCTTAATTTTCGCTAGTAGCTGAAGCTGAGAAATGTTTGAAAAGGGGTTTCCAAGGGTATAAGGCGTTCTTCTCAATGTAGGCAGAAATTGAAACTACTCTAGAAAGTATACTAGTGGTAAAAGAATTTCCTGAGGTATTTTCAAAAGATATTATTGGATTACCTCTGGAAAGAGAAGTGGAGTTTACTATTGAAATCATGACTGGGCCAGACTGATATCCAAAGCACATAGTTGAATGGCACCCAACAAGATGGCCGAGTTGAAGAAACAAATTGAAGAATTGCTGGAGAAATGGTTTATTTGACCCAGTGTTTCACCATAGGGAGCTCCAATATTGTTTGTAAAAAAGAAAGATAGAAGCCTGAGGCTTTGTATTGATTACAGAGAGTTAAACAAGGTGACTGTTAAGAATAGGTGTCCTCTCCCCAAAATTGATGATTTGCTTAACCAGTTGTCTAGTTCTTTTGTGTGATCAAAAATCAATTTGCGATCGGGTTATCATCAACTGCAGGTAAAAGTTAAGGATGTCCTAAAGACAGCTTTCAAAACCAAATATGGGTACTATGAATTTCTAGTAATGCCATTTAGTTTGACCAATGCGCATGCCGTATTGTGGACTACATGAACCATATTTTTCATCAATACCTGGATCAGTTTGTGATAGTCTTTGTTAAAACCAGCTAGCACCCAAAAGAGGGGTGAATTAGGTGTAAGATAAGAACTTAGAAACATTGAAAATCTTTCGAATCTCAGTAAAAACAATTCGTACAAGAGTAATGAATTATAAATTCATGGTGAGTTGTTCAAAATGTATATGCTGGAAACATAAAAGATAAGGGAAGAGAATACACAAACTGTGATTTATCTTGGTTTGGTCCAATCCATGATGACCTACGTTTAGTCTCTAGGCTCCTTCTAATATTTCCAATCCACTATCTTCCTCAATTTTTAACTGGGTACTCGAGAACCACTACAATCCCACAAATTTAGCTCGACACTTGTGGAGCCGTATACAAATCTCTCACCAAGATACTTTCACTTACACACCGCAAGGATACAACCTTTATGATGAAGCATTACAATAAATATTCTCTATTAGAAGAAAATAAGATGAACACTAAAGTACATTACAAATCATCTTATTCTCTATGGTAAACTATATAAACATTGAGAAAATATAGTGTTACACCCCTACTGGCCTCACCCTTTCGAGTGGCGGGTTAAAGGGTTTTTTACCTTTCCATCATTTTTAGTCCATTCAATTATATGTCAGAGCATGCAAAACAGAGCACAGGATCGATTTGGACAAACTACTGTACTGGTAAAAAGCATAAATAAACAAAAGGTAAAAGTCCTTGGTGGGTTAATATACAGTCATCCCAACACTAATACCAAATTAATATACAGTAATTCCAAAAAGTAGAATACAAAATATGATAGGGCATCTCCTATCCTTCACCAGCATCATCATGCCATACCTCTCCAAAAAGTCCTTCCAAAATCAGGTACGTGCACTTGCCTCTACAGAAGCTTCTGGAGTCCAATAATGGCCCCCCAGAGTAACCATCAATACTCATGCACTAAATGTATAGTGTGTATGCATGCAACCATGTAAAGTATGTAAACCCATATAGTATTCTAAATACACCACATATGCAAAAAGAAACATATACAACAACATGTCTTCGTACCATTAAGTCGCCTTACCAAGGCAGGCCCTAGATTTACCAGAATCACAATCCTGCCTCCGTTGGGCCGCCACTCAAGGAAGGCCCCGGACCAGGCCCAGCTGCTAGAAACACAATCATTAGCATGCTCTGTATGCATATTTGGAAATACACATACAAAAAACACATATGGCAAGCAAAACATACAACAAAACACATAAAAGTGTCGGAGTAAAGTAGTTACTACCTAGTGGGGGTATATACCGTCTTAAAAAATTTTTTGGGTCCACTAACTCCCCAAAGTATTGCTCAACCCTAATTAACACCAAAATGCCTTATTTTAGCATTTTCCAAAAATACCCTTACATTTTTAGTTAAAACCGAGCCCTTTATTAATTTTCCAAAAAATACAGTGAGTCTAGCCCATCTTCTCTGATTTTTAGTAAATTCTACAAAACTCATATTTACATGAAAATAGTGTCATCTAAACCATTAGGATGTCTATTTTTCAGGACAAATAATTGAGGAATTCCTTCACAACCGGTATTTTATTTGGTGAGAGTTCTGCCTTTGCCTGCATTGAGAGAAATACTACATACCCTTGGCAACCCGGTTCAAGACATTTCTTTGCTTCGCTGGCCAATAGAAAATTAAGACTAATTTCACCGTCAACCTTCCTCGGTGATTCTTGGTATATGGTTGTTTTGTTTCCAAAATCCATGATTACATTGTTGGCCGACAACCAATTCATACCAAGTATTACATCAATTTCGCACAATAGTAAGTAGATCAGATCGATAGTCATCTCACGACCATTCACAATCACAATACAATTGAGACAAACATTAGTAGTTCTAGTTCTAACCCCTAAGGGTGTAGATACATTCAAATCGTATGGCAATTCATGCACATCAAATTTCAAACGTGTCACACAGTCGCATGCAATAAATGAATGACTAGCACCTGTATCAAACAATGCATGCAAGAGATGACCATGGACATAGATCGTACCTGGTATCATTTTGGGGGATCTCTGAGCCTCATCCCTAGTCATAGCAAATACTCTGCCCTGGTTCTATGGTCTCCTTTTTGTTTTCTGCTGTGGGAAGTCCTAGCTGTAGTGTTTGGGTTTGCGGCAGCTAAAACAGATAACTTGTCCAGTGCAATCGGTGCTAGGGTGGTTCTTTCCACATTTATTGCATTTTGGCGGCTCAAAGGGCCTTTGAAAATTTTGTCGATTAAATCAAAGAGATTTCTTTCCAGTGCCTCTTTGACTTGGGTCTGGTCTTTTCCGTTTAAATGAATTTCGCGGCTAGATTCACCACGATTAAAGGCATTCTTGAGAGCATGCAAATCTTTAAGATTCCTTTCAACGATCTGCACTCTTCAACTACTTGGTGCAAGGTATTAAACTACCAAGCAATCAGTTTTTCTCTAATCTCATATTTCAATCCCCGAACAAGAACATCTGCTAGACTGCTCTCAGCATCAGGGTTTTTGTGATAAGCAGAGTATCGAGACAAGCGGGTGAATCTGGCATAGTAATCCTCAAATGGCTCATTATTGATTCTTTAGCAATTCTGATAGATGGTGGCTGATATTGTTCATTAAATTTTTCTTGAAACAGACCCCAAGCCACAGGAATATTATGAGCTCGCAGAGTGGTTTTTGTATTTCTCCACCAACTATCTGCATCTCCCTCAAGCTTATATATAACCACTGAGCTTTTCTTTCTTCTGGGCAACCCAACACCTGGAAGATCTTTTCTAGTCTCAGCATCCAATCCGCTGCTGCATCAAATCGCCCTCTGAAAACCGGAGGGTTCTATTTGCAAAATTTTGATACCCAATATAGAGGAGTTTCAATATCCCTATTTGCTGGCAGTTGATGAGGGATTTCCTCCTGATCAGAGTTGTTATTATTTTCACCTTCATTGTCATTTTATGTTTCATTTTGATCCTGCTGAGCTCTTAATTCATTAATTTTTGCTCTCATCTGCTGCATCATTTGTCCTTGTCCCTATAGCATCTTCATCATTCATTCTGTCAAACTGCATCATGCTGCCTATTCTTGTTCTGGTTCCCTTTGTCCTTGGGTTCTTCGTCTGGCCATCTTAAATGAGTTGCTACAACATAACATAAACAAGTGAATAACCATGAACATGAAAATTTACACAAACCATAGTTATATTATTCACACGCTGATACATGTTTTATCGTCCATAGTTATTTTACTTTATCATAGGTCATAATACCTCTACACCTCTGGTTTTATATTACAGCACGACTATATTGCATCCATATCCATCATACAACATACTACCCCCACTTCTTGACACAGCCGAGGTTTACATTTAAGACAGTACATGTATCTTATGTACTCGATAAAACCCTCAAAATCATAGTCAAGTTCACGCTCATGTCCCATTGTTCTATTGACTAAACACACCCAGAAGCGAGTCGTTGGGAAGAAATAGAGCACAACAGTCTTCCATTTCTCCAGAGTATATCCCATCATTCCATTTAACAACCGGCTATTGTATAATCTCTTCATTCTGCTCATAAAATAACGATACTGGCTCTTTGGGGTAGGTCTTTGAGCACAAACTATCTGATATTCAATATACGCAATTTCTAGCAGACTCTGGTCAATATCCATTAGGTAGGTGAGGGGTGGAGGTTCCTCATTATCAGATGCATCCTCATTATCTACCAGAGGGTGTTGTGGTAGTACCATGGGCACCTCAGAATCATCTACAGATGAGTGTGGTGATCCGTTATTGTTCCCGGCGTCTCCCATCTCATTCTCACCCACTTCCTCCACTACCTCGGGTACTAGAGGTACAATGGCAAGAGGTTGCACCAAAAGAGGAACAACAAAAGGTGGGATATACTCAGGCTCATTCAAAGGTATTTGCTCAGGCTCGAGCGCAAGGTTAAGCAAATCAAGAATCTTTAGATTGTAAGATTCATTAAATGCCGAAGGAAAGACTGGCATCGGCAAATTGAGTACAAGTATATCCAGTCCAGGTATCACGTCAGGTATGACCTCTGGGTCAATACCAGGTTCTGGAGGAAATATAGGCACAAAGGGTGGTATCTGTTCCGGAATAGGTGCTAACTCTGGCTCAAGTGCTATCAGAGGAATGGGTGGAATTTCAGGGGCTAGTGCTAACGGAGGCAAAGGTGGAAAGTCTGGCTTAGGAGCCGGTATTTCTAGTGGTGTTAGTGCAAGTGCAGGTAAGTCAGCTCTGTACCTTGCCCTTCCAAGTACCATCGGCTCTCTCCTTATCCTTCTCTGATACACTTGCCTATGTCTCAGGTCCGGGTCCATTCTCCGCCTACTCCATTCACAATTCCATTAGTACCCATAACCGACAACCTTTTACTAATACCGTCCAAACCGTGCTCTGATACCACAACTGTTATACCCCTACTAGCCTAACCCTTTCGGGTGGCGGGTTAGAGGGTTTCCTTTTATATTTACCTTTCCATCATTATTAGTCTATTTAATTATATGTCAAAGCACGCGCAATAGAGCATAGGATCGGTTTGAACAAACTACTGTACTGGTAAAAATTGTAAATAAACAAAAGGTAAAAGTCCCCAGAGGGTTAATATATAGTTATCCCAACATTAATACCAAAATAATATACAGTAATCCCAAAAAGTAGAGTACAAAATATGATAGGGCATCCCCTATCCTTCACCAGCATCATCATGCCCTACCTCTCCAAAAAGGCCTTCCAAAATCAGGTACGTGCACCTGCGTCTATAAAGCTTCTAAAGTCCAATAATGCCCCCCCAGAGTAACCATCAGTACTCATACCCTTACATTTTTAGTTAAAACCGAGCCCTTTATTAATTTTTCAGAAAATACATTGAGTCTGGCCCATCTTCCCTAATTTTTAATAAATTCTACAAAACTCATATTTACATGAAACAAGAGCCATCGGAACCATTAGGATATGTAGTTTTTAGGAAAAAGAATTCTAGAGACCAAAAGTACATATATTTTGGCGTGTAGCCCATTTTCCATACTTTGGTCAGAATTATTCTGTTGCTTTCTAATCCAAATTTACCAATTTTTATCTCTTAGTACAAAACTCCAAATAATACAAAATTATACATCATGGTGAACCTGAGGATGTTTAATTTATCCCTGTAAAATTTCAGCTTAATCAAACTTCATTTACTATTTTTACAACCCAGTTGAAGGTTCGATGCCCAAAAACCCAGAATTGGTAGCAAGCTTGTTCCTAAGGTTTTTCGGTGTTTTTGAGTTTAGAAACTTAAACCATAGCTTAACCTCATACAAAATCATGTTTTGAACACTTTGAGACTATCAAAAACACCAAAATCAGACTATAACACCATGCCCTAACCACTTGTACGAAAATCACAAGTTCAAGTTGCAAAGGTTCGGGTTTTTGATGTTTACCTGAATCGGAAGTTTGGTTGATGATCTTGGTAGCTTGGACCTTGTTCTTGGTTATGGAGACTCAGCTGAACGCTCTCTCTTCTATGAAAATTTCATGCCTTATAGTTATGAGAGAGAGAGCTTATGTCCTTTTTAATAAGAGTTAAGGTGCATTTTTGCCCTTAAAGTATGCGCCCAGGAGCAATTTTTGCCCCTGAAGTTTAAAAATGGAGCAATGTTGTCCCTCTGTTAAAAACCCTAAGGTCAACGTTAGGGCTTTTAACGGAGGGGAAACATTGCTAGGTTTTTAAACTTCAGGGGCAACATTGCTCCAAAAAAAAGTAGCAATTTTGCCCATGAAGTTTAAAAACGGAGCAATGTTGCCCCTCCGTTAAAAACCCTAACAGTCAACTAACGGTCAACATTAGTTGACCGTTAAGGTTTTTAACGGAGGGGCAACATTGCTCTGTTTTTAAACATCAAGGGCAACATTGCTACGCTGAAAACTTTAGGGGCAAAATTGCTCCTGGGCACATACTTTAAGGGCAAAAATGCACCTTAACCCTTTTAATAATGGTAAAAAAGGTGATATGATTCCCGAAAGAAAAGGATGATTGGATCCACTAGGAATGGAATTTCGCACCGAAAATTCAGCCTCCAACATGTCCTGATAAGAACAGAACGTATCTCACGCTATAGACCTCGGATTTTAGTGATTCCAAAATGAGGTGAAAGATGGCTTTCTGAAACACGATTTTGGCTCAAGAATCACCGAAAAAGGATAAGGAAATCTGGAGATACGAAACCAAGAAATATAGAACGAAAATTGAAGTTTATAGATTATAGGTAGGCGCCAAAATTCCAAAGAATTGATAAGCCCAAGAACGCCACAAGGATTGATGCCCTTGATAAGTTCAGAGATTCTCAAAAGAACCCTAGAGAAGCTTGTCTCTCACCAAAAAGGTTAACTTTGAATTCCCCCCAAAACAACTATGGTGTTCCCTTATATAATGGACAATATCCATATTAAATTTAACCTAAATAGGCTTACACACACAAAGGAAAATAAGACAGCCCAATAAGCCAGCTCAATAAGCCTTATTACAAAAGTTTAACTAAATGTAAGAAAAATAAAACTAAGTGCAGAATTTGGGCCAAGTAAAATGAAGCCTTCATGCATATCCATTGAGGCTTATTCTTCAAGGTCTTCAATCTGAATTAAGTGTATCATTTCGGTCTCTTCTTCCTTTAGACTTGGGCTTGTCTAAAGTAAAGTGCTCACCAAGAGATTTAGAGCCTTTTTAGCTTTTGCTCTTGTATTGGGCCTCCAAGACCTTGTATGTCCTCCAAGTTTGTTGTCTTGGTTATGCCGTCTCCTATGTCCTCATCAAAAGGTAACTAATCAGTCCAAAATAAATGGATTTTCTTGTCTAGTAAACAGTAAAATTCATGTGGCTTTTTAACTTAATTCCCAAGAAAATCCAGAAGTCTCTAGGGTCTAGAAAAGTGGCGCATCCCCCTCCATTTAGGTCAAATTTTTTACTTTTCCCCCAAGCTCTCTAGATGGTTCCTAAGGCTAGGTGGCGCCACCTTGGGTCCACAAATCAGATTCTTTGATTTTATTTTATTTTTCCCAATTTATCTAATTTATTCCCTTTTTATTCAGAAAGTGGGACCCACACGTTGACTTTTGGACTAATTTTGCTTTTCTTTTTCTCCAAGTAAATTTTTAATCATTATTAGGGCTGGGTGGCACTACTTTGGGCCCACCAAATTTACCCTCATGCTTTTCCCTGTTTTTTCCACTTTAACCGGTCCAAACTCCTTCCACTAGTCCACGTTGGGCCCCGCTAGTTAACAGGATGCTTCCTTTTTATACTTTTTTCAACTTTTCAGATATTTTCTGCTGACTACCTACTCATATGTGGCGCCATCTTAACTTCCCAACATGGCCCCACACTTGTCCCATTTAGTCCAAAAGAAGCCCATAACTGGTCCCTATCGGTCCCCTTTCTATCGGTCAATCGCCTGTGGGACCCGCACTTTATGTTTGGGCTTGAATATGGATAAAATCATCTGACTTTTCTTCCTCTCTCCTGGATGGACGAATTTAATGACTTAAGGGGCAAGAATTTGACTATTTTGCCCTTATTTTTGCTCTTTTACCCCTGAAATGACATGTGTCCCAATGTAATTATTTCACTGACTCTTACTTTTTTGACATATGACTTTTCAGTGTCTCTTTCCTTTTTCTGACCATGGATGACGCATACAAATGGTCCAAGGGCAAGAGTCTGTGTCTTGACTTCATTCTCGGGCCCCACTTCATTATACTGGCTTATTCTACATTGGTGTTTTGCCCTGGGCCTGCTTTTCCTCAAATCTAGACACCGTCACAATCTCCTTTTCCATGTTTGCACTAGGCGACATTTTGGGACCTTATTAGAGCCCACCATACTTGTCTCCCTTTATTTCGACAACTCTTTATAGTTATTCCTCCAAATAAAATATTACAAAAAAATAATAATAATTAAATCAGTAATAAAGATTTCTCATTAATTCAACAGTAATTACAAATACATCATTTACAACAATAGGGGTGTTACACATAGAGTGTATAAGATAAACGTTGGAGTTAGAATATTGGCATTTCGATGGTAAAGTTGTAAGCTTTTGTCATTGGCTTTGTCAATTCATTGGTCGATCGTTTAGTCTTGAATGAGTCTCTATTTATAGTCGATGAAGATCATGTGATCTTTGAGCATACTCTTCCCGTTGTGTATCTTGGAATATGACTGTTGGAAGTAGCTATTGGAGCGTTTGTGCTTTTTTTCAATTTTTTCTGTCATTTAACTCGATAAATGACCGTCATGGCATTCCAATTTGTTTGTTAGAGATGGATTGGATTTGTTAGCAGAATTCGAGGTTCAGTCGTTTTCATTTCGCTGCAACGTGTCTCTACACAATATCCCTTTGGTTAGCTTTGGGATTGCTCTAGTAGGAACAAATTCAATATTATGTAGACTCAAAATAAGGGGGTCACCAATTGTGTTGCTTAATTTTATTTTGTCCACCCCTCCATTGTGAGGAAATAACGAGCACTTGATTTTCTTTATTGCATTTATATTCGCAGTTTCTTTCTTACAATTCATTAAAAAAAGGCAAATATTTAAACAAAAATGGCATGTTGGCCTCGACAAATATTTTAAAAGAGTGGTGGGTTGACCCACCAACCCGTTCGCTCGCATTAGTTGGCTAAATAACTTGGAGGCGGGCTTTATTGACCCGCCCATCAGGCCTGCAACCTGTAATACCTTCCATAATGATCAAGTTATATTTTGGAATATATAATTACCTTCCATAATATGTAATTAGAACCGATACGTGATCTACCTTCCACAATATGCAGTTACCTTATGTATTGTGCAAGTGATCTTCTAGAAATATGCAATTACCTTCCACTGTATGTGTATTCAGTTAGAAACAATATGTTACCTTCCATGATATGCAACCAGAACCACTATGCAATTACCTTCCGTAATGTACAATGGACTTTCCAAAATATGCAATTACCTCTCGTAATGTGCAATAAGAACCAATATGCAATTTACCTTCCATAATGTGTAATTACCTTCTGTAATGAGAAATTGACCTCTGAAATATGCAATTACCGTATGTAATATGCAATTCATCATGTGCACTTTGACCTTTTGAAATCTGCAATTTACTTTTACAATATATGACCAAACTTCAACTAAATTTGATCTTCTATTAAAGAAAACTTTATGATATATCCCCAAAATTACTTGTATTGAAGATTAATTCACGTGTTATTTGAACAAAATTGCTTTGTCGCACATAAAGGCAATTTAGGGAAGTTCAAGTTCATACATAAATGAATGGATATGGGACCAAACTTGAAATGAGATTCGTATGCATTATTGGGAAAGTAGATTTGCATAAGACCTATTTGTACTATGTAAGCCCCCCCCCCCAACCCCCCACACAAAAAAAGGACCACAAAAACGTATGTAAGTTCATTTACATAGTAAGAAATTATATGCATATAGGGAATGTGATTTGCATGTTACTACAGAGTAATGCACATTAGGCAAGGTGATTTGCATATTTTAGCAAGTGACTTGCATACAAGGGAAGGTGATTTGTACACTATGAAAGGTAATTGCATATTATAGAGGTAAACAGCATATTGGTTCTAATTGTATATTTTGGAAGGTCAACTGCACATTATGAAAGGTAATTGCATATCGTGAAAGGAAAATTGCACATTTGTTCTAATTGCATATTTTGAAAGATAACTATATTGCATATATGGGAAAGTCATCAATTGAATGTTACGAATGGTAATTGCATATGGACGATAGATTGCATATTGGTTCTAATTGCATATTCCGGAAGATCATGTGCGCACTACAAAATATAACTGCATATTGTGGAAGGTAAATTGCATATTGGTTCTAATTACATATTACGAAAGGTACTTGCATATTCTAATTAAAAGATCACTTTCATATTGCAGAAAGTAACTGCATATTGTGGGAAAATGATATTCTCATTTTCCTTTTTCTCATTATTTTTTTATAGTCCCATCTCCATCATGAAATGGATGGTTTAGATTTAATGTTTTATAAAATTATTATGGGAAAATGACACCAACTTGAGTAACAAAAAATAATATTAGAAAAGTCCTATGGCTTGTCAATGACAAGTAAAATAGCTATCATTGAAAAGTTATAAGACCTTTTTGATATTATTTTTCTTGGTTGCAACCTTGATGTTATTTTCTCAATTATTATTATAATATTTTCTAAATTAAAATTTATTTTTTTGTATTGCAATTGTGAATTATATAGATCGGATTTTAAGAGTTTAAATTTATTTATATTTATATTAATAATTTCCTAAAATATTGAATCTAAACCATTTATTTTTTAATTTTATGGTGATATGAGACTATGAAAAGAAAATGAGAATGAGAAAACTATAGGTTAATTTTGCCTATTACATGACTTTTATGCAAAGTTTCATGAGGTTGAAAACAAAAATTTATTTAATCATTGCGGAAACCCGTAACTCCATACGGTTCTCATGAATTATTAACCTTAACTCATTATGCTAATTAGTTACTATTCATTAATTCGTAACTCTTTATGGTACTTATGAGAACTTGTAACAATTTACGATAATCATGAGTTTTAGGATTATTCGTTAAAACAATTATTGGCGTTTAGAATTACTTGATAAAATGACTATTGGAGATTAGGATTACCTTAGATCACTCAAAGACTTCAATGTTGTTGATGTCCTCTAACATTTTTCCACACGGCCATCCCTCAATTGCAATGAGAACTCTTTCTCTTGATATCTCTCACTACATGGATGCTTGCTAGGTGATAGCAAGGTTGAGGTTTCGTTTCCTTGGGTTTTTCCTCTTTTCAAGAAGATGGTGGTTTATTGGAATTAGGTTGAAAATAGGAGGAACAAGATTGGAAATTACATTTTCTTGAATTGGCGGCACACACCAATCAAATTGATGTTTTGTTTCTCTCTCTTAAAAAACGTACCAGAAAAGGGCACCCAAAAATCAACACTTTATTAGAGTATAACCCTAATTTAAATGCTAACAAAAAAGGTTCAATCCAAACTTGAATTTGAAAATACAAATCACAATGAATTAAATTCATATCTTGATTGATTGATTGAATTTAAGATAATGAATCACATTTATATCTTGATTGATTAATTGAATCAATCATTTAAGATGATAGATCACATTTATTTATTTATTGAGTCAACCATTTAATACAATAGATCACATTTATATCTTAATCGATTGATTGAATAATAATTAATTGTGATTTGAAAATCCAAATCACAATGAATTAAATTCATATCTTGATTGATTGATTGAATTTAAGATAATGAATCACATTCATATCTTGATTGATTGATTGAATCAAATGACGGATCACATTTATTTATTAAGTCAACCATTTAAGATAAGGGATTACATTTATATCTTGATTGATTGATTGAATAATAATTTAAGATGATAGGTCTCATTCATCTCTTAAACTAAAATTCAAAATCATTTTTAATTCAATCTTTATTTATTATTTCTCCTACCTTCATCTAATCTTTATATGGATATATATATATTAGATAATTCAAAATTTGAATTCTAAATTCAACTTGCCTTGAGACCCCGTTGGGTCTTCTAATACATTTTGGCCCTTTTGTGGAAAAATTGATTTCCCACTGGAGACACCATATATGATGTCATCTTCTCCTTATTAGCTTGGAGTCCCACTCCAACCCAATTACATCTTTGCTCTTAATAAAGCTCAATAACAATTATCTCATGAATGCAATGTTATTCATTTTGAATAATTATGATTATGATGTATATATATTTGGACTTACATATAGCTCGTTATCTTTTCTTTTCTTTTCTTTTTTGGGCCATACATAGCTCGTTTTCAAAGAATCATAATGACGTGATTTAGTTTTCCGCTACAGTAATTAAGTACGTTTTATTCCTTTTAAGAATTTATCTTCCATGTATACCAATGGAACGTTTTATTTAGGCCAAAAAATCAAGATAAATAATTAAATATACAGGAACAATAAAGAGGAGGTGATTAATTTGTAAATCGCAACTCAAGACTCTAAAAAGACTTAATTATTGAAAAGTTTCTAGTGTTATTATGAATATAGTATTTGTGGATGTCTATATCCCCAATTAATTTCTATGATTATTGAATCACATTAATTGTAGATTAGAGAGTTGAACCTATAAATAGAAGGTTTATATTATGTATTTTGGACTCCTAAATAGTGAATGAAAATAATTGTTTCTTGCTCTTCAATTCTCTACTCATTCTTCCTTTCTCTTCTCATCTTTTATTTTATTTTATACTATAACCATTATCAGCCGCATGAAGTTCTAGTTAGGGTATGGTATTTTAATATTCTCTTTACTTTGGCATTGGTATTTTATTTTCTCCTTCTATGATCTCTACCAGTTCTCTTTCTTCTATTCTCACTACAAAAAAAAAAAAAAAAGGAGTTTCAGTGGCGAAAGAAACACTCTTTTGGACAGTCTGCATCGCCAAAAGAAACAAGAGCAACCGAGAAAAAGGAAGAAACAAAGCATATTTGTGGTTGTCTGTCATTTGAGGAGATTAAGTTTACTTCAGTAAGTTCAATCTCTCTTCACTTTAGTTTATGTTTTGAATCATTTTTTATTTTAAATTGTACCATGTGTCGTCTTTGTATATTATGCTTTGTAGAGGGACCCCACTACTGGACAGTCTGCACCCCCTGACCGATTGTACCAGATTGAACACACTAGGAAGAACACAGATGGACAGTTCGAGTGGGCAGATCCACAATCTGAGCAAATATACATATGCGTTGTGTTTTGATGTTATAATAACTTCAATAATTTTTTTATCTCATTTGTTTCATGCTTTAATTGTAGGTTTACTTGCAAGAACTTCGCTAACAACAAGAAGAGATAGAGGTTGATGCTCGAATGACCTCTGATGAAATATTGACAAGCTGTTCTTGGTGAAAGATCGGGAAAAGTAAGAGGAAAAGGGTATGGAGAAGAGCCACGAGGAAGAGAAATCGCTCTAAATCCAATGATAATTCAGCTGTGGAGACCGTTCGTACCCAATTGCTTGAGGAGTTTGATAAAAAATTTCAGGCGGAGCGTGAAAAGATAGAAGCAAATCGTGCTAGGATGGAAGCAGAGCTCGCAGAAGAACGTGCTAGGATGGAAGCAGAGCGCGCAGAAGAACGTGCAAGGATGCAAGCAGAGCGCGCAGAAGAACGTGCACAATTTGATGAGAAGATGAAACAAATGGAGCAAAGGATTCTAGCTGTCTTAATGCAACAGGGGCAAGTAATAGCTCCTACTTCATTTACTCCTTGCCTTCCTGTCCCACCAGCTGATCGTTCTTGATAGTTTTATGTTTCATGTTTTCTCCAATGAACAACCTTTAGACTGTTTATAGAAAATTTAAATATTTCATGTTGTTAATTTTGAATATTTATGTTAGTATCATTTAACATTAATATATTGTTAGTTTCAAGTTTTTTATGATCTTAATCAATATGGTACAGGTTTTAATTGCGGTACAATTTTTAATTTTATCAATTTTACATTTAAAAAATTTATAAAAAAAAACATGTTACTTTTTGTCGCCGCTGAAAAGACTATCAGCAGCGACATTTGTGTCGCCACTAAAAATATGTATCAGTGGCGATATGTAGTTTGCGGAAAAGAGTATCGGCTTATAGTTGCCGCTGAAAAGAATATTAGCGGCGACAAGACATGTCGCCGCTGAAAACAATATCGCCGTTGAAAACCATATCTGCAGTGATAAGAAGTCGCCGCAAAAACGTGTATTAGCAGCAACTTCCTGTTGCTGCTGAAACTAGTATCCGTGGCGACAATTGTCGCTGCCAAAACTCTATTTTCAGCGGCGACACCGGCTCCGGTCGCTTCTGATGAACTTTCAGTGGCGACAGATTGTCGCCACTAATACTCTACTTTCAGCGGCTGAAAGTATTTGCGACAGAGCTTTCAACAGCGATTTTTTGTCACCGCCAAAAGACTTTCAGTGGCGACAAGTCGCCGGTGAAAGTCAATATTTTTGTAGTGTCTCATCTGACATGAATTCACTGTTTTCGATGAACCTGAAGTTCCAAGCGATATTTTTAAATATTCCTCGATGACCTGATACCACTATCTTTAGTGAAACTAGATGTTCCAATCATATTTTTATACATTCCATGGTGACCTGATGTTACCATCTTTGATGGAATTTAAAGTTCCAATCAATATTTGTGGGCTCCCTAAGAGATTACCATTAGATCTGTATACTTTGCTTATTTCTTTATTTATATGGTTGTGCTTTTGGATGGAGGGACAAAAGGAGAATATATTTGTTTTCTCCAATGACATGTCACCAACTTCATTAAGACTTGAAGGAATCAAAATCACAGCCTTTGTTTGCGAGGAAATATTAAAATTTTCTTCTTGGCTTATTTTTATTTCATCACGCCATCTTTATATTGATATCATATAATTTTTATTTTATATTTTGAGATTATATGGCCAAAAGCTATATAATTTATATCCTCTATTTTATTAAATGGCTAGAAACCATATAATTTTTATTTCATGTTTTGAGATTATGGCCACAAGCCATATAACTTTTATCATCTATTTTATTAAATAGTCAAAAGCCATATACTTTTTATTTCTATTTTGAAATTAATAAGCTATAAAATTTTATTTTCTATCTTATCAAATGGCCAAAAGCCATATAGAATTGATTTCCTTTTATGAAATTATATGGTCAAAAGCCATATAACCTTTATTTCCTATTTTGACATTATATGGTCAGAAACTATATAACTTTTATTATTTTTTATTAAAAGACCAAAAACCATAACTTTGATTTTTAGATTAAATGGCCTAAAGCCATAATTTAAATTATTTAGATTAAATGACCCGAACCCATGATTTTGATTCTTAGATTAAATGACCCAATGCCATATTTTTGAATTTTAAGATTAAATGGCAGAAAGCTATAGATAGTACTACCTCCAGTTTTAATTATAAGACCTAGTTGACTTTTTTTGTAGAAATTAAGGAAGGTAAATAAGATACTTAATCATTTCATATGTTTTATATCATTAGGTTATATATTAGTTTATTGATCAAACTAATTAGTTTGAAGGAAAAATAAAAATAAAAATACTCTAAAGTAATTTAATTAGGTTCCTTAATCTCTCCAAAAAAAGTCAACTAGGTCTTATAATTAGGACCAGAGAGGGTATTGATTTTCTTTCTTGAGATTAAATGGCCAGAAGCCGTAGATATTCATTTATATTATTTTTTTATCCATACATGTTTAGTTATTATATCTCATCATTTTTTTTTTTTAATTTATAATTTTTAATGGTATATATAATACTTATTTATGAATAAATTTTATAATATATTATAAATACTATAGTCTGAAGACTTACTTCAAGGTTTAAACATTGGATGTCATGAAAAAGATTTTATCACGTACGTGGCATGAAAAACATTCACCAATTTAGAAGAGATTATTATTATTATTTCTAGTAAGACTAATAACTTGTGGGGATTCTTGTCATGGAAAAGTACTAGATTGTGATGGGAGTTGTCCAGCTCACACAAAATAGCCAAGTTTAACACAGATTTGCAGAATAGAGATAAACATGAATCCTTTCTCAAAGGAATTTGCAATCAATCAAGTAAAACAGTAAAAAGAAGGGGGGGTTTCAATACAATTCAAACTAAAACAGGATATAAGAAAACCATATTAATCATATTAAAATTGATCGACCCAGAATTGGGATTCCAGAAGCTTCCTTCCATCATTGGACGAAATATTGTGACTAAACTCATGATTGATTCTGGACAAACTGAAATCTCTGCATTTGTCCAAAAATACCTGACTAGACGATAGCATTTGTTCAAACATGTGGCATGTCACTGTGCAATCACATAGTAATCACTATGAACCGGTTCAAACTCTGTCCTTGGGATATATCAAACCAAATATTAAATCTAATATCCAAACTACGTCCTAAAATCAAATCCAATTAAAGTAAACAGAAACTAGTTTGGTTACCAATTAAAACGCGTCGTCTGCATAAAAACATGAAATCCTCAATCCATAGGTCAATCACAGAAGCTTAACCAAGCATGGCTGGGCAAAATGATGAAGAATAGATGAAGAATGTGAAGAACATGATGAACTCAATCAGAGAAAATACAAACTTCTGTGTTCAGTCAAAAAATTTATCCAAAACGTAATAACATAGTGTTTTTCCTATTTTATTGACTTAACCTAATTGGAAACAGACTAGGGCTACAAAATCCGGCCCAAAAATGGAATCAACTGAATGATCTTTAATTACAAAATTCATGCTTTCAGCTCAACTCATTTTGAAACATAATAAACAACCAGCAATATGTAAGTAAAACCATAGGAAGCAAGAAAATGGACCCATAAAATCAATACCCCAAACATCAAAAATTTCACAAAATAGTATAGGGTGTTGGGGCATCTCATGCCTATGGAAAATACTCCCTGCCCTCTGATAGTTATCAAATGACTTACAAAACAAATGAGAATCACGAAACAGGGAAGGTCAATATGAACCAAAGTCTAACACTTTCTTAGTAGTTCTTTGGGGGTCCAAAGTGACCACCACGGGCAAAAGCATGACAAAAGTGTAAGATGGAGTCAAACTCATGATAAGGCACACATCTCCTAATTACTTGGTCACTACAAAATCTCCACAAATAAGGGTCTTCTCAAACATAATATTTATATTCACTTTTCAATTTCAGATTTTGAGCTCTTGTGGAATCAGTAGGTAAAACACCAACAACCAAATAATTAACTAGATCAGCATATTATAGAAGCTTACATTGTAGCTATAAAATCTCCTCATCACGGAAATTGTCCTAAATGGAGGAGGGGTCAGAAGGAGAGTAAGTGATGCGACTCAAATAATCAGCTATCTAGGTTTGTGCTCCACTTCTATCTTTAATGTCAATATCAAATTGTTGGAGCAATAACATTCATCGAATGAGTTGAGGCTTAGCATCTGACTTTTTCCAAAGAAACTTCAAAGCCGCATGGTAAGAGAAAACAATTACTCTAAAGGCTCGTCAATTCATTGTGTAATTTTGGTTAAAATTAACTAATTTTATAAGCAACAACTACCAAAAATTAGTTAAAAGTAACAACACAAACAAACTAACGATTAAAATTAGTTAAAAGCAATGAATTGTTAAGAAGAGTGGAAATGAGTGGGAAAAGGAGATAAGAGATCCACACAATTAATCAGTCAAAATTGTTGTTTATGTTTAGGACAAAGCTTATAAGAGAGAATGTTGCTTATAAATAGAATCAAGGGAATATTTTTTGTTCACCTGAGGCAATTAAACTAGACTTATATTGTGGATTGGAGGAGTGCATATAAAAGAAGAGGATTTTTTATTTTTATTTTTATTTTTGATAAAAAGAGGACATGTTTTTTAAAAATAAAAAAGATGAAGGAGAAGCATAAATTAATGAATGATCTTGCAACTTATAAGGGACGGCAAGATTGTTGAATATGATCAAAATATTTGCTTGGAAAACCTCTTGCTATTGAGCTCGTCAGTTGTCTCCTTGATCCAAGCACTATTTTTTGATTAATGTGGAAACAATTAATGGCTTGGGCAATTGATGGCGTCAAGCAGCTTGGCGCCATTAATGGCGTCAACACAGTCTACGGCATTGATGAAATTTGATGATCTAGAGGGCGGTGGTGTCACTGATGGCATTGCCTAACAAGATGCCATTGACTTCCCTATTTTGGTAAATCTTTTCCCATTTGCTTTAACAGGGTACAATTTTTGGTAAAAGTTGCTACATTGGTGCTTTTTCCTATAACTACAAGGCAGGTCGGTGGTTGTCTGATCGGTTTTATAAATTGAGAAATAATAAAGGCAAGACAACTTGGATTCAACCTAAGACCGTAGCACAGTTATTTGAAAAATGGGTCGTCGATGAGAAATTTCAGCAAAAATGGGAGCAAAATAAGTTAAATAGGTCTTGAATGGATGGACCATCATATAGTGGTGGCTCCATTCCAATAAGTGAGCATCAAAGAAAAATTGTAAGTATACTTTATTTTTTATTTTGGTATTCAATATTTTGTACTTTGAAATAATTAATTAACGACATCATTTGTATTTGCAAGCAGAGTCTAGGGAAGTACCTATAGAATTGGTTGATTAGGCTACCTTTGATCCAACCCATTCCCAGGAGTCTAAAGGTAGTAGGAAGCGCTGGATTAACTCCAAGTCTCAGCAATTAGTGGTGAGACATTTATTACATTTATTATTTGTTTCAGACACCAAAATATTTATTTCATTTTCCATGCCTTATTTGTGATGTATTTTTGTGCTTATATGAAACATGGGAGAAACTGTCATAGGAGAGAGCTCACAGATTGAGAACGACCCCGCATCCTCTCAGTCCAATAAGGAGAGTCTCTTCATTCAGGCTACAGGCGGATTTGACAAGAAAGGGAGACTCTTCATGATGGGTGCCTCTGTCAGTCGAGTGAAGTCTATGAAGCGCTCATCCAGCCATGTTGGAGGTGTTTCTGCAGGGAAACGTAACACTTTTGATATTGATTGTTACATTTTCATTCCCTCGTCCATTTAAATGAAGTACAAGGTGAATCAGCAAGCAAAGATGATGAATCAGCAAGGAGAGAAGCTGAGCCAAGCAAAACAACAGATGAATCAGCAAGCAGATCAGCTGCATCAACAATAGGAGATGATGAATAGATGTAGGATCTACTCCAGTCCCTAATGAAATATAAGGGTGTGGGGTCGGCTCCTGGTGATAATGACCATACTGCTGCTGTTTAGACTTTTTTAGTTCATTTTGTTGACAACATTATTATTTATATTTTGTTTTCCCTATGTAAACTCTTATGATTGCTACTATATATTTTCATGATATAAAAATATTTTTTATTTTGTAATTTTTTATATTTTTTAAACAAATTAATTAATTTTTTTATGAAATGAATTTTACGACGAAATAGTAATTTCGTCGCATTTGTGACGAAATTATATTTCCGTCGCAAATTTTCATTTTTGAAACAAAAAAAAGTTTCCGTCGCAAATTTGATAGTTTTCAACGGAAATAAACGTCGTCGCAAGATACCAATTTTGCGATGGAAACTCTTTTAATCGCAAAATTGGTATTTTGCGACGAAAACATTTTCCGTAGCAAAATTGAAAATTTGCAATGGAAACTTTTTCCATTGCAAAAATGAAATTTGCAACAAAATTACTGTTCGTCACAAAATTTGTATTTTGCGATGAAAATTAAATTTTCGTAGCAAAAAACGCTTTGCGAGACATTTTTCTAACGAACGTAAATCCGTCGCAAATCGATTTTACGATAGAATTTCCCTATTTTGCAACGAATAAAATCCCTCACAAATCCTGACTTTTTCTGTAGTGCCAGGTAATAGGCCAAATTGAATTTCTAGTAAGTTGGCTAGAAGGTACTATTGACACAGATGAGCATCATATTTCTTCTTCTTCTCAAAACGTCGGTGGTTGGATGGGACCAGCCACTAGTTCGCCATGAATATCTTAGCTTGGAACTGTCAAGATCTTGGGGTTGCCTTGACAGCCAAGAATTTAAAGGAAGAATGCTTCCAAAAAAAAACCTCATATGGTGTTCTTAATGGAGACTAAGCAAAAGGCTAGATATGCGGAAAAGTTGAGAAGGTGATGTGGTTTTGATAAGGAGTGGCTTGTTGATCGATGGGTCGAAGTGGGGGTCTGGCTATCTGGTGGACTAATAGGTTACAATAGATATTCTATTCTCTTCTCAGAATATTATTCACACTCATATCTGTTTGTTGTTTTTTATGTTCCTGTCTACATTTGTTTTATTTATGGTCCCCCTAATGAAGAAGAAATGACTTTATGTTGGTAGGAGGTGAGAAAGATAGGCGATTTGGTGTGAACCCGGTTATTCCTTAAGGATTTTAATAAAATTATATGTCAATCGGAGAGAAGGGAAGGAGGCCTAGGGAGTATAGGAAGATTTTGAATTTTCAAAGTTTACTTGCTGACTGTGAATTGGATGCCTTAGGTTTCAATGGGCATCTTTTCACTTGGTGTAATAATAGGGCTAAACCCGAAACCATCAGAGAATGCATATACAAAGCTCTGGGTAGCCTTCAGCTACAAGAGAATTTTCCTAATCTCCAAGTCTTTAATGTTGACCTTGTTGGCTCAGACCACCATCTGTTGTATATCCAATGTCAACCTGAAAATCACGAAGAAACCGTATTTCTTGTTTTGAAGCTTCCTAGACATTCCATAGTAATTTTCTTCAAGTAATGAAAAACAGTTAGAGGTTTGTAGCAGAAGATGTCCATTTGGCTTTTGATGATTTAGTCTATAAATTGGGGAAATGCAAGGAAGACCTAGTACAATGGAGCGATAAGGAATTCCCTAACAATGCTAGAGCGATTTAGGCATCGAAAGCCAAGCTTGCCTCCTATCTACACGAGTGCTAAATCTACTGGGGCTATATTTGATGTCAAAATAGCCTTGGATCGCCTTTTCGACTTGGAGGAACAATTTTGGTGGCAACGCTCTCACATGAATTGGATCATTGTAGGAGACAAGATTTCTCATTTTTTTCACTTATCAACTTTTAAAAGAAGGCAACGAAACAATATCCTAAACATCAAGAATGATGAGGGGATTTATTTGATGGTAAAAATGAAATTGCCACTAATATTGCTTAGTTCTTTCAGAATCTCTTTTCGTCCTTAGCACTCTATGAAATAGATTTTGTTTTATGCTTTATTGAGAGAAAAATCACTTCTAAGATGAATCAGAGCCTCATGAGGTTTACTATAGGGAAGAGATTAAAAAGGCAGCCTTTATCCTCGGGGGTTTAAAAGCACCTGGTCCGAATGGGTTTTCTTGTATGTTTTATCATAATGCTTGGTCTAAGATTGGTGATTCTGTTTGCACGATGGTACAAGAACTTTTTTGTAGCTGATTCTATGTTGAATGCAATAAATGAGACTAATATCACACTAAACCCTAAAGTAGACTGGCTTGAACATGTGTCTCATTTTTGCCTCATTGGACTGTGTAATTTCTCTTACAAGATCATATATACGCTTATGTCCAATAGATTAAGACCCTTGCTTGAAAGTTGTATTTCCCAAAATCAAGGTGCCTTTGTTCCAGGCCGATGCATACAGGATAATATTATTGTTGCTCATGAAGTGTATCACTATCTTCGGAGGAAAAAGGTTGGGGTAAATATGAATTTGCTCTAAAAATGGACATAAATAAGGCGTATGATCAAGTAGAATGGACTTTTTTTTAAAGATGGTGCAACTGAGATTCAGATTCTGTTTTGAATGGATTTCTCTTATTATGAGATGTGTAAGTTCGGTCAAGATGAGTATATCTAGTGAAAATGTGAGATCCTTTACTCCAAGCAAGGGCTTACGTCAAGGGGACCCCCTCTCACCATATCTTTTCATCTTAGTTGCAGAGTTGTTTTCACTCATAATTAGTAAAAGCCAGGAAACCAAATTGATAAAGGGGATTAGAGTTAAAGTTGTCCAATGCTCACTCATAGTTTCTTTGCGGATGATGCCCTCATTTACATGAATGCTAGTCCATGGATTGTAATCAATTGGCACAGATCATGCATTTGTTTTGTGTTGCTTCCAGTCAGAGTATTAACCTTGACAAATCCAGTATATTTTTTCTACCAATACACCAGAAGATGTAAGAACTACAGTTGGAAGTACACTGGGCATTCAAGCAACCATAGATCCAAGTAGGTATCTTGGTATTCCGAATATTTGGGGGAAGACTAAGCGTCAAGCATTGGCTTATGTCAAAGGAAAGGTCACAAGTAAACTTTAGGGTTGGGGGCAATCTCGTCTTTCCTTTACGGGCGAGAAGTTATGATTAAAGTAGTCATTCAAGATATTCCAATATACCTTATGAATTATTTTAAGTTCCCGATTAAAACTTGTAAGGAGATTCATAATCTTATAGCCAACTTTTGGTGGGATGGAAATGCTTTTGGAGGTCAGACACACTAGAAGGCTTGGCATTCTCTTACTTTGGGTAAGAGTCAGGGTGGTATGCGCTTTCTTGACTTGATTATTTTGAATGAAGCAATGTTGGCTAAAACGGCTTGGCAATTAATGTTGTGACCTTATGACTTATGGGCTAAAGTACTAGAAAGTGTATTTTTCCCCAAGGAAGAGTTTAATGAAGCTTAAAAAGGCTATAAAGCTTTGTGGTGTTAGTCTAGTATCATTGATGGCCGATATTACCTAAAGAAAGTCTTCGGTGGGATGTGGGGTCGGGCAATGCAATAAGAATTTGGGGTGACAACTGGATTCCTGGGGTTTCATTTCTTGAGAAACCATAGCATTGTGATGATCCTTGTGTAACACATGAAAAGTCAGTGACCTTATTGTTGAACGATCCTGGGATCTCACCCCAATCGCCCAATATTTATTGGAGGAGGTCCAAAATGTCATCTATTATATTCCTATCCCCATTAATGGGCTAGTTGATAAGTTAGTGAGGACTAGTTCTACAAATGGGGTATATTCAGTTAGATTGGGCTATCACAGAGGGAAAAACGAGCATCCGGTGGGAATTAACAAGGCAGGGTCCTCTATTGTTGTACCTCCAACTTGTTGGAAATCAACTTGGAAGATTAAGACGACCCCGCGTGTGCAACATTTCATTTGGCGTCTTCTCAACAACACATTAGCACTAATGTAGCCCTCTTTTGTAGGAAAAAGATCCCGAATGAATATATGCCCTATTTGTGAAGAGGCTAAGGAAACCTTAGAACATCTTTTCTTTCATTGCTCTTGGACCTGAGGTGTATGGTTCGGTTGTGTGTTGGGGGCCCTTTTTGATATAGCTAGGGTGGTGAATGTCACTGCCTATTGATTACTGATATTAGGTATGCCTACTCTTAATTCTCATGATGTCTCATTAGTATACTAGATATTATGGTTCATATGGAAATAGAGAAATGACAAGGTTTTTATCCAAACCCACTTGTGGTCATTGATTTGGCTAGGAGAAACAATTATGAATTCTGGTTCTGTTTTGACAGTTTGCAGGCAAGGTCTGAGTTGCCTAATGGATGCACAATCCCCCCTGGTTTCTTGGTGTCATCCAGAGTCATGGTTTTTAAAATTAACTCTGATGGGGCCTATAAATATGGTATTGGGTCGGTTGCAATTGGTGTGGTTTGTAGAGATAGTATAGGCCACTTTATGTGGGGTTTTGTGGATAAATTTAAATCTATCTCTGTTTTTATGACTGAAGGGATAATCAAGTTGCTAATTTACTTACAGCAAATGCTTATAAGGAGGTGTGTCATGTCAAGTGGGTTTTGCAGCCGACATCTCCTTTGCTGTCACTACTAACCTTGGAATTCAGGAGGCTAATATAGTTGTGGACAATGCTTCTTTTCCTAGTCTTGTAATGGATGGGGGTTAATTTTTATTTTTTGTTGGACTCTTTTCCTTTTGTTTATGTCTATCTGATTCTGTCAGGTTTTTCTGCGATTGTATTTGGCTGCTTGTTTCCTTTCTTTCCTGTGTCAGTTTGTACCGTTTCTGTTATGGTAATACAAGCAGTCTTTCCCTTGAGCGAAAAAATTAAAAATCAATAATTATATTTCTGAAAAGTAAAATATAAATTATTAGTCAGATGCGATTTGCAGTATGTTATTCTCGTAAGTTGTCGTCTGCAAATATAATAAAATAATAACAAAGCTATCAAGTGATCAAATCAAAATCTGGTATGAAACGTTCAGGTCATCACTAATCAAATACTAATTAATTTGATAATTTGATTAAATTAATGAAACAAGCAGCGCGTGCACAGGAAATAACACATATCCACTCTCTTGAAAAGTTGCTATCCGTTGGGCAAGGAAAACAAACAAAAACAAGAAAGAAAGTTGCCATCCATTGACTTTTTATTACATTAATTAATGATGTACTCTTCATACCAGAATTCATTTACATATAAGGTATTAATGAAAAATGAATTATAAAAAAACAGAAAAAATGAATTAAATTATTTAATTTCAAAGTCTCAATGGCTATTTTTCTCCTTAAATATTCTCAGGCTCAATGGAGAATAATTATGAATAATCTGACATACTTTAAAAAATACACACACACACACAATATTACTCTATGATATTTATTATTATTGAGCCATATGTTCGAACATTTACTGGCTTCAATTGAGGATAATTATTTCAAATATATTTTATGTATTTACGCAGATCGATTCAAATCTGAGACGTCATGCTTGAGCCATATCGCAACTCTGAGAGGAGAAAGCATCAAACTTGTGATTATTAGGCTGCAAAACAAAAAATAATAATTTATGGAGAAAAAGAATATGTGGAGATGAAGTGGAGTGCAAGACAAATAAAAATGTAAAAAAATATTTAAATAATTAGTTACGCAAATGTGAGAAGTAGGGCTTTCGTTTAATAATTCCGATGGTTTGCTTGAGAGAAAATTAAACGCATTCAGACTCCACCAATTTGGTTTTGCTATCTTAGAAGCCAACCACTCCTAATTCAAATTTTCTTCAGCATATATATAATTTCAATTTTAGCTTATGTTGAAGAATATAACATTCCTATTTCACTATTTAGGAAAAGTCATAAGTTCGAATTTTATAATATTTTTAAAAGTAATAGTTAAATGGAATCTAGTTTATTATGTTTTAATATCTTGAGCGTATTCTCTCTCTTTTCTTTTCTTTTTTTGTCAAGAGCTATTAATATTATTACTGCAAACCGGTGCAATACATAAAACAAATTGAAGATGAATACAAACAAAGTTAATCAAAAACAATAAAATAAGCTAAATACAAGAACAACCAATCACTGTATATTAACGAAGCATGGATAAAACCGGCCTGCTCGATATCCAAGGTTAGAAGTGATGTGAAAGAAAGTGTTGGTTGTAAAACCCTCTCTAACAAGCACACATCCTTATAAGCATTAGCTGCAATTAGAGCAGCTACACAGATACCCTAACTTGGGGTAAAGATCAAAGAAAAACCAACCTCAAAAGGAAGAAAACCTATGATATCCAGAAGAACACTTCTGCTCCTCCGTTTAAGTAAATATGGTGATCTCGACCACACACTGAATAAAACCTCTTGAAATCTTCCCCCAAGAACGCAGATCCAAACCATCAGGTGATAGTCGAATCTAATAACGTTTAAACAACCATCCAACCAAAAGTATTTATACTTAAATCTCACAAATCTATTTATTTGCTGAGAAAACAAAAACACTACTACAAAACCCAGCACCACCAAAAAAAAAAAAAAACAAAAGACAAATAGCTCTCACTGCCGCAAAACAAATCTAAAGAAAAATAGGAAAAAACTCCCACAAGGACGAGAGAAGTCTACAACCGGCAGAAATCAGAGGGAGAAAGCCACAGATCAAAGATCTGGGAACCATTCTACTACTCTAACGTAGTTGTGGCATAGAATGATACTTGACAGTGGCTTGTGATGGTGCCACAAGCCACCGACGAGAAAGAGATGAAGGAGGGTTGTGAGGCGAGAGAAGAGAAAATTCAAATTTTAGGGTTGTATATCTTGAGCATATTCAAACATTCATTTTTAATTGATAAAATTTCATGAACTTATGGAATCTAGTTCATTTTAATTCACACTGTTTCAATACTTCTTAAATGTTATGGTTTCAAATTCGAACAATATATATTAAGAAAGTTAAATTGGCAGAGATTTCCCCCCAAAATACCAAATTAATAAAGATAGTTTGTATACAAATCAGTTGGCAGTGAAAGAAAAAACAAACTTAAATATGAAGGTTTGAATTTGAATTTTATGAATAAATAAAACTGCATGGGGAGGAATTTCCCATTAAATATGATCCAACCTGATTTGAATATTTGTTATATATTAGCTACAAAAGCATTAATAAATGTCTTTTACTCTCTTTTTTATTTGACTAAGAGTTTCCCCTTCAAAGCTTAGAGAGCAAATGTTTTTCAACTCTTTCAACAAATCCGCTTTCTACAATTTGCACTTGTGTTCTCCTATTTATTTTGAGGTAAGTATTCTTATCACCTTAATCAATAGTTTGTTGGTAATGTTTTTCAGCCGTGACAAAATTTTAATCGTATTGTAAATAGATGACTCATGAATGCGGGAAAAATGTTTATAGATATTGTAAGATGACAAGAAACGACATAAATGCCTTACTTGGAAACATGTTACGGATATAAGGATTCATTTACATGATGAATTTTCGAGCGTAGATTCTTGACTTTGCATTGAATCTTCTCAATAACTGTAAGTATATATACACGAATATACTCCAAAACAATAAATAAATAAATAAATAAAAAGTAAGAGGAGGCTTCAGATTGGTCTAGTTGAGGAGGGCGGGGAAAAAAGAAGAAGAAAAAGCAAAATGGAAATAAAATATATTTTTTTTTTTTCTATATTTAAATGAATTAAAACAAGGATTTTGAATATACTCATGAGGTATTTCTCTTTAGGCAAAAAAAATTCATATACGAAAGTATAAATGTAGTTTTCAAAATGATGCAAAAAAGTAGAGTGAGAATCGTAGAGTCGGCAATTTGGGATAAGGAAAACATCTATTTTTCAAAGTCGACCCGATAGTACCCAACGGCCTGAAAATCACTATTCCAAATTTTAACTATTTTTTTCGGGTTTTTTCCAAAGAAATATAATTAGTAAATTGCAACAATTAAAGTTCTAATCTATTAAATAACTATTATCAACATTAATATTTAAACAATACAAATCATCCAACAAATAAACACATTCATTAATTCGTAATAAAAAACAAACCATTGTCCACAATTGCCTCACATAAAACATAAGAAGCATTAAACTAAAGAACATTAAATAACTCACATAAAATATAAAAGCATACCATTATCATTGTTAATTGTCACCTTCTTCATCACTATCATCAATTTCATAGATATTTGATTGTCTTCACTTTGAACAAAAATCGTGCTTCACTCTTTGACTAATTTTTTTTAAAAAAAAAAAAAATGAAAATGCTTAAGAAAGGCTTAATGGGCCGGCCCGATTAAGCCCGAGGCCCTACATGGGCCGGCCCCGGGAAGGCCAATTTCAAATTTGGCCTATTTTTCAAGCCGAGCTCTACGGGGCCGGGCTTAAACGGCCGATTCCGACGGGCCCGACCCGATTTCCCGGCTCTACAAAAAAAGAGCCATTCGTTAGATTAACTCACGTCAAGCATTTAGTAAATAAATTAGTCAGTTAAGAAAATGATACAAAAAGACTCGTATAATTTCTAAAATGATGTAAATATATCATGGTCATTAAGCCAACTAATGTTTTGACAGTTTAACTAAAAGTACCCATGCGCATTATAGATTGTTTTTCTCCCAGCAGCCCTTTTTGCTACCACAAGTTTTTTGCAAGAGGCACGTTGTAAAACCCTCTCTTTTTTTTTTTTTTTTTTTTTTTTTTTGGTTTTTTCTTTGTCAATTAATATTATCAACGATTTGGATATAGGTTAATTTATAAAGACAATGCCCCTAATGCATAGTTGGTCAGCTCCAAGGCAAAACCATGGATGATAAATAATAATAATAATAATAAAAGAAAAGTGGATGATAAAGCAATAGGGGGATGGGCGGCTCCTGCACTGAGGAGGTGCCATTATTGTATAGTGCAAATGACCACCGGAGTAAATGAGGACAAAGCTATTGGAGGGTGAAAACATCGTGCGACTCGTGAGGATTTTGTTAAATAGTTAAAATTGATTCAATTGGTGGTCGTGGCATTTTTGTGTTAACTTTAAAACCTTATATGTATTTTTGTACCTTCTTTTGACTAATGTATTTAGAAAAAAAAAAAATAATAATAAAAATAACATTAGTTGACTAAGCTACTTGTTATTTTTGTACTATTTTAAAAATTTAATGTGTACTTTTACGCTTAAAAAAATTCATTGTGTCTATTGTCTATGTGATTAGTGAAATACTTTCTAGTAAATTTACACTTTAAACAAAAATAATACAAAGAAAAGGAATGTAATTAATGTACATATTTTTTTTCTTATTTATTCTCTCTAATTTACTATTTTTCCTTTTTTTTCCATGCAAGCATAAACTAAAATGTTTTAAAAAGTAAAAAAAAAAAAAAAAAAAAAAAATTATAGACCAACCATTTTTAAGGAAATTACATTGCATTTCAATCAATCCAAATAGTAGAATAATTGATTGGATAATGGAAGTGGGAAATTGTGAAGGTCAACATGGTTGAGGAAATGTGTCTGAGAAGACGGGGTCAGAATTTCAAACATTTGAAAAAGAGGTGGGGGAATGTGGATTGGGTCCCATTCATGGACCTACTTGCCTGACTTTACCAGACCTACGCGCCTACCACAATCTGACAACGCCTTGGGAGCGTGTGTTTCACGCTTTCGTTTTTGACGTGTGTGCCGGTGCCTTCTATGACCTTCTCTTCCTCTTTTTTCCCATTTAAGGAACCGCAACCTTTTCCTTTACAAAATAAAATATCCGTATTTTAAATTTAGAATACCCTAGTCTATATACTCTAACCGTTGATTTTTATAACCCAAATTTTTATTAAAAAAAACAAAAATAGTTAATGCAGATCAAAATATTTGTTAAATACAATAAATATTAAAATGTTGTAACATTTTTTAAATCATACCCTTCTTCGTTAAGATAGGGATAAGAGAGAGAATAAGTAGAGAAGAAAAAGATATATGTATGAGAGAAAATGTGCAGTGTGCAGATAATATGAGTAATTAAATAAGGGGTAAAATGAGAAATTATTAAAAACAAATTAGACATTCTCTAAATATTTCTTATAAAACAGGAAGAAGTCATATGCGATAGTTGTTTTTTTCAAAAATAAATGATGGAGTATACTTTAATGAGTTAAGCCATTGAAGTAAAATTTCACCTCCAAAGGTTTTATTTAGAAGTGTTGGGTATCTAGAATTTTTTGGAAGAATAATTTTACTCAAAAGTAACTAAAACGTAGTAAATTTACCTCAAACCATCTCAATATGCCACCTCATTTCCATATGCTTCATCTATGTCTTCATCATCATGGAAAGCGTTATTTTACTGCGTTTATAGTTTTCCTTTTAAGACCTTCACATCATGTCCTTATCTAAAAAGCAAATTCGTATATAAAAAGGAAAATCCTGCTACTTAAAATACAATAATTTTAAATGGGGTTAGTAAATTCAATAAATTTTTAATTGAGTCATTAATCAAATTTTTTATTTTAAAATATGGGTAAAATAACTTTAATATCATCTCTTCTCTTCTCATAAAAGAGTTTTATTACTCCTTAACTTGTGTTTCCCAATATAGGTATATATCAAAATTAATTTTAATACAACAAAATATGATTAATCTATAGTTCAAATATATTAACTATCATTATAAAAATAAAAACCTACAATATTTTGAGTAAAGAGTTCATTTTATTAATATGAACAATTTTTTTTTAAAGAAAAACTTATAATATATGTCACTATAAAAGTATATATTTTGGTAAATAAATTAATTAAATATGAATTTTAATATATTTTTCAAAAACACACACACATATATAGGTTATTTTGGAAATATTTATATTAATATAATCCGTTTTATGAAATTTTAAGTGCATTTTACATCTTTTTTCTAAAATATCCATAGAAGTATATGAAATATACACACCGCTTGTTAAAAATAGATAATTAATATTACTAATTTATATTAAGGAATTAAAAAATTAAAAATTGAAATATAAACTAAATTACTTTTTAAACAATTCGTATTTTTGTGTTTAGGAAAATTATTATGGTTTATGTTAATATTGATAAAAATGACTTTTATTTGAATTCATTTTTGCTAAGGGTGAAGTTGGTATGAGTTATGCTTTCTTTTTTTCTTTTTTTTTTTTTTTTTTTTTTTTTTTCGTCTCACCTGATAAACATAACAACCTTATTTTTTAAAAAAAATACTCACATTTATGTTTTTTATCATTAATATCAATTAATTGATTTTCAATTAAAAATTGCTTCCTTTTTTTTTCGGTTTTGTTTCACATGATAAGAATAACAACTTTATTTTTTAGAAAAACTAACATTTATTTTTTTATCATCAATATCAATTAATTGATTTTCAATGAAAAATTATTTAATTGATATCAATGATACTATTATGACATGACGTACTTGAATTATTCTTGATTATCCTTTTAGGGGGAAATTCATTTGATTTTGCATATATTAATGTTGATATATATAACTATAAAGTCATAAAGCAATAATACTTTTTCAATATGAGAGAAAAGAGATCTTGGCAAAAAAGAGGGGAAAAAAAGAGAGAGGGGCATTAAAGTAATTTTGCACAAATTTTAAAAACCTAAATTGGGCTAATGACTCAATTAATGATTTTTTGAATTTACCAATCTAATTTAAAATTTCTCTATTTTAAAAGATTTGTATGGGATTTTCCCTATATATATTGCCAAAACCATAAATTGGGTTCAACACTAGATTGAAATTTCAAGAACTAGAGAATGGAACGAAAACCATTAACTCTGAATTAGCTACTGTACGGAAGCACATAAGGTGCTTCTCACCTTATGTGCTTCTTAGGCCATGTTTGTTAGGAAGAAGATTGGAGAAGGGAAAGGAAGATTCCAATCTTCCATCGGTTTTGGGTGTTTGTTACACGTAATTCATCTTCCAATGAGGCACCATCTTCTTCATCCATGGGAAGATTCCTTCCTTAATCTTCCCTCACATATTGGATGAAAGATGAAATCTTCCCAAAAGATTGTGAGCAAATTCCCATTAGGTCCCTTTCTTCTTCCTTTTTTCTCACCGTCTCCGACTTCACCTTCTTCCTCTCACCTTCGGCTCTCTTCGTCGCCGGCGGACGACCACCACCCGTCGGAACTCGCCTGGATCTGACTTTTTTTTTTCCGACGGCCGTGGGGACATGAGATGAAGGAGGGTTTTTTTTTTTATGTAAAGGGTATTTTGGGAATTTCAAGTTTTATATTTTAATTTTAGTTTTTTAAAATTATCATCTTCCATCCCACTTTCCATATCTACCAAACAGTTCAATTTTTTAAAGTTCCTTCTTAATTTTCCTTTTCATTCCTTTCCCTCCTCTAAGTTCATTTCCCTCCTTAAATCTTTTCTGTAACAAACGGGGCCTTACATGTTCATCCCTCTAATTAGAGGGATGAGACATTGTTTTATTTTTTTAAAAATTTTTTTTATATATTATATTTATTTAGATTTAAATTATATGCTACTTTCTGAAATGTTTTTTAGACCCAGTATCTCTAATTAATTAATTTTTAAGATACCGATATTACATGGAGAAACATTTATGAATGTAGGACTGAAAAACTAATTAATTTGAGATCTTTGGGTGTAAAAAAATTCTAAAAAGCCGCATATAATTTAAATCTAAATAAATATATTATATAAAAAAATAAAAAAATAAAAAAATGTATTCATCCCTCTAATAGAGGGACAAACACATAAGGATGTGCACCTAATGTGAACCCCTACGCATCTTGGGTCACCATAAAGGCATGCTCTTAATCAAAAAAGCAAAACACTTTAGTATAATCAAATAAATTGAAGATTTGGGTTGACATGATCAAATAAGTGATGATTCCCCATTTTCAAGTAGATTTGAGATATATTTAAAGTATATTTCAGAAATCATCAAGGTAGTTTTAAGAGATTTTTATGAAATGATTTGAAGAAATCAATTTAGTGCATTATTTTGGTGATTTGACATCTTAGTTTAAAATTAAAATATGAATAGTTAAATTTTGGAATAAATAAATAATAAGAATTTAAAGTTTTAAAAAGACAAAAAAAAAGAAAAAGTATATTCAGTTTTTTAGTTATTATTATTGTTTTCATTCACCTTTTCTTTTCTTTTTTTGCTCGGAAGGGGACCATGTATTACTACTTCAAAGAGATAACTTGTACAGAAATGAAACCATCCGAATGTCAACAGAAGTAATCAAACCATAATGAAACAAAACAGAACCAAGTGCAAAAGGAAATAAATTAGACACCATCCATTAGTGATAGGAAGGAGCATTATCACCAGCGATTTCATCTGCCTCCAGAACGTCCAAGAATAGAAGTGACATCAAAGAAGGTATTGATTACAAAACCCATCCAGCATGTCAAACCCTTTGATAAGCATTAGCTTAAAGCAAGTCAGCTACCGGTTTCACTTTCTAAGGGTAAAGGAGAAAGAGAACCTAACCTTAGAAGAAATAAGGCAAATAATTTCCTACACAACACTTCTACTCCTCCAATCAATCATATCTGGTGTCTTAGTCTCAACACATTTAATCAAGGAAAGACAATCAGTTTCAAAAACTACTTTATCATGTCCTAAATCCACAGCTAGTAACATCGCCCATTTTAAAGCTAGAGCTTCAATCATAAATGCGGAAATGGATTTAACTTTATCCACGTAGCTCCATCTATATTGGCTAGAGTAGTCTTGACAGACCACACCTATAATAGTTGTGTTCTTACCAATGGAAAAGGACCCATCACAATTAACTTTTAAACAACCTGGAGTAGGAGGGATCCAATGAGTTTTGGGATTATTAATCTCCCTTACCAAACTAGACCCAGTATGCATCTTGTCCTAGGAATCCCAGTATTCATGATTGCTCTTTATAGCTAATTCAATCACAACTGACGAGTTTGGCTCTATATGATCAAACACTTTAGCATTTTGTTGCTTCCATGTAAACCATAAGATCTAGCAAATTAAAGAAATATCTTGAGAGCTCAGTGAATTTGTAACTATCATTTGTAACTAACAAGCATTAAAATTATGCATACTGGCTGCAGCAATTCTGGCTCTAAGAGTACAACCAAACCAGATGTGTCTAGTCCATGGGCAATGGAAGAACAAATGTTCAATAGTTTCCTCATCCACTATACAAATGGGGCATTGACTCATCCAAGATCTTCTTCAACTGAAAAGGGTTGCATTAGTAGCAATAGCATTACTAAGAATGCGCCAACTAAATTGATGCACACACAGGATAGTCTTAATTTTCCAAAGTGATTTCCAACTTAGAGTAGGAATGATGGTAGAGAACCCTACCTTGTTGACACATGCATAATGACTATTTTTCCCAAAATGATATCCCAATTTCACCATGTACTCTCCATTTTTGGCATAAGACCATATCAATTTATCCTCCAAGCCACTAACAAGAATAGGGATTTCATAAACAGCACTCTTAACTTCATTTGTTAGGTAACAACTAATCGAATTGAATTCCATTTGCATCAATTATAAGCTCACAGATCATAAAAGTCATCAGTATTGGGTGGTTTCTCAAGGAAAGTAACACTAGGGACCCAATTATCCCCCATATTCTGATTGCAGCTCTCATCCCCACATCCCACCTAAGGTCCTTTTTGAAAAATCCCTACCTTCAAGAATGCAAGACCAACACCGCAACGCCTTATACCCTTTATCCACTTTAATAAACTCATTCTTGGGGAAGTACACACTTTTGAGCACTTGAGCCTATAGTTCTTGAAGTCTCACCATTAATCTCCAAGCCATTTTAGCCAAGAGTGCATCATTCATTATAGTTAGATCATGAAAGCCCATGCCACCCTTGTCCTTCCCAGTTGTAAGAGTATCCTAAGATTTCCAGTAAGCGTGTCCCCTAAAAGCATTACCATTCCACCAGAACTATTTAACTCCTTACAAGTTTTGAATGGAAACTTAAACCATTTCATAGGATATATTGGGATAGTCTGAATTACCACTTTAATCATAACTTCATGACCAACAAAGGAAAGGAGAGAATGCCCCAATCCTTAAAGTTTGTTTAGTAACTGTTCCCTGGATATATGACAATGCTTGGTTTTTAGTCTTCCCCCAAATACTCGGGATGCCAAGATATTTGCCTAGATCCTCAGTCACCGGAACACCTAACATATTACCCACCATAGATCTAACTTCGTCTAAAGTATTGGTGGAAAAGAAAATGCTGGATTTATCAAGATTAATGGTCTGTCCAGAAGTAGTACAATACAGATTTAGAGTTTTTGCCAATTGGATACAATTGCCCTGACTTGCATACATACAGAAGAGGACATCATTCGCAAAGAAACTATGAGTAAGTATTGGGCAACCATGACTCAATTTAACACCCTTAAATTTTTTTATTATTACCATTTTGGCACTTACTTATCATAAGGGAGAGTACCTCGGTAACTAGAATAAACAGATACGGCAAGAAGGGATCCCCCTAACGTAGGACCTTACTAAGAGAAAATGAGCTTATAGTCTCACTAGATAAACATATGTTTAAACTCACAAACCATACACATTTCATAACGAGAGACACCCAATCACTACAAAAACCAAATATCAATAAAAACACGTTCCAAAAAATCCCACTCGACCCAATCATACGCCTTACTCATGTCCATGTTGAGAGAGAATTCATACTTAACCCCATATTTCTTGCGATAGAGATAATGGTAGACCTCATGAGTAATAATAATATTATCATGCATGCAACGGTCAGGTACAAAAGAACCCTGATTTTGGGAAATACACTCATTAAAGTAAAGGTCGCATCCTATTTGTCATGAGCATTGAGATGATCTTATAACAGAAGTTGCACAACCCAATGGGTCAAAATGAGGCACATGTTTAGGCTGATCCACTTTAGGAATTAGGGTAATATTAGTCTCATTAATCCTATTTAACACCAAATTTCTTGCAAAAAAAACTCGAACCATGGTACAAATAGACTCACCCACTTCGGACCAAGCAGCATGGTAAAATGCCCGAGATGCTTCAAATTGAAACACAAAAGTTCTTCGATGGAAGAAACTTAATAAAAAGTAGGTGGTGATCATACCCAACAAGGTCGATATGAAAGACTTAAAGGTTCAAAAACTGCTCTCTTAATTGCAAATTTCCAAAGGCTCGATCAATGCGCTACCAAATGATGTCTAGTTTTGCTATGTTGTTACACCAAGTGAAATGGTGCCCATTGAAACCCAAGTTCTCAAGCTCACAGTCATGCATAAAACACTTGAAGTTTAGGATTTTCCTCCAAGCTCTCAGTCTATGATGAGTCATATTTATGTCATGTTTTCCCTATGTGTTTTGATTGTTTTGAATGTTAAATCTGAGCTTTATTGTGCGCTATCTGATAGAATGTCTAAGAATTCATGCACATAGGGAAATAGAAGATAAATCTTACAAAATGTTGCATTCATAGCATTATCCTGCTCATGTATATATGAAAATGACCATTTTATCGTTTGCTGTGAAAACACGTAACAAAGCTGATACAATGCTATAATATATCACATGCTCACATCTGCGCTGGCAATACAATGCAACCGCTATGTTGTAGCATCTTAAGTGATGCCGAATTATGCACTACGTTATTCTAACCTTTCCTCGCAAGTTTTCAGGAAATTAAGACAAGTCTTTCATACAGAAGTTAAGAAGGTGATTGACTCAAGCTAAATCCAAAAGATGTGAAGAATTGAGAGAAAGATTTGAAGAATCCCACAGTATAAAAAGAAAGATCAATCAACCGAATCTAGGGATTTGGACCTAACAAATTTGGAAGGCCCAACTCACTGGACGTATGGCGCACGGAGATCTAACTATAAGAGGAAAGCGCGGCTAAACCTAGAAGGGCCGTCAAAGTCGTGAGAAAAAAGTAGTCAACACAAGTCTAATCCGACTGAACTCACACTAAAGGAACAAGAGAGAAGACCGACCGAGAGGACAATAGATCGACCTAACTCTTCCCTGGAGCAAGACGGATCATAAAAGATGTAGAGACGTCATGTGACAGGACGCCTCTTACGCTGTCAACCTTCCGACAAGCTTCCTTATTTTTCTTCTATTATTTTATTTTTGTAATTCTGCCATGGGCTATTCTATACTACTTTGTTTTGTGTTTCCCTCATTAGTCATAAAATAAACTTCCATTGGCCTAGTGAGGATGAATTTCTAAGTTGTAGAATGAACCCAGTTTGCTAAGGTTTTAATTTAATAAATTCATTTTGTTTAATAGTGCTTTAAACCATAAACAGTTAGTGGACACTAAGGACTATCTCAGTGATCTTGGCTTACCGAACATGAGTCAAGGTTAGACCTCTGTTAGACAGTGTTTGCTAGGCGAGCCCCTGCACAGCTCGGCCTAAACTGTAGATGCTAGGAATAAATTTACCACTCATAACTAGAACACCTAGGTTTAATTAGACGGACTAAACTTGAAATCGCCATAAGAATATGAGAGAGTAAAGTGAGGATAGTAGTTATAAAATGCGGATGCTTCAGTATAGGATAGTGGTAAGTTAACTGAATAATGTTGTGAAAGGCGGTTATGTTGTAGCATTACGGAAGCTGTGCAGCATAATTGTTATAGCAATGCGTTGTATGCGAACTGGGGGCATGACAAGACTTAGAATGAAATCCGAGCTCAGCCTACTTTTAAACTGATATCTTCCTTCGACTTCTGATAACTTATTTATTTCTTGTCATTAGTAATAGCAAAAACAACCAAAATCAACTCTACTTTCACTTCACACAACTGTCATTAGAAACTGGAATCATCCTTGGTATCCACAATCTCTGCGGGACGATAACTTTACTTACTCTTTATTACTTGCTCGACTGGTTCACTTGCCATAAGGGAATTTGACCAGAAGAGGTAGTCGATAATTTCAACTATTCATCATCCTCATTAACGCCTTTGAGGAAGCAGCTTGCACAATCGAATCCTACACCCTTCACTACAAAAGAAAAGGCAACCAAACCAAAGTCAGAAAGAGGAGGAGGCCATGTTCTGCTTCTGTCTTAGTTTCTTCTTTGTATTTATTGTCTTGATTCTAGACCATATGGTTTGTGCCATGGGGATGTTGATTTTAGCTATGTTTGTTTGTCATGGGAATTTTTAGCTTATATAGTTGAATATTTGATTTGGATTATTATGGCTTCATTATGAATTAGTGGATGATAATTTTAATCTTTGGTTGCTTTAAAGTTATGTTTGTTGATTCAATTGTGAGTTTAATTATTTTGAAAGATAAGAAATTTGATTGGAACTTATTTTGATATTTTAAAGGAGGCTAGACATAGAATAGACCCTCATTTGAAAGGGGAAAAACTATTGAGATTTATAACATACCTTTATGATGGGACAAATGTAGTAGTTTTTGCCATAGTTGCGATCGTTCTTAGCCTTTCTGACCTCACAAAACCCATGACCACAACGACAATGAATCCTCCGAATATCAGAATTTTCAATTATAGGACCTTTGTATTTGAGATTTGGAGAGTTGTGGGCAGAAGACACATCTAATGACCTTGTTGATCGCATTGGAAGCAAGTATTGTTAGTTCTCTATGTATTTTGATGATAACTGACAATTGTAAACAAAATGGGAAGTTTTCTTTTGATAAGATAAAAAACCCTTTGTCAAAGGAAAACTCGAGTTTTGGTTCAAAACTCGAGTTTTGATCTTAATGAGAAAATCCTGAACTATGCAAAACCACCAAGAGAAAACTCAAGTTTTCACCATACAGAGACTTCTCAACATTTTCTGAAAATTGCAAAACTCGAGTTTCCATTGAAAACTCGAGTTTCGGTCATATAGAGAGTCTTCAAAGTTTGAACTTGTGAAAACCCCAGTTTTGGTACAAAACCGCCAGTTTTCAGTTTGCCATGAGTTTTCCAAGTTCTACTAAGATTTGTGAAAACTCGAGTTTTGGTTCAAAACTCAAGTTTTGACTTGGCTGAGAGCTTTCAAGACTTAGCGCAGTTTCTCTCAAAGTTTTCATGATTAAATGAAAACTCGAGTTTTGTCCTGGCAAAGAGCATTCATATTTTACCCAGATTTAAAACCGCCAGTTTTAATGAAAACCTCCAATTTTGGTTTGGCTCAGTTTTCTCTAAGTTTTCCTACTTAAATGGAAACTCGAGTTTTGGTTTTGGAAAATCGAGTTTTGACCAACCCGAGAGCACTTCAGTTTTTAATGTTTTGAAAACCATGAGTTTTGGATGAAAACTCAAGTTTTGAGGTTTTGGACTAAAAACAATGTTTCATGTTAAAAGTCCAAAACTCGAGTTTTGATAAAAAAAACTCGAGTTTTCATCGCAGAGTTTGAAATTCAAATCTGACGAATTTGTGAAACCTTCTTGTTTGATCTTAATACTTCCTATTATCATTCTTCTGTATTCCTAGCTATGTTTAACCACTTTGTTAGTGAGTTTCAGATTATTTAAAGAATGTTTATTGAAGGTTTAAAGTACAAAAAGTGACGTTAGCACATCAAATGCAAAACCCAAAAAGTTGCATACTTTTGGGTAATCCTTTTGCACACGATTACAAAGAATTAAAGAATATTTTCCACATCCAGTAGCTGCTCCTCCAACAGATTAATATTCAAGAAGTCAACTCTGAACTTCTGCACAATTGGATTAAGTGAAGATTAGAGAAAGAAGAAGACCAAATCTTAACCTAAACCTTGTCTAATGAAGGCAACAGTTATATTGAAGATTACAACAGTCATTTAATGCTCTCTTGGTATAAATAGAGCTGCATTCAATTCTTCTCTACAACCAATCTGCTAGAAAATGAAAATCATCAAAGCTATCAACTACTCTTTGAGTTTTCTTGAGCAAAGTATCTGTTGATACATCCTGTACTTCAGTGTTCATATTTATTCACTCTTAGAGAGAGTTCATTTATTGTAAATCATTCATTGTAAGAATCTCAAGTCAAAGGACTTGAAGATTGGGTTCATTGGTTGCAACTTGTAAGGGGGAGTAAGTTCTAGTAAGAGAATTACTCTTGAGTACAGAGTGTGTAATCAATTGTGATAGTGAAAAACCTAGAGAGTCTGGGGACTGGACGTAGGTCAAGTGGTTGGACCGAACCAGTATAAATCTGTGTGTCTTGCTCTTCTTCTCTACTCTCTGTTCACCTCTATTTTTATTGTTCAAAACAGAGCATTTCTAAAAAAATTTAAAATCCTCAATTCACCCCCTCTTGGTGATTTAGCTCCACTTACAAGTATTAGTCAACATTCTTTCGAGAAGGCGACAATTGTATTACATTGAAGTCTCAGGTGAAGAAAGATTGAAATGGGGAGTGGAATTGGGAGGAGTAGATGTCATAGCAAGCTCCGATTTACACATTTTCCCCTTGCCCTACACAGGAATAGTAGTGTTGTGAATGTGCTAAACTGAAGTGGAAGCAGGACACTCCTTTACCAAATTCATTACAAGCCTAGGGAATGGGGCTCAACGCCTTCATCAAAACACCAAATCTGTCAAGAATCGTTAATAGAAGATGCTAATGTTGTCCTTATTAGTACACTCAATCATTTCTGAAAGTAGATAAGCGCAATTAAAGCTTGACAAAGGAGGGAGCAAGGTCTTTGATTGGAACTATCGATTGGTCCTAAAGAAGATTGGCACAATTCAGAGGAGGGCAAGATCGCTGATCTTACTTTTGCAACTGTCCGGAGGACAAGAACAAGGCCTTTCTCACATATATGTGGACCTGCAACCCAAATCTGTCTCCAGCGACAAACAATAGATCCGTGGACCTCCCATTGTTCCCTTCTCTCTCTATAGATCCACACACCCTTAAATCCACGCATGCCTTGGCTGTAGTTGCAACTCAGAGGTGGAGTCATAGAGGAGGAAATGAGGAGAAAAGGTTAAGAGGAAGTAGAAGAAGAAGAAGAAGAATTTTGATGAGTAATTAAAGACATATCAATTTGACTGAAATGAGGTCGAATATTGACAACTATTTTTTAAACTTAACCTTTTTTATGACTATTTAAAAAAAACAGTCGTCTTGACTAGATGGAAGTTTATTTTTCACAACTGTTTTTAAAAACAGTCATCTGAACTTTTTTTTTTACAAAGAGGGGAGACTGTTTTTATTTTTATTTTTGACGACCTGGTTCTTAAAAATAGTCATCTTAACTAGAGGGAAGATTGTTTTTCAAAAATAGTCGTTAAAAGTTAAGCTAAAATTTCAAAAATGCCACCACCTCCTTTTTAACTTCTGTTTTCTAAAAACAGATGTTAATTGGTGTCGTTAAATTTACTTTTTGTAGTAATAAGTACTCCATGTTTCTGAAATCTAACGACTTTGTGATGAGAAGTAGGCTCCACTTTCACCTATTTTTAAGCTTGGCCATGACTGGTATAGAACAAATTTCGAGGAGTTCGAACATGAGATGCACTGACATCTTGATTTTGAGAGAATGGAAGAACAAGACCATTGCCATACATCAAAATTGAAGTTGTGGCTCCAAGCTTTGATATTTTAATTTATTTTCCTTATTTAAATCATTATTTGGTAAATTTTATTTACCGCTAAATATTTTTTGCATAAGATTATTTAAATCTTACGAATGAAAATTTAGGATGTTGCAAATATTGTCCAACAACCATAACTCATATTCCTACTCAAAATGATGAAATTTCACAAAATTTTAGTAGTATGCAATTTTAATTGTGCAAGACCGATGCGGGTTCAACAAATCGGAGTATTATGCTAGCAAAGTCAATGTGTAATCTTAAAAGTTGAGTTAAACATAGTGACTCATGGCAATGAACAAATAACAACAAAAATAATGCTAATATGCGTACCTTGAAATTCAGCCTCAAATTCAAGGAAGGGGAATCTTTATTTTGTGTTTTTTAAAAGGTCAAGTAACAAATCTACCCCGGAAGTATAAGCCCAGGAGAAAAGTTGTCCTATAAGTTTTTTCTTATCTCAATGTTGCCCCAAAAGTTTCAAAATGTAGCAGTGTTGTCCACTTCCATTAAAAAGTTAATGATCAACATCAATTCTTTGACGTTCAATGTTAGTTTTTAACGAATAGGGCAACATTGCTACGTTTTTGAAACTTTTGGGGCTACATTGAGATAAGAAAAACTTCCAGGGTAACATTGCTCATCGGTGAAATCTTTCGGGCAAATTTGCTATTTAACTCTTTTTTAAAAGGTGGTGCACTCTTGTGATTTGATAGAATAGTATAAAATGTGATGACTCAATATGCTTTATACCCCTTCACTAACCAATGAATTATGCAGATTTTGTTCAAGATAAAATGAGCAACCATAGCATCATCAAATCAAATTCCAGGGACTTTTGCAAAGTATGCAAGCACAAATATTTATATGGTATTTTTTTAACTAAGCTAATCAAATGTTAAAACTTAGATTCCTAGCCACTAACCACTAACAAATTGGACAATTAGCAATTTTTTGCAAGAGAAAAAACTATCAAAGTTTCAATCTCACATTCAAGTAACTTCCAGTTTGAATTTGAGGTTATGGCACATTACACTACTGGAGATTTGCGCATTTATAACTCTTAATACATAACAGTTACAACTAGTAAACGTCATGTATGTCGAAGCCAAGGTCACACAAGGATATATAACGCTTAAAAGTAATGATTAATTATGTGCACTATCATGTCTTGCAAGGAAGAATTCACAAAAACACAAAAATAATTATTGTAGTTAATAACTGTCATTTATTTAGGGACAAAAGTGATGGTTCTTTCGAAACAACCATCATGTGATATAAATGATTTGTCTTCCAACCTTAAATAAGCAAAAACACAAACATAACTATTATATCTATTGACCATAAAGTATAAATGACAAAAATGACATTTCATAATAAACAACCATCATGTAAAGAACAAATCTAAAAAGCACCTTTTCAAAATCTCGTTCAGTTCGACACCAAATATCAGTTCCCTAAAGTTAAATACTTCAGAGTGAAGTACCTATTCCTTTTGTTCTTAGTAAATTTCTAAGAAGAACATTTTCATAACATCGTTCTTCTCTCCCTTAAAGAGATCTCGTGATCCTCACTCTCCTCCTCCAGAAGCCCCTCCTCTTCCACCACAACCACCCCCTTCTCCTTGACCACCTTATCACCATCCTCAAATGGAGGCTCTGACCGCAGATGTTGGCCAACCTTGATAGCTTCACAAGGCGTCTCGCTGGACACGTCCACAATCTGAATAGGAAGTTGGACCTCATCCTTCATCACAATCAGGTTGTATATGATCACTTTCAGTCAAACCCTTCATCTCCCTCAAATGTCAATGATGTGCCAAGCGAGGGGGAAAAGACTTGAGCCTGGGCCTGAGCCTAAATGTAGGTTTTTTTTCAGACTTAAGCCTGAGCCTTCATAAGGCTTGGTCGAGCTAAACCTTTTTAAAGGCCTACTTACAATATAGACCTTTAAAAAGGCCTCATATTGTAGGTTTTGAAGGCTATAGTAGGCTTTGTGCACTTTGAGCCAATCAAAACCTATATAAATGTAAGCTTTTAGTAGGCTTCAAAGCATAATATTGACAAATTGTATCCTTTAAATAAGTTTTTAGCCTACATATAATTAAAATAAAATCTTATTATTACTACTATTATTATTTTTATTAAAAAATAATTTCCCCAACATTCAAAACTAATAATATAATAATCCAAAATAAAACATTATTGTTATTAAAGAGAATAGTAAAGGATGCAATCATGAATAGTTAAGAAGATGTTCCATAAAAAATTTCTCAAAAAATAGTAGGGATAGTATTGTAATTAACTAATTATAACTTGAAATTAGAATATAAGAATAAGAAAATAAATATTGTTCTATTTATATGACATAAATATAAATATATTTATTTAATATGGAAACAGTCAAGTCTTAACAAAATAGACATGACCTATTTACACATTTAGGCCTTTAAATAGGCCTTGACGTGACCTTTTTAACAAACAAGCTAGGTCAAAAACAAACCAGGACCCTAAATAGGCTAAGTTGCAGGCCGCTTGATAGGGGTTTGTCCTATTCCCACCCCTAGGTAGGAGGAGGAGGATATCGGTAGTGGTGATGACTGAAAACCACTGCTGCTTTTTTTTAATATTAAAAATAATTAATTGTTAAGACAAAGTAGACCAAAAATATTTTTTAAAAAAAAAAATAAATTTTCATGGTTATTAGTAAACAATTATTACTAATTTAGGCATTTCACAAGGGATGTTCAAAGTTATTAGTAAATAATCATTACTTATGTTATCCATGGCAATTTATAACGACACGTTTGGCGCTATAACATAATCCTTTCCATTCCAAAGGACACGATCTGCTAGATAACTCTCGAAACCTTTATCCATACATCCACTTCTATTCCAACTTCTGACTTTTTCTCTTCATTGATTACATGGGAAAGCAATGACATTTAGACAAGTGCCTGAAGAAACTAACCTCTCTCATTCGCACTATCATTTTTTTCTTCTTTTCTAATTTTTGTTTGTAATATGGGTTTCAATAATCAACTTTAAAAATTATTAAAAACTTCAAATAAATTACAATTATTATGTAAAACAAATCACTTTTTAAAATACCATGTCGAATACCTAACATTATTAAGAAATAACCATCACCATTTACAAAACCTAACGATCATTATGTTAAACTGTGAACTTTCATTCAAATTTCATTAAGAAAACTCGTCACCGTTTACAAAACCTAACGACTGTAATATTAAAATCTTGAACTTTCGTTCAAAGGTTCATTATGGTTGTAAATTAAGAACCGTAAGAAAAAGGTCATCTTTCATAACAGTTTTATACTTATAACCATGAGCAAGTTTCATCAAGTCTTTTAAAATGCATGTTATCTTGGGCCTCTTAACTTTCCCAAGTTATTACACTTAACAAGCTTATCTTTGGTTGAAGTTACTTGCCATCCTCAAAACCCCACAACTTCGGTTGACTTTTTTGGCTATTGACAGTCGCTTTCAGGCGAACCACATCCTCTACTACTTTCTTTAAAATTCAATCCAACATTCGTGCGAGTCTCTTTGATTACCCTAACTCGCCTTTTTATTTCGGAGCCCTAGCTAGGTCATTCCTTCATGTGCTCTGTTCTTCTTATTTTAAGATATAATTTCTCTTATGCATTCTGCATTCTCTTTATTTTTCGCTTTGTCTTGCTTAGGTAGGTTTTAACCTTAGTCGTGCGTCGTCTTTTTCTAGAAAACCTATTGCTCTATTCCTTGTGGCTAGCTAAATGAGTTTTGTTTTCTAGTTAAAATGGCTAGTTCTACTTCCTATGGCACTGATAATGCCCCTATTTTCAATAATGTTCAAAGTACTGGTATTCCCACTGGTACTAATGTTGTCACTAGGCAACCCATAAATGAGACCCCAAAACATGTGTTAGAATAGGTGCAAGATATTGTAAGGAGGGGCCATTGCGCCTTGACTTTTGTGAACAAAGAAAAGTCTTTGTGGAGAAAATTTCATGTGACATAGAACAATGACTATCAACGTCTTGAGACGTCACAATTAATCATCTAATCATCTTAATAGTAAGGTCCTACACTCCTATCATGGCGGGTAATTGGTGTTGGGTATAGGGAAATTATGCAAATGTTATTTAGGATAATATCAGGGTAACATACATACATACATACATACATACATACATACATACATACATACATACATACATACATACATACATACATATATATGGCTGCTAATTACTTGCTCTGTAATTATAAAAAATGTTAACTTGAATTGTGTACTTTGCAGTCTGCATATCATAAAGACGGAAAAACCAACAAGGAAGAGGATGGCCAATCACTACGCACATGTTGTCATAAATTTATGAAGGCATATTTGCAAAATTTTGAAGAGGATGATGAGACATAAGTTCTTGTGGATCTGCAGTCCACTATCAAACTGGATGATTGGAGAGAATTTTTCATCTCATATCGCAACCCGACATTCCAGGTAATTGTTATTCACAATTCATAAGACTTGAATGTATCTATTTAATATTTACTTGAGTGATGTGTGTTTTTGTAGGAATTATGCTAGGTGAATAGGGCGAGGGGGAATGTGAGAACCCCATTTGAAAACCTAGGTAATTACATGTTAAGGGAAAGGTACCTTTTGTACTGGGCAGAAGTTGTCTTGCTATTTTGAAGAAAAAACTTAGAAGTAGGTTGGCTATAGGACTGTTACAATCAAAGGCTATGACTTGGGGGTGAAGAAAGTTACTTTTTAGAGCCTATAAGTCTGTACTTTGGTTCAGTAAGAAAGGAGACAAGAATTTGAAATTGGTCTTGGCCTTTTGGGTGGAGAGTGCCAACCTCTCAAAGGATTGGCAAAGTTGTTCTGGTTTAGAGTTGTAGTGTCTATGTGTGGCTCGTACCCGTTGTGTTTGATTATTTTATGTGTTAATCTAAGGTTGAATTTCCACTTGTGCGTCTGTATATGTATCAAAATATTGTTTTATTTCAACTTGTAATGTGTTTCAGTTTTTATTTTCATCTTCCAGTGTATTTTTTGTTCTTAATCAAGTAAAAGTTTGGTAGTTTCTATGATGGGTCTTAACAATTGGTATCAGAGTGGTGAGATCCTGAGGCTTTAAATTGGCGCCAAGCAATCCTAAAACAACGGTGCTACAAATAAATGTGCTATGTGATTTATTTGCAGTTGCTGCAGCATAAGAATGGTGTTATGTGATTTTTGAATATTTTATACGCTGCTATAAATTGTTTTCTGCATATGGTTAACTGTCATATACTATTTATACATTCTATGAGAGATTAACTATTACTCTGGGAACCTTCGGGATCCTAGCCCTTGTTACTAATTGTGCTTTGTATAGTGTACTGGACGCGACTCCCAAGGCAAGACAACGGATCACAACAGGTGGAGATGTTGAACCTGTTTAGCTTTGCCATTGGTTAATTATAGTCGGGTTTTTTTTGTAAGTTCGAGAATTTGTAACATTATGTATAGAACATGTGGATATTTCTGTAATGTAATCAAGAGTTTTATATCAATATATTGTGCTATTTCTATTTTGCCCACTAAACTGCATATGAATACTATGATAAATGCCCACTGAGTTGTGCATAAGTACTTTGATGAATGTCGGTGTACCAATGGGGTATTACAATACTCATAGCGAAAAGGTTCCCTCTTTCTCTTCTTTATGTTTGTTTTTGTTTTCATTTCTTGTACTCGACCTTTCAATTGTGTGTTTCTCTGCTGTAAATGTTATTGTCATGAAAAGGTGAATATTTGAGTTTTTGGTTTATATGGGTTTCTCTGCTTATTTATGGTTTCTTTGTCCTTTATTTTTGTTGCTTTGATTCCACTAGGGCAAGGTGACATTGCCAAGATTGTTTATACTTGGTTCCCTCTCTGTTTTTGAATGAAGCTACTTCTCTCAGTATTTTTTTGTGTGGGTAGATGTTGTGACCCCTATTCCAAAAAAAAAAAAAAAAAGAATCTCATAATTATTTTCCCGTCTCTGTCTCATTACTTAAAAATCAAAGGATAATAGCATATAAGATCAGATTCAATGCATTAAATTAAACCTTTAGGATTTAGAATTTCTCTTTACATACGCAAAATGGGACTTAGTTCTCAAACAAAATTCATATCCGCCGTAGGTTTAATTGAGACTATCCCGCTTGATTGTGAATAGATACCTAAGAAAATGACATCGAGAATCCTCTTGTATATATGTCATTCACTAACCAGAAATATGAATCAATTATTTAATTAACAATTTGGTCAACCTAGAAAAAGACAAAACCAGGTCTACTAATCATGCCTCACGGGAGAAATGTTCTTGCATATCAGATTATATGTAGCCATTCCAGTGATTATTATGTAGTCGCTAATTAATATTATGAATCATAACTTGATGATGAAGTGCACCCTTCAGTTGATAATCTCTGATTGAAACATTTTACCATATATGCATACATATGAAAGCACATCTAAATCACATTTATTTTGTGTAGATATTTTCAAAAACAATTCAACCTTCAAAGATTCAAGTCATATATGCTAATTTCCAAACATATTTAGTCTGATATTTTCAAACTCACATTTATTTCTCATGTAGATATTTTCAAGGGTGATGGATTTTTTCATAGATTTTATATGGGAGTAGTTGTTTTCTGGTGTGACTAAAGGAAAAGTTGGAATTATATGACTCAAAAGTTCCGTTGCTTTGTTTATTGGTATTAATTTCAAAGATGCTCATCTTATTCCCCTATGAAATTTAATGATTTTGTTAAGTTATTGAAGAAAAATCAAACCATAGTCAAGAGCTATAAGAGTAGTGTCGCTACTTACAATCTTTCACCTTCGTCTTCTCCGGCTATTTCACTTTGGTATATGACTCTTATAAAGTTTAGAAGGGATTGTAATGTCATATATAATTGTTATGATTAATTATTAACAACTTTATTTTGCCTAAAAACAGGCATTTTTCTCTTTTTTCCCCCCCTCTTTTATTTTGCCTGAGCACTTTATTTTCTTTTCACCAGCAATTTGTACTATAGCAGATCCGTCATAAAATGCATTTAATTTATTGATTTCATTCGTTCAAGTTTACAACTACAACATCAATAGAAATAAATGTGTTTTTTATGTTAAAGAAGAATTTAACTTTTTTTTAACCATCAGTTAAGAATTCAATTTTCAAAATGCAAAAGAAGAAATATTTCAATCTTGCACACTGTCATTTTTCCCACTAAAATACACAAACCGCCCCCAATCTACTACTTATTATTTTTTGCCCATACAATATGTCTAACCTATCTATAAATAAATGCCACTAATGATGTTACTTAAATAAAGATGATAATTATTACGTACATTTTAAATTACTATAAGACACACATGCATTTGTTAGATTATCTTTTCAAATGGCCTAAAATATACTTTTAGTCCTTTAAGTTTTGTATAAGGCATACTTTTAGTCCCTTAACTTTATAAAGTATATTTTTAGTCTTAAAATTCTAACACCGTTAATGTTGTCAACGGAAAACACCGACGAGCGAATTGAAGTGATGACTAATATGATTTAATTACACAAATTTTATATATTCTTTAATTCATCCTTATTTTAAATTTAATATTAATAGCATTTAATTACACAATCCTCACCTAAATTTACATCAATATCACTTGAGTTTGCATTTTCCGTTAGTAAAATTAATGGTGTTAGAATTATAAGTGGAGATCTGGGCTTTCGCCAAACAGATGATCTTGGCAAATACTTAGGAGTCCCGTTGCTACACGAGCGTGTCCGAACGGCAACATACGCATATTTAGAAGACAAAGTACAAGCCAAATTGTCAGGATGGGTGGCCAAAACGCTTTCTCTAGCAGGGCGTCTTACCCTTGCGAAGGCGGTACTAGCTGCAATACCAACGTATACAATGCAAACCACAAAAATCCCAACTAGTACGTGCAGGCTAACGGATTGAGCGCCACATTCGAAATTTTGTGTGGGGCCGAAACGGCCAGCGAGCGCCGAGTCTTATTAATTGGGATGATATGTGCCAGCCATGTTTGCAGGGTGGAGGTGGTTTTAAGAAGATGGAACAACAAAATATGGCCTTCCTTATGAAATTGGTTTTTGCAATTAAGACACGCCCGGATCTGTTATGGGTGCAAGTCATAAGAAGGAAGTATGGTGGGGTGGCTTCATCCGATGCCCCAAAACGGAACGCAAGATCCTCTTATTTATGGAGACAACTGAGGCAGGTTTGGGATGAGGTCGAATCGGGAATGCGATGGTCACTCGGAAATGGCTCACAAGTCCGTTTTTGGAGTGACAGTTGGGTCCCGGAAATCGGTCCCCTAAGGTACTTGGCTGTCAAAGACCTGACGCCGGTTGAATTGACACATCCGGTGAACTACTTTGTCACGGAGGAAGGGCGCTGGGATTGGAGCCGTATTGGGGTTGAACTGCCAGCCCATATTCTATCACGAATTGTAGGTTGCCATCCACCTAGTCCGGAAGACGGGGAAGCAGCTAGTTTCTGGGACCGCTCCACGGACGGTCGGTTTACAGTGGCGTCAGCATATGAGTGGCTGGATGAGTCAGGGGGTGGGAGTCTAGACAAGCTTTGGGAGGTCATCTGGAAATGGCAAGGGGCGCAGCGAGTACGTGTGTTCTTGTGGCTTGCTGCCCGCGGAAGCTTGTTGACTAACACAGTGAGAAGGCGGTGGCATATGACAGAGTCTGACGCATGTACGAGATGTCACACAGGAATGGAGGACGTTGACCACATTCTGCGTCACTGCGCGTTTGCAAAGGAGGTTTGGCGTCTTATCCTCCCACATAGCCGTCGAATTGGTTTTTTCCAGGGTGATCTGCGAGGTTGGTTACTACAGAACCTTGCTCAAAAGTCTTCTGCATATGAAGGGCATAGGCAGTGGGCACTTCATTTTGGGCCGATATCTTTGGAAGTTATGGGATGCAAGGAACAAACTCATTTTTCAACGGCTTCATATTCAACCTGGAGCAATTATACGAGAAGTCAGGAGTCTCGCTGAGTTTAACCAGCAAGCTGCGTCTCGCTTGAGCAATTCGTATGGGGGAGTATTAGCTAAGAACCCAGTGTCAGTCTATTGGACGAAACCTCAGTTCCCACGGGTCATGCTTAATTGTGATGGAGCGAGGAAGGGCGATACAATGAGAGCGGGAGCTGGTTGCCTGATTCGGGATCATGAAGGTAGGTGGCTGAGCGGTTGTTGTCGCAACATAGGAGTCTGCACCTCCCTTCAAGCAGAACTATGGGCGTTGGTGGATGGGCTCGAGCTTGCTTGGAACCGGGGTTATAAGGACACGGAGGTACAAATGGATTGCCTAGCGCCTTAAAGCTCATCGGGGATACTAGCGATTCACCGATTGCATGCGCGGTATTGTGAGACGGATCCAAAGGTTGTTAGGCCAGGATTGGAGGGTAACCATCAACCATGTCTATCGTGAGGGGAACCAATGTGTGGATTTCTTAGCATCCTTTGCTCTGAACTTAGATGAAGGGCCTCACCTCCTTCAGGCCCCACCGAGTGCTATGCATGGTCTTCTCCAGGCGGACGTGATAGGCGAAGGACGCGTGCGAATGTGTCTGGTTTCTTCTGATTAGCTTTAATCAGCCCTTGTAAACAAAAAAAAGCATACTTTATAAAGTTAAGGGACCAAAAGTATACCTCATGTAAACTTAAAGGACTAAAAGTATACTTTAGCCTTTCAAATGCTTATGATAGTATATATTTAAATTTCTTAAAATAAAATATTAAGTTCACCGTTCATAGTTAATTGTATCACTTTTTTTTAACCTTTTATTTTTTTTTTTTTTTTTTTTGCTCAAAACCTTGTATCGTTCAAACATAAGGAAGAATATAATTGCAATGATGTTACATTAATATACTTATGATGAATATTCTAAGCCAAACTTGAGAAAAGAATAAACAGAAAAGTACATATATTTATACTACAATTGAATATACGCAAGCGCATGCGCACATATACAGGTTTGAAAATGAATTCTTAGATAGAGACAAAATTTGTAGTGTTGCATTTTAATATTATCCTTACTAAAAAATTAAACTGAATATTTACAATTAGATCAACTTACAAGATACGAGAAGCTGCGCGCACACACATATTATTCTTATTTTTAATTTAATAATGTAATCTATTTTGCTGATGAGATGATAATGTTAAAATAGTTGATAATATTTTTTTCTAAAAATTAATTTATTAATAATTTTTTGAAAGATAAGATATTAATATAAGAGAAAAAAATGTGCAGACATCTGAGAAGCTGTAAAAATAGGCAGGGAGTGCATAGAAATTAAATATTATTTCCCTAGAAAATTAAATATTTAAACCTTTTTTATTTAAATTAATAATTAGATAGATTATAATTTTAATACAAAGAAGAAATAAGCGAAGAAGAAAGAGTTTGAAAAATCTATTAAAAAATTTCATCCCATACAATAATAAATTTAGTTGACAACTTATTATATTTTATAATTTGTTACTTGGGTATGTTAAAATGTTTTTAAAAAATAAAATAAAATAGGCAAGCCGAAGCTTGAAGAACAAGGTCAAAACTAGATTGAAAGATCTAGCCCTTGCAAAATACAACTAGAAATAAACTAGCGTGGGCAAGACAATTGGTCTTTCATGACCATACCAACACATCCTCTAGGGATTGTAGGAACAAGAACGACCCCGGCATCAGCCGTTGTATCATGACCTTCCTTAGCCATAAAATCAGCACATGAAATGTTATCTCTTGAGGTATGATGAAGTTCCACACTCCAATCACTGAACAAAAGATCTCTAGTCTCCCCAATAACATCTCGAAGCGGATGATCTGTGGAGCAGTCTTTCATAAGAGTATTAACAGCATCAAGGGAGTCGGAGTAGAGAACAATGTTCTGTAAGCCCATATGTTGCCCGACTTGTAGCCCTATCATGATTGCATAGATTTCAGCTTCAAGGACCGTACGGAGACCAAGGGCTTTGTGAAACCCCATAATCCATTCCCCCCGAGCATTCCTCAGCACTCCTCCGCACACCGCTTGGTGGTGATGTCGCACCGATCCATCTACATCAATCGGACCACATTTACAAGAGGGGTCATCCAAGATTCTTCATGAGACTTGTTGAGTTGAAAAATTTGGTGAGTCAGAGTGTGGTTTGCAGCGCTTTCCATAAGGAGGTAGCTACATCGATGAAGCATCTCCCTTGTGTCTGAGCTTTCTCCTTGAAAAAGAAATTTGCATCTGGTAGTCCAAAGGATCCAGTGCCCTAGACTAAAGGTTCTTGGCCAGGAGATACTCTGAAATTTGCCTTTACCTGGATTGTGGTTTGTGTTCCATTTGAGCCAAGCCTGCAAATTACCTGTAAAAAACTGAGCAAATTGGTTAGATTTTAAAATTTGTTTCTAAAAGTTTTTAGCTCTCTCGCAATCTTTGATTATGTGAATCACGCTCTCCTCCTTATTACACTGAAAAGGGCATGCACTATCATTAGTAAGGCCCCTACAAGCTCTTAAGGAATTAGTAACCAGTCTCTCATGGCCAACTTGCCACATGAAGAATTTTACTTTTTCGGGGAGCTGCCACTTCCACAATTGGCTCCAGAAGTTATTAGTGCTGGTACCACGTCCCTCAGGAGATATTGATAAGCAGATTTAATAGAGAAACATCCATCCTTCGAAGCCCGCCAGGTATAACAGTTGTTGAGGTTACTATGGGGGGCACACTTTGGAGATAAATCTTATAATATCATGAGGCAAAATTCCTTGCCACCTAGTAGTGTCCCAACACCCCTGCTGCAAAACTTGATCTTTAACAGTCTCATCTGCGTTCACTAATGACAGATTTTGAGCAAAGAATATAATGGGGCGGTCGAGGGGAAGCCAAAGATCAGACCAGAATTTGGTTGCTTCCCTGTTATTAACCTTTTTCCCAACACCCTTGAGGAAACCATCCCACACTTCAGATATCACTTTCCACGCAGAGGAGGAGTTTCATTTCTTGGATACCTTAGGCATAAGAAGATCGCCACAATTATATTTAGCCCAAAGGCATTTGACCCAAAGAGCATCTTTTTGCATGAGGAGCCTCCAACAGAGTTTCATAATGAAGGCTTTATTCTGACGCCAAGCCCCCCTTGCTTTTTTGCTTGAATAATTTTCTCCCAAGCGATAAGGTGCATTTTCTTCACCTCCTCCTCTTGGGACCAAAGAAACTTCTTGGAAACCTTTTCTAATTCATTAAGATGCAAATAGGAAGAAGGGTAGACTGCATACAATAGCTAGGCAAAGACGATAGGAGAGATTTGATAAGAATCGAGCGTCCAAAGAACCGTCAAAAATTTTGATTTCCACGTAGATGACTTCTTTTTAGCACGTTGGATAATGGGGTGATAGGTAGTTTTGGTGACTCTCTTATGAATAATCGGCACCCCCAGATATTTCCCGAGGTTAAGGGTAATACCTATCCCAAGAATTTGGCTTAGCTCAAGCGCTTGGTTGAAGTTAACTTTTTTCGATCAGAACATACAATATTTGTCCAAACTGATTCTATGACCCGAGACCTCACAAAAGCTTTGCATAACTTTACGGACTTTTTCCATTTGATTGCAGGAGGCTTCAGTGAAAAGAATAAGATCGTCAGCAAAAAACAGGTGAGATGTGAGGGCCATCTCTTTTGAATTTGAACGGCTTCCAACACTTATTTGATTAAATTAAAGAAATTATTTAAATTACTTACTATGACATATATTATTTAAAATATCCTAGTCATATTCTTTAATTTGATGGAGTATCAATAGGATAAATTAGGAAAATATTGACAAATATGAAAAATATGTCTTCTAATTAAGATCAAGATCAATTCTCTAATTATGTCTTATATTAAGTTCCAAAAAGAGTAGCTCCTAGCATAATGCAAACTTCCATATGCCTCTTCTATTAGAAGTTATTTTAATAACTTTTATTAGTTTTATTACTTATGTTCATTCTAAATATAAAGAAGGAAAAAGCAGAAAAATATCAACTAAAATTCGTAAAAGATAAATAAGTATGTTGACTTTCAATAATTCCAAAGGGATGATTTGGAATTACGAAATGTTGCAAAAGTTGAGAAATTACCTAATTAACCCTATTTTTTAAATAAAAAACCCTCAACGTCCTTGTTGGCCATTGCTTTGCCCAAATGACCTTCTTGTAGTGACCTTCTTGGTAGCCGTGATCGAAGCTCGATGACATTTTTTTTAAATTTCTCAATTAAAAAATTTGTTAATATAGATACTTGAGTTATTAATAGCAATACTAAAGTTGTAAACGGCGATATATGTGTGTGTGTGTGTGTGTGTGTGTCTATATATTAGTTTCTTATGCAAAAGTCATCAATATTGATACTTGAGTTATTAGTAGCGATACTAAAGTTATAAACAAGATATTTGTTGAATATTTTCTAATAACTTTCATCGGAGCTCTAGCGGCTATTTTTTTTGGTTTTGTTCTTGAATTTCTTATGCTAAAGTTGTTAATATAAATATTTGAGTTATTAATAGTGATACTAAAGTTGTAAACATGGTATTTGTTGAATATTTTCTAATAACTTACACCTGGCATCTGGTTGTCAGGTAAGGTCACCGGAGCTTTGGTGTCCAAAGCTCCGACAACCAGCAGCCAGCTAGCGGGTTGTTAATTTTTTTATTTAAAAAAGTCAAGGGTAGTTAGGTAATTTCTCACATTTGGCAACATTTCAAAATTTCAATTAAGTTCCTTTGGAGTTATTGAAATCAACATATTTATTTGTCTTTTACCAATTTTGATGGTATTTTTCTATCTTTTTCTTATAAATAATAATTCATATTTGATTGTTTTATCAAAATAATAATAATTTATTTTATCATCTCATACTCTCTTCGGTCCACAATATATGACACTTATAAAAGAATAATTTGATCCAAAATATAAGTTAATTTTAAAATGGTTAATACTCATTTTTTTAGTTTTATCAATGTAATTAATGCTTATTTCCAATTTTGCCCACTCATTATATTTTCAAACATATTCTTCGATAAGGGTAAAAGTGAGAATATTTTCAGTTTATGATATATTTAATGAGTTAACTATCATTTCCTATGTTTTGTGAATTAATTAAAGTGTTTGATATCATAGACTTGAGAAAGTATTTTATTTCGGACTTGGTTGTTGGTGTTTCTTCTATTTTCTGGCAGCAACAACAACAATAGTGATACATGAGGCCGCTTGATGACTTTCACTTAATATTAGGGTTTGTAATATTGTATTGTTTGGGCTTTGGTTTTTTTTACTTTTAGAGGTTTTGTTTCAGATGTTTCTGTTAAATTTAGGTTTATTCTAAATGAAAAATCTTCTTCTGACTCACAAAATATAATTTTATTCTACAATTTATTACTAGGATCTTGTAGATGTTGAAAATAAAAACAATGGTTTTACTTAAATTTGTTAAATTTATTATGATTTATATTTTATACTAAAAATGAAAACGTACAATCAAATGATCAATCATCAATCCATATTTATAACATAGAGATGCGGCTTTTAAAATATGTACCATGAAAGGTAATAACGGGTAAAGAGGGAATTTACCCGCTCCACCTATCCCTTCAACGATGAAATGAATGCGTTTTAACCAATCAAAGCACACATTTATTTATGATTCTATAAAGCTAGATATTTTTAATTGGAGCAAGCATATTTAAAATATTAATTTAATTTTTCAAATTATCATTGTTTTAGTTTTTTTTTTTTTTTCGTTTAAAAATATTTATAAAGTAAAAATAAAATTGCTTGAGACTCATTAAATATATACTAAGATTTTTTTTTTTAATAAAAGGATTACACTCTAAAAATATTGCGTTGTGTATAATCGTTTATAAATTTATATGATGTATTAATATTCATCATTTTGTTCAAAATGAACTGATGATTAAAGATTGGTTTAGTGATCTATTAAAGATTAAAAAAAAATATATAAAGTGGGAAAAGACAAAATATAAAATGACAAATTAGAAGACTAATCCACCAATTCATTGGTGTGATCTAAATTTAGGAAACGGGAATGCCCTTTTATCACGAGAGTCGGGTTTACAAATTTGCTTCTTAAATTATACTTGAATCTAAGTAGGCCCTAATATGGTTGGGCTTTGAATAATAAAATGATATCCATATCCATAATATATTGATTATGGATGATTTTTGTTTAGCAAAAATATGGATGATTTATTTTATTATAAATTTCAGAAGTAACAATAAAAATGTATTGAGTATGGTTTATTCGGTTGATGCTGACCAATGAACATGAAGCTTTGAGATAAATCAAAACCAGCCAAAACCTTAAAAAAGGTTCAAATAGAAATTAATTAACCAAAAGGTCGATTTCAGGATTTATTAAATCTGGTTAAGCATGCCCCTTAATGACCAATAAGCAAAGGGGCATATTTTTTGTCATTAAAATAATCCAATATTTTATAAGCTTTTTTAAAACAACTGCGAAGGAATCATCACCCTCGTTATTTTTATATTTATAAAGAAACAGAGGAAAGAGAAAACCTCAAAAAGAAAGAGGGGAGAGAATGCTGAATTCTTTTTTTAAAATAAAATTAATAAATAATAATACGGTGAGAGGAAAAAGAAAGGAAAAGAAAGAAAAATAAAAAGGGGGAAGCAGCGTGGCCGGGAAAGATGGGTAAGAAGGAAGTGTTGTTTGAGATGCGAGCTGACCTGAGTCCGGTAGAAAGGGAACCTTCTTCGTACTTCTTCTTCTTCTTCTTCTTCTTCTCTTTCTCCTTTTGATTCTCATTCTTCCCACTAATTAAAGTTTCTCCTTCCTTCCTTCTTTCATTCCTGAATCTGTTGTTTCCTGAAATTACTGTTGCTTCTTTTTCTTCTTCATCTTGTTCTTTTCTTAGATTAAAGAGTTCAACTTTTTAGTCTGGGCAAAAAGGAAAACCTATCTTCTAGTTAGGGTCTTGTTTCTTTTTTATGATTATTGATGGGGTAATGCCAGAACTGATTTCTGAATGCTTCGTTGATGAATCAGGGATCAGCTAATTAGTGGGGTCATTTGCATTTGAACTTCGTTTCTTGTTATCTTTTCCTGGGTTTAGCGGAATTTCTGTTCTTCGCTGTTACAGTGGAGATTGTTTTGTGGGTTTTTCGTTATCATGTTAAGATTTTAATGTAAATAATTTTAGATTGGTGAGTCTCGGTCGGTCGTCGTCGATTCCTCCTTTGATATTATTTGAATCTTGGAGGATTTGTTCCTATTTTTAAGTTTTCAAAATTCCGAAAAAGGAAAAAAAGATCAAAGAAAAAAAAAACGAAGCATTAGGAATCTGATTTAGATAATTTTAGTCATCCCCAATTTTATCACGGGTTTTTATCGTTACTCATCATATATTTTACAATTTTAGACACTGAAAGCAATTAGTTTTCCGGTGCCGAAGGATAATTTTTTTTTTTTCGTTTTAGTTTTGTTAAAGAAAAAGCCTATACTTGAGTTTCAAAGAGGAGAAGATAGAGTTGGCTTAAACAGTTTTCTTGTTTTGTTTTGAGGCACTAGTTGAATTCTCTTTTGGGGGATTACATGTTATGGGAATACCTGATAGTTCACTACTAGATCTAATAGAAAAGTTGAGGTCTTGGGTTTCTTGGGGAGGAAGTGATTTGCAAGATTTATCAGTCAAAAGTGATATGCTCAATAACAGCAGAGAAATGTGTTGTGAGTGTAATAGAAACCTGAATGAAATGTCAAACAAGTACAATTGCAAAAGCTGTGGCCGATGGTTGTGTGGGAAATGTATGCAAGATTCTGATTTTCCTGATCTTCAATCCGATAACCCTGGGTTTAGGGAAACTGTCAATTCCTGCAAGTTCTGTTCAGGTGGTGATAGAAAATATGAAGGTCAGAGAAAGTGTGTTGAGAAAGTGCATCCTTCAGCCTCTCCTCAAGATAGTCCCAGACAAAGTCCTGAGCCGCCATCCCCGTGTTTTAGCGTTCAAAGTGAAAGAATAAGTTCTCCTGTGAATTGGAATTTGAATCAGGGAAATAATTTTGAGCGCTATTTTATAGACCAAGACTATAGGTATTATCTCCAGAGGATGGATTCATCTGGTGCTCTTGCATCTTCAGTGTCTACTCATCAATCTATTGGCAGGTAACCATAACCTGATATTAATTAGAGGATAGCTGTATGCTTTTATTTATGTCTTTTGACTCTTCATCTAGAAAATTTGGAAAAATTACTTTAACATGAACATGGTACAAATGCAGGAGCGATGAAGATGGGACTGAGGATTTTGGGAAGCACCACTTCAGCTCTTCAACTACATATTGGCATAATGATTCAGATATAGATACTAGTAGTATTAGTGCTAAAAATGAGACTTACAGCTATAAGTCTCCTTCTGAGAGCCCTTCTAGGAATGATTTTACTTCCAGTAAGGTTGGGCTTCCTGTACAGCAGGGACAAGAGAGGATCCCCGTTTCTCATCACGATGGTCCCTTAGATAAACAAACTACGGCTGTTTTAGGAAAGCCTGAACAAGGGACTGAGGATGCATATAATACTGGTTATTTTTCTGACGACTTGTCGATTTTCGGAACCAGACTGAGAGTTCACAGAGGCCATTGAATTTTGAAAACTGTGGTCTTATCTGGTTCCCCCTCCACCTGATGATGAGAATGATGAAGCAGAAGGTACTTTCTTTCCGTATGATGATGAGGATGATGATGTTGGTGACTCAGGCGCCTTGTTCTCATCTAGCAGCAGCCTATCTAATGTTTTTTCTGCGAAAGAGAAAGAAAATGAGGGAAACAAAGAACCACTGAGAGCTGTCATAGAGGGTCATTTTAGAGCTCTTGTTTTGCAGCTTCTACAGGGAGAGGGTATTAAAGTTGGTAAGGAAGATGGTTCTGAAGACTGGCTTGACATTGTTGCAAAATTAGCTTGGCAAGCTGCTAATTATGTTAGACCAGATACTAGCAAAGGAGGGAGCATGGATCCTGGTAATTATGTAAAGGTTAAATGTATTGCAACCGGAAGTCCAACTGAGAGGTATTATGTGATTCAAACTTTGCCAACAAAATATTTTTCTATGCAATTCTTTTAGATAGCTATTAAATTGTGAGCTTTTACGTTTGCAGCACCCTTATCAAAGGAGTAGTTTGCACAAAAAACATAAAGCATAAGCGCATGACCTCACAGTATAGAAAGCCTAGATTGCTTCTATTAGGTGGAGCATTGGAATTTCAGAAAGTTCCAAATCAACTGGCTTCTATTGATACATTGTTACAGCAGGTGCCTTTCTTGATTCAATGAATGAGTTCATCTTGCATACAATTTTCATGGAGATATTTTTTTTTTTTTTAAGGAAAAAAATTGTTCTGGCTTTTGTAAAATCTGGCAGGAAAATGATCATTTGAAGATGATTATTTCAAAAATTGAGGCTCTCCGTCCTAATGTTTTGCTGGTTGAAAAAAGTGTGGCTCCGATTGCCCTGGAATATCTTCTAGCAAAGGAAATTTCATTGGTGTTGAATGTGAAAAGGCCAGTGCTGGATCGCATTGCCCGATGCACCGGTGCACTTATCACTCCATCAATGGATAGTTTATCTAAAGCAAGATTGGGGCACTGTGAGTTGTTCCGGTTAGACAGGATGGTAGAAGATCATGAGACTGCCAACCAGCCAAACAAAAAGTCATCAAAGACCTTAATGTTTTTTGAAGGTTGTCCTAGGCGTTTGGGTTGCACGGTAATTTCTTTCTTTCTTGTTTGGCATTCTCACAATTTTGTATTCATTAACAAGGTTTATTTCTAGGGCTGTCTTATACATTCTTCCCTTCAAAGTTCCTTCAAGCTACACTTTATGTGTGATGGCTGAGTAAGATGTGTGGAAGTATCTGTTTCTGATTTTGGTTTTATTTTAGGTCTTACTGAAAGGTGCATGCCGTGAAGATCTAAAGAAAATTAAGCATGTTGTTCAATATGCAGTCTTTGCAGCCTATCATTTGTCTCTTGAGACATCCTTCCTTGCTGATGAGGGTGCAACCCTACCTAAAATGAGAGCGAATCACTCAATGGCTGAGCCAGATAGGTTAACTACTGACCCCAACACCTCTGCATTGGATGAACTAGAGGGTCTTGAATCAAAGTTCGAGGGTTCGGGATCAGCACCAGAGTATCTTGATGATCTCAGTTTTCCTTCTGATGCATGCACCAGAGATTATAGAATTGAAAATATACATTTTAATGCATGCCAAGATGATTTAACATCCAATTTGACAGGAGAATTAGTCAATTCTTATTCATACAGTGAATCATATGCGGACTCTATGCTTTCTTATGGCATGAGAAACCATTCGCAATCAGACTTGCAAGAATCCATGGTTCAAGAGGAGGGGCAGCATGGTGAAATTACTAAATCAACTAAAGATAATATCGAAGAGGATGAACCTTCTGGTGACTACTTTTCTGCCACTGATCATCAAAGCATTTTGGTGTACTTTTCTAGCCGCTGTGTGTCAAAGGGAACAATCTGCGAACAGTCGAGGTTGCTGCGGATAAAGTTCTATGGATCTTTCGATAAGCCTCTTGGGAGATATCTCCGTGATGACCTATTTGATGAGGTAACTCATGTTTATTTTGTTGTGTTGTACTGTTATTGTTACCTCAATTCTAAAGTGAAAATGATTGTTTGATGTTTTCCTTCTTTAGACATCTTGTTGTCGGTCATGTAAGGAGCCTGTGGAAGCCCATGTCCAATGCTATACACACCAGCAAGGAAATCTTACCATCAACGTTAGGTGCCTTCCCTCTGTCAAGTTACCTGGGGAAAGAGATGGCAAGATTTGGATGTGGCACCGTTGCCTGAAGTGTCCTCACGATGAGAATGGAGTTCCACCTGCAACCCGAAGAGTGGTTATGTCAGATGCTGCCTGGGGATTGTCTTTAGGAAAATTCTTGGAACTAAGCTTTTCAAACCATGCAACTGCAAATCGAGTTGCACCATGTGGCCATTCTTTGCAGAGGGACTGTCTTCGATACTATGGGTAAAGAGCATTCAGATTAGGTGTTCATTATTGTTTACTATTGACCCTTGAAAGTTGATAAATGAACTGATGTAACAGGTTTGGAAGCATGGTTGCTTTCTTCCGGTATTCACCTATTGATATTCTCTCTGTTCATTTGCCTCCATTAGTGATGGAATTTGATCACAATCAGGAGGAGTGGATTAGAAAGGAGTCTAGAGAGGTCACTTTATGATACTAATTCTCTTATTTACTTTCAATTTTTTTAACATCTCCTGAATAACGTGTGTTATATGTTTTAATTTTTAATTCCTTTATTTCTACAGCTTTTGAGTCATGTTGAAACCTTGTACCGGGAGATATCAGATGTGCTTGAAAGCTTGGAGAAAAAGAGTTCCTTTCCTACAGATTCTTGTGACATTCATAGCCATATAACAGAGCTAAAAGATATGATTAGAATAGAAGGAAATGATTATCAAGTGAGTTAATCTATATATTTGGTATAGATGTATTGTTATGTCAGGATCATTGGTCTGTTATACTTTGTAGAGTGCTAGTGGAGGATATGCCTATTTCATTAACAATATGTTTACCATTAGATCTTTTGTATGTGTGTACAGAGTTTGCTACAGTCAGCGACATCAGAGACCTCAGAACCAGGGAAAATAGATTTAGATGTTCTTGAACTAAATCGCTTGAAACGATCTCTTCTAATCGGTTCACATTTATGGGATCATCGGCTTCATTCCTTGGAGACTCTTATTAAAGGGAGTGCTACTTCCAGTATTAATCATGGAAACAAGTCTCGTCAAGAGGTTTATGATTAAAGAGCTATTTCAACTTGCATTTATGACAGTGGTCTTCAGCCAATTAACCTTCATCCTTTGAAATTGCAGGAACCTTTTGAAAGTCATACGCTGAAACAGCAGGACGAGATGCCCAAACCTTGTGCTCCCGAACCATCTACATTGGGTCATGCTGATGGAGAGGAAGTCAATTCAGACGAATCCAACCTTTCTGAGAGAATAGATTCTGCGTGGAGTGGAACAGATCAACCTTCTTCAAGTGTTGAACCTCTCCATACAGGTCAAGCAGATGGTCCCCAAGCTGAATCTATAAAGCCATCTAATCAAAATGATAACCCTTCTTTCAGAAGACTGAATCAACCGATGAGAGTTCATTCTTTTGACTCAGCTATAAGAGTTCAGGAACAAATCAGGAAAAGCGGGCCCCTCTCATCGCATTTATCAACAAGATCTTTTCATGCCTCAGGAGACTACAGGAGTCTGGTTAGAGATCCTGCCTCTAATGTTTTGGAGACTCACTTCCAAATGTTGTCATTGGAGGCCCAGAAGCTAAATCTGATACTAAGCACCACACCAACATTCATCTCCTCTGGGTGTCGCATCTCTGAAGGTGTTCGATTACTGCATTCCCAAACTACACTGGGTGATAGGGTTATTGCTGTTTATGATAATGATTACTCTAGTATAATAGCGTATGCCCTCAGTTCTAAAGAATATGATGACTGGGTTACTGATAAGTTGGATCAGCATGACGGAAGTTGGATTACCCGTGAGAGAAGCAGGGAAGATTCAGCTGTTTCCACCTTTTCATCCTGGGGCTCACTGGACTTAGATTATATCCATTATGGTAACTACGGGCCTGAAGATGCTCCATCTTCTGTTGGTACTCTCCTCTCAGATTCCAAAAGATCTGTCCATTTGCGTATTCCCTTTGGTGATGACTCCTCGGGTGCAGGAGGGAAAGTGAATTTTTCTGTCACTTGTTATTTTGCTAAACAGTTTGATTTGCTCAGAAAGAAATGCTGCCCAAATGAAGTTGATTTTGTAAGGTCCCTAAGCCGGTGCAGGAGGTGGAGGGCACAAGGAGGCAAAAGTAACGTATATTTCGCCAAATCGTTGGATGAAAGATTTATTATTAAGCAAGTCACAAAGACAGAATTAGATTCTTTTGAGGAATTCGCACCTCAGTATTTCAAGTATTTGACAGAATCCCTCAACTCAGGAAGCCCAACTTGCCTTGCCAAAATTCTTGGTATTTATCAGGTGTGGCTTCATTCTATGGCTGATGATCTAGACTCTAGACAGCTTTTAGGAATTGTGGAATTATAGTGTAAAATCTCATTGTTTTTTTTTTTTTTTTTTTTTTTTTTTTTTTTTTTTTTTTTTTTTGGTAACAGGTCACAGTCAAGTACCCGAAAGGTGGCAAGGAAACAAAAATAGACGTGATGGTAATGGAGAATCTCTTTTATAAGAGAAATATAGCAATGGTATATGATCTTAAGGGCTCAGAGAGATCTAGGTACAACCCAGATACAACTGGGACAAACAAAGTCATGTTAGACATGAACTTGTTAGAAGGCTTAAGAACCAAACCCATATTCCTTGGCAGCAAGGCCAAAAGGAGCCTTGAGAGAGCCGTTTGGAATGACACGTCCTTTCTGGCGGTATGTAACTTTTCTTTTATATGCTTCAACGTTGTCACTTACATTGGCGTTTTCATTAAGGACTTTTATGGTATTTTAAGTCTATGCTTGAGCCTCTGGCTTCCTTCTTGGTTGCTACCATCAGTGACATTACTTCTAGTTTTATTAAATGGAATCTTGAGTGTAAACCATAATTACAGCCTATGATTCTGAGTCCTGACCCTAGTTTTTGGGGCAGAGATTATTTTTACTGTGCTCTCATAATTTTACGCTTAAAATTTAGAAGACTTGTGCTGGAAAACAGGTTAGAGATTACAAACACCATTATGAGCCTGATTTTAACAATTTAAACTTCTTAGTAGAATGGCCCTCGACAGCATTTCTAGCTGTCATGTGTGAATTTGATTGGTACCTGAGTGGGATAGAGAACCCTACCCCAAAAACTAGCCGTTGAGGTGGAAGAACTAAACCACTTAAATACCCTATTGAGCATCCCATTCTACTGAATGTGGGACTTGGTATCCCATACTATCAAGTTTCCATTAGATTCTTTGAAGGTGAACCACATAGTGATGGTAAGTTTGCTACCCTGTGACCTAAACATCACAGGTTCAGATCATTGAAAAAGCTCACTTGGTGGGGACCCTTGTGCATTGAGCTGCACCTTTGCTTTTTTGCTTTTTTTTGTGTGTGTGTGTGCGCGCACGCGCGCGTGCGAGTCTTATACATTACACGGAGTTTGGGGCATGAGTCATATTGCTCATGGCTCATGAACGGTGCTAACTATTACAGTTACGATGTGACTGAAAATTCTGAAATCTCTTTTTGTGCAGTCAGTGGATGTGATGGATTACTCATTGTTGGTTGGGGTGGATGAAGAAAGAAAGGAGCTGGTTCTGGGCATAATTGACTTCATGAGACAATACACATGGGACAAACATCTGGAGACATGGGTGAAGGCATCTGGGATACTAGGTGGTCCAAGGAATGCTTCTCCCACCGTTGTTTCTCCAAAGCAGTACAAGAAAAGGTTCAGGAAGGCTATGACTACCTACTTCCTCACTCTACCAGATCAGTGGTCTTCATGACTTACCTCAAAAATGTAGTATCATTATTGTTATGATCTTATTTTTCCATTCATTGGTTAATAATAAGGATTAGTGTTGGTGGTGGCATACTATTAATTGTTCATATATACCTCGGCAGTGTCTTTTGTAACCTTGCACTTTATTCTTTTAACAAGAGCTTAATGAAATTGAGGATTCCTTCTTCAGTCTCTGTATCACAAGCTTTGAGATTCATTCCTTTACATCTTAGTCCTAATTTTCTCTTTTCTTTTCATTTTTTCATTTTTCTTTATTTTTTACTTTTTATTTTTTAAATTTACCCTAACCTAGCCCTGCTTGAATATCCTCTATTTGAGACAATATATAACAAGACACTCCAAATATAAATTTTTTGATTTCTTGAATTGCGAAGACGTCGAACAATGAAATGTACTGCTGTGTGATTTATGTATAATCTGAATATTGTTTACAGCATAGGCGCTTTATGTGATTTTAATGATACTCTTCCTTGTCCTAAATTTAAGTTTAATAATTAATTTTCTGGGCAAAAAGTTTAATAATTAATTTACAAAGATTAAGAAAATTAGTTAAACTAATTGTTTGTGAGTATAAATGGGCTTGTTTGGGATATTGGTTGGAAAAATGATTTGTAGATGTCAGATTATGAAATATGATTTATGTTTAGATTGGTGGTTGTACAAGTAGTTTTTACTCTATAAGCTATGTTCAAATGAAGAGCTTTTACTCCATAAGCTAGGAAAGCTGGCTTTTCAAATAAATTGTTTTTATCCCATAAGCCCGATTAGGAAAATTTTCATCCAAACAAAATTTATTTTTTAAAAAAAAAAAAATCCAGAAGCCTGATTGAAATAGTAAATAATCCCGATTTCCCTCTAAAAAATATACCAAACATGCACAATATTGATTTTCCTAAAATATCTTTTTCAATAATTTGCGTTGAAAATTATCTTATGGACTGAAACCATTTTTTAGTATATGTGCAATCATGGGGATAATTTGCAAAATACACACACACACATACATACATACATATATATATATATATATATATATATATTTATAAGATAAAATGGATAAAGATATTATATATAGACTTCCCAACTAGTTTATACAATTCAGAATTAGGGGATATGGCGTCAGGGCTGAACAGGATAATCACTTTGTGTGGTTGTTAGACTATCATCATAAGGTTGATCCCTAGCTTTAACTTATATTGACTTAAATTGTTTAACAATCTTTTTCCCATTTACTTTTTCAGGTTAATGTATTCCCGTCACCTTAGGTTTTATCTCTTAATTAATATATTAATTTCTTGTTTGAGTATTTAAAAATGATCCAAAATGAATTATTCTGAACACACGTGGGAATGGAAAAACAAATAAAAGTCTTCATAGTCAGAGGGTGACTTCTGAACAATGACAAAGAAAAGTATTTATAGTTTCATAATTCCTTTATAACTGGAATTAAATAAAGCTTTTCTTGGAGAACTCAACTTGCAGCGAATCACAAAGTTGAAGTCAAAATACATCAAGGTTAATAAACCGTGGTTAATTCACTCAAAAATAAACCGTGGTTAAGTTAAGTAAAAAGAATTTTCAACGATTTAATAATAGAAAAACATTATCTTGGCTTAGTAAAGCCTTGATGGTATGGGAGAGCAGCTCCTCCCCATATCCGGGTTGAACCACTGTCCCCTCCCCTACTTATGTGTATCAAAAAAAAAAAAAAAAAACATTATCTTGAAAAAGTTACTTATAATTAGATTTGATAATGCTCAAATATACGACTAATACAATAATTTTAGAAATCAGATTGTTATATAAATAATAAATTTCCAGGTTAAGAGGTAAGAGAAATGTGAATAGAGATTTATATCACCGCGATTTATTTTATAAAAAGAAATCAATATCACCATCAATAAAAAAATAATAAGAATATTAACAAATCGAATAATTTATTATTCATAAATGGTACCTGGGCCAAAATTATATACTCCTCCCTTCGCTAAATGTAAGAGTTAGATAATTAATTTATAGATATTAAATTAATTAATTTAGTTATTCATAAAAAAAAAATAGGTTAGTTTTTCTAAAATACTTCTGTAATCATTTACATATTTTTTGACTTTACACCATTTAAACGCGCATGCATACAAACATGTTAGGTTTGTGACTTCTTCTAAGTATGGTAGGTGACGTTGTCATTGAGATCAAGCTTAATCATTTACATTGTGTTACGGACCCATATAAGGCCCACTTAATGTAAGGCCCAATAAAAGCCAATCTGTATCAGAATCCACCTACAATCAAAGAGGATATTAACCAGAGGGAGTTGGCTCAAGTGGAAGGGACTTGGGCCGTTTTGCAGAAAAATGGGAATCCACCTACAATCAAAGCGGATATTACCTTAGGAGAATGCCCGGTCTACTTGAGGGCATGGTTGTACCAGAATTGTCTCGGAAGTGTTTTCTCTGCGTTTTAAATTTCCTATATTTATTTATGCTTTATGGCTTTTTAGCCTTCTTCAATATCAAAAATAAATAAATAAAAAATAAAAAAATAAAGAGAGGATAATTCATCCTATAATCTAGGAGGATATTAACCAAAGATTTTGACCTAGATATAGCAACATAACACATGGGCTTGGGGGCACGAAGGCCCACGAGTCCAAATTCTAGAGATAAACTCTATAAATAAGAGGTAAAGCCTAAGAGCCTGTTTGTTAGGAAGAAGATTGGAGAAGGGAAGGGAAGATTCCAATCTTCCCTCGGTTTTGGGTGTTTGTTACACGGAATTCATCTTCCAGTGAGGCACCATCTTCCTTCACCCATGGGAAGATTCCTTCCTTAATCTTCCCTCACATATTGGATGGAAGATGAAATCTTCCCAGAATATTGTGAGCAAATTCCCATTAGGTCCCTTTCTTCTTCCTCTTTTCTCACCGTCTCCGACCTCACCTTCTTCCTCTCACCTTTGGCTCTCTTCGTCGCCCGCGAAGACTTCCTCCTTTACCGTCAAAGAACGCGGACGACCACCATTGGTCGAAACTCGCCTGGATTTGATTTTTTTTTTTTTTTTTTTTGGCTGTCATGGGGACGTGGGATGAAGAAGGAGGGATTTTTTTTCCCCTAATGTAAAGAGTATTTTGAGAATTTCAAGTTTTATATTTTAATTTTTTTAAAATTATTATCTTCCATCCCACTTTCCATATCTACCAAACAGTTCAACTTCTTAAAGTTCCCTCTTAATCTTCATTTCCATTCCTTTCCCTCCTCTAAGTTCTTTTCCTCCTTAAATATTCTCTGTAACAAACGGGGCCTAAATGTACCCACATTCTATCTCAATTATCATTATGTCATCACTGTGCACACACACTACTCTCTTTAGCTAACGCCTATTTGGGTACAATGATCTACCATACTTATAGATATCTGACCCATAGATACCTAGAAGATAGCTAATCGATCCAATATCAACATATTTATCCATCGGGCCAGACACCTTTATCAATCAGACAGAACACATTGAAATTATTCTTAGAGATGGAAACTCCTCCTTTTTTTAATATTAATAGTTTAGGAAAATTTTATAAATTTAGGAAATAAAAAATGAATTGAGTTTTTATATTTAGAATTGAAGCAAACTCTTTCGAGTACAAGTTGATCAATAGTAATAGTACCACTCATTTTAAATTTATGTAATGCACATGTGTTTACTTATAGGGAGAAAAAGATTAGTTGTTTACGGAAGCTTGAGGTAATGTGAATGAAAGCAAACTCCACTTTGTGTGCGCATGGGGTGTTGTGTACTTGTGTGAGTGTGATTAGGAAAGTGTGTATGAATTTGCTTTGAATGGGAAAATGCACAACTTTTGCAGCACATGTGCACATGTCATATTGTGATTTGTGAGCCTTCTTCATTGACTTGTACATGATCTTCCCTTATACTTTTACAATTTAAAATTACAGTTTTTGACGACTTTCTCTCTCTCTCTCTCTCTCTCTCTCTATTAATCAAAGCTATATTCTTAATTGGAGGCTTTGATTCTAAATTCAAATTGGTAACGTGGGTTATTTGCAGAAGTACAAAATAGACATTTATTGGTGGTTGTAAACCAAACAAGACTGTAATTTATACAAGCTATACATTCTGCCCCTTAACTTTATACAAGATTTAAGTTTGGTCTTTTAATTTTTAAAAAATATGTTTTCGATTCTATATATCCTAACATTGATAGTCACAAATGATGATTTTTTTTCCATAAAAATCTATTATTTTAAAAATTGAACTTAATATGTTGGCATTTGTAAAGTTTTTTTTTTTACCATTTAAAATTTTAATATCAGCATTGTTTGCTAACAGCGTTAGGGTTAAAAGACTAAAAAGACTTCTTATAAAGTCAATGAGAAAAAATAAGGCTTTGTATGAAGTTAAAGGACTAAATATTTACTTTTTTCCCCCTCTTTATACAATATATTCAGTAATTAAAAATTAGTCAGTGTTATATGTCATTATCAATCTCCGAATTGGAAAACAAAAAAGTGTAGCGTCTATCAATTTTGAAAAATGGACGAAACAACTCCCCCCCCCCCCCCGGGGGTTTTTTCAGTAGCTTGAGAACGAAAACACCAAGTTGGCCAAGAAAAAAGTATGAAAACTTCAAAAATACACTATTCAGTCCAAATACTGCTTTTTCATTATTGTAGCATGAATCTCCATTTCTTTTGTAAGAGTTTGTTAAGTGGTATTTTAAAACCACACAATTATTTGAGAATAAAATTGGTGGTCTTAAAAGATTGGATGTTAAAAAAGCTAATTTTATTTTTATCAATGTTGGTTTAAATAATAAGAAACTCAATATTTAAGTTTGGTCTTGTGCTCGGACCGATAAAAAATTTACCCTAATTAATAGTTTTCCCTTGATTGTGACTTAATCCAACTTGAATATAGATTAACTAGTATTTTTTTTAAAAAAAAAAAAAAAAGAAAGAAAGCTGAACATACCTTAAGTAAACTCATATTAAGTATAATCAATTTTATGCTAGAAACCACAAAAACCATGTGAAACCATGTTTTCTCACAAAATTAGTTCAACAGAGCTTATAAATTATTCAGTTAAGGTGTAAATTTACCTTAAAAATTTTCATTTAAGAGCGCTGGACATCTAAAACTTGTTTGTAAATCAATACCAGCCTAAATGTGTTAAAAAGGTGTAGATTTTCTCTAACCATTAAAAAACCAAGCACGTTGATGATCAAAAAACTTTAACGGCAAATGACAAAATATTGCTTTATTTTTAACACTTCCAAAACAATATTAAACCTAAAAAGACTTTTGGACTTTTGAATGAAAACTTTTAGAACAAATTTCCGCTTTAACCCAAAATTACCTCCAAAATATACTCATTATATTACAAATAGTGAGTAATGGCATATATACAAACACATGATATATAAGCTTCCAATTTCTTACATATATAAGTTTTCTATATATCATCAAGAGTACAAACTGGTCCAACCAGAAACTTTTGGTACACATCTATAAATTAAAAGAAGAACAGCATACATAGTATTACTCTGAGCTTATATCTATAATAAGTATAAGAAAATCTCCTTTCAGGTTGGGTTAAGAACTGAGAAGTCCCACCATGGCTACAAGTGTTTCTTATGAAGTAACCACTATTTCTCTTCCTCCATGATGAGTGATTGGCTTAAAGCTGACCCTTTTCTGCAATTTCTGGAATGTCCCAAAAGAAAAAAACAAATTAGTGGTTACAGATTCTCCCAAATATTAATTTGATCTTAAAGATTTAGTAGCAGAAGCTATATAAAGTACAAATAGTTCAATGACAAGTGTTTCTTATTTGATGCGCATGGCCAACAAATTGAAAAGGACTCGGCATCTAACCTATAAGCATGGCCTATCTACAAAACTTGAATTCACACTATGGATGCACAAAGAAAACCTGCTTAGTGCCAAGTGTGTATATAAGGGCTAATCTTATGTTGGTCCTTACACATTAGTCAAATTTTAGTTTTAGTCTTTGTAGTTTCACATTATTAGTTTTAGTTCCTATAGTTTCATAAGGACTTGATCTAGAGTTTAAGTATAAAAACTAAAACCAAAACTTAGACCATTCAATAAATTCAGACAAAATCTTTATGAAAGTATAGGGGCTAAAATCATCAATTTGAAATTATAGAAACTAAAACCAAAATTCGGTCAAACGGTAAGAATTAATAATAATATTAACCTAAATAATTTTGTTATATTGCATCATGGGTTTATAAATAAATAAATAAATCATAAGAACAATCAAGAGATGTATACAGTGTGAGGCTTAGTGAAGAAGTGCTAGTAGTGTATTTTGTTCAATTAATCTAGCTGTTATACAGACAAAGTCTACCTAATACTCCATTTTTGTCAACCTTGTTCCTCTGCTTTCTGAATTTTCAACAATGTATTGACTTTAACTGATAACCTTTTGATAGGGAATTTAGATTTCACTCAAATTGTCAATGTAAGTTGGCCTTTAATCTACAAGTAGAGATGAAATCTCTGTCTCTCGTTTGTCACCAATAATCCACCTTATAACTCTATGATTGGTTTGACAGTATTATCTTCTTTTAAATGATGACAGAAAATTCTGAAATGAATAAATATAGAGATATGGTTTTAAATGTCCTAGAGAAGAAAAACTTACAATGAGTATGACAAATCCTGATATTATGTTAATCAAGACTCTAAAACAGACATATACGTCACAAGATGTGCTTGATAAGGAGGAATCTCATCCCTTTTTTTCCTATTTTCTCACAAGAAACAATGGTCGTTTGGATTCAAGTAATTTTTTTTAAAAAAAATAGAAACTAAATATGACATCTATATGATTGCATCCATGGGTCACTTACTTTTGGAAAAAATCACTTTGGTTAAAATATATGAAGCACATTTCATAAAATCTAAAAACCTGCTGTCTGCTAAAAAGCCATGTCACAAAACTAAATGATGATCAAGAAGCATATCAGATCAATCATGAAAGTGCAAAAGCTCTGCCTAACAGATTTTCTTAAAATTCTAAAACTTAAATTATTGTCATCTGAAAGCAAAAATATGACCGTTAACGCATGAAAGATTCAAAATCTATCTTCATTAGAGTCCTGGAAAACTTACTTCACGTGGCTTGTTACTACTCTCAACCTTCGAATGCACTTTCTGTTCCCTCAGCTCCCCACTTTCCTCACTTTCATTCTCACTGTCTCTGCCGCTGCTGCTCGTGGTGGGGGTGTTGGAGGCGGAGGCGGTAGTTGAGACCGAGGCGGCGGCCATGTATAGACCCATAATTCTCTGAGCTGCTTCAGCCTCATCTTTGCTTTCTCTAATCAACTTCTCTACCTCCTTCTTTGGAAGCTTCAACTTGAGCTTTACCTTACCATTCTCAGACTCCTCCTTGGTGGCCATGGAATTATCACTATTCTGCTTCATAATGGAAAGATCAGAAGTAGACCTTCTAGCTAGCATTAAGTTCTCAAGGCGATCCTTGGCACTCATGTTAATCCCAGAACGAATTCTTCTAGGAGGAGCTGACCTTTTAGGAGGCTCCACAAGAAAATATAGCCTCTTTGGCTCTAAATCCTTGTGTGCTTCCAAAGCCTTTGCTCTAACACCATAATGCTTCACTGCCTCAGAATCAAGCAAAACAAGACCTGGATGATTCTTCAACACTTCCTCAGCTTTCACTGGGGCCCTCAGTTTCATTGTTTCTCCATCAATTTTCATCACCTTTACGGTCTTTTTCCCTCCTAAACTGTTCCCCATTAGGTGTATTGCTTGGGTCTGTGAGATACAACAAAAGAAGGCAAACACGATACAGAACAATGAGCTATTCGTGTCTGTGAGGTACAAAAACAGAGGACAGGCACAATACAGGAAAAATGGGTACTTTGAGGCTGATAAAGAAACACACACAAACGCTATAATCCTTACAAAAGAAAGAAATTAAAAGGGGTTTATTATTTAAACTTGGATGAGAGAGAGGTGGTGGGTGGTGGTGAGACAAAGGCATGGTTTTATGGGTGGTTGCTGATATATAAATAAGGGTCGGGTCATTGGTCAATAAAGAAGGCAATTTTTTTTGAATACCTGACAATTGTTTGACGAAAATCCTGAACGAGAAATTGAAATAAAATAAAATTACTACTACTAACGTAGCCTTTCGCTGTCAATAATAGGGCAGATAATGCAATAGTAATGAGAAAACTCAAAAGAAGCACATGCCGTACTTTGAATTTGGAAAAGCCATTTGCTTCTTCTGTTCATTTCTCTCATGGCTTCAAATTTCAACTACCGTTGTTTGTTCCCTTCTTCAACGAGAGCGCCATTCGTATCATTTCGATATTCAAGAGTCACTATCTTATAGTATTTTCAAGAACAAATGTCCTCTAATAAATGAAGATAATTAGGTTTGTGTTGTGAATTCGCATGAATATCTATTAATGAATCGGTGAGAAACGCTAATCACGGCGATGATTTACAAGGTTTAGACTTTAGTGCGAGGGCAAGCTTTGTTCTTATTTCAGTTGGTTTTGTTTTTTGTTTAAAAATCTATACGGAAAAAACTCCTAATTAATTTTTTCTTATGATATTTTTTATTATTATTATTATTTTTTGTGAAGGTACAAACAAATACGCATGAACTAATACTCAATTTTAAAAAAGTACTCAAACTTTTCCAAGCATAACCATAAACTTTAAAAATCGGAGGAAAAACAACATAATAACTATTAAAAACGCATAATATCGTTACTTTATTGTGGCAGAGCCCACCATCATCTTTTACAAAAACAATAATGGATGTAAGGTGAATAACCGTTTGAAATAGTGGTGGTAAACATGACTTATTTGTAATTTGATTTTTGTATAAGACAAGATAGAAGTTATATTGTAAATATGATTTGTGTTTGAAATGACGGTAGAGATAAATGATTTTTCCCCCTAAATGGGCTGATTTTTTCCCCCTAAATGGGCTCTTGTTTAAAAACTCAGATGAAATGAAAAATATCTTAAAATAACATAAATCTTATTAAATATATATATATATAATAATTATGTATATTGTAATAATTGAAGATAAAATTTAAATTTAAATTTGATAAAAAAGGAAATTATTATTAAAAAAATAAAAACTCTAAAGTACATAATTAAATATATTCTAATGGATAAATTAGAATATATACAAATATATATTTAATAGTACATTACTTATTAAATCACCTATATCTTACATTGTTCTCCAAAAGCTAAAAAAAAAGGTCAAGTAAAAGCTGAAAATAGTGACTTCTATTAGAAGTCTTTTCTTAAACAATAATAATAATAATAATAATAAGCTCATCTGGAGACCATTTTCATCCTAAAAACGGTTCTTTTTTCCTCCATCTCCCGACTTTGCCAAACAGGCAGTTTAAGCCTCAAGTCATTTTCATGGGTATTTTTGCCTTAGCACAAATTTTTATTTTGCCAACTTTTCCATGAAATAGAATAGTATTCATTTCGGTCTTTAATAAAAGATATGCTTATCTAATTTAATTAGATTAAAATTTTTGATCAAATTAGTTAATATGACATGTATTTTCTAAAATATTTTAGTTATCTTCCTTAATTATCTTATTTTCTCTCATCTTTGATTATTATTAAGAAAGCATCAATAAAGATAAATTCATCTTCTTTAATTCTTTTATTCAGACTCATCTTTAATTATTATTGAGGGAGTATCAATAGAAATAAATTAGAAAAAGAATAACAACTACAAAAAATGTATTTTATATTTAAAATCAAAATTAACTCTTAAAATATACCTCATATTAAGGACAAAAGAGTTACAAATGTTAATCATTTAAATAACCTGGTCCCCTTCCGTATTCAACTCAGTTTGTTTGACGTTGTTCTGTTGGTGTGTATGAAAAATCAAAACAACGAATTTCGCCACGAGGTTTTCATTTTGTAAATAAATAGAAGATGATTTCAACTAAAGTCAAGTGTTACTCGCATAAAAAACAATTAAAGTCAAATGTTTTATTTTTATTTATTTATCATTCATCCATATCATATAGAAATGAAAACCAAGCAAAATTTCATGTGTTATTGACAATTATTTAAAATCATTTTGAAAATTTTCATGTAATTTTTGGTTATTATAAAAAATTCATGTGTTATAATTTGATTAGAGAACTGAATCTTCGACCTGCCAAGACGAGAGCACAGGAACCTCATCCACCCTGACCCGGAGGTATCCTCATCAGTGCAGAACCTGGATCAAGAGGAGAAAGTCCATATAATATATGCTCCCTTCATTTTCATTTATTTCTCAATTAATATGCCATGTCTTTTATATAAAATATATGCTTCACATAAATTTTTAAATTATTTTTACAATAAAATAATCTAACCACCCTTTCGTTTTACCTTAATTATACGGACCTCCTATTTATTTTTAAAACTTATATAAACCTCTTTTAAATTAAAATATACATTAAATCTCCCCTATATTTGTCATATTCCTTTTTCGTCCATTTCACCGTCAAAATCATTACTTATTTTGTCAATCTCATTACTTATTTGATTGTAACCTAAAACTCTTTGTCAATCATTTTATACCTATTGTTAGTACTTATAGATTTTATCAATCTCATTACTCAATTGGTTACAACCCAAAATTCTTTGTCAATCCTTACATATATTGTCAGTACTTACTGATTTTGTCAATCTGATTACTCTCTGACGGAAACTGAAAAAGCTCGCTAGAAAATTCACAAGCTTGTCGAGAAGTTCATGAACTCATTGGGTTTGATAATGAAGTCTATGGTTTTGATAACGATGCTGATGAGAGCGACAAGCAAAACGATAGGGAGGAAGCCGGCGAAGGGACGCCATTGTATTGATACAAAAGGCCCAAGCTTTCCAATAGGAAGGATCAAGAAAAGGAAGAGGAAGAGAGGGTGAGGAGACAGAAAGAGGAAGCGAAGGAGAGATAAAGAATATGTGAGGGTCATTTTAGTAAAAACACTTTAATTTCAAAATTTCAGATTCTTTCCAATCACCTCTACATCTTTTTAATTTTTAATAGACCTTTTTGGTTTTAAACATGCATATAGTATTTAAATGAGATTTTCCCTTATTTTTATTGGGGTCCTATAATTTTTTTTTTAATTCTTATATGATTGTGTATGTGTCTGTATATATATATATATATATATATATAGTCTGAAAGATGTGTATGTATGTACGTATAATATAGATATGTACGTATATAGGATAGGTATTGAAAGCGTATTAGAGCAGAGTAAGCAAAAGGTTGGGTCTAAAATGATAGTCGGCTCATCAAGTTGGAAGAATTTTTAAAAAAATGATGTTGGACCTAGAATCCATGCGTTAAGGATAATTTACTATTATACCCTCATACTTTTCTTCTTTATGTCTTTTGTTAATCTTATGTCATTGACCCAGTCACAAATTGTTCCTGATTTATAGGAGAAAAGTCATATTAGTATTTTAACTCTAAGTTCTTCTAAATTTTAAACTAGTCTATAAGTTCAATATGTTGTTTTAATTTGAATTCTGTGTTGTAGAAATTTTTATGAACTTTAATAAATTTCTAAATGTTTGGATGATATTCCTGATGCGCTGTAGAGAATATACAGTGATTTAAAATATAAAATTATCACAAGTTTTATAACTAATCAATCTTGAATATTCTGCTGAATTTTGCTTTATTTTTAACTTGGAGGACCCAAAATCACATGGGATTTTTTTAATTAAATTTTAAATGAATATTAATTATTGATTGTTTAGAGGGACGGTAAAGGAACCGAGCTAAATTGATCTAAATTAATAAAAAATTAATCTTACTTTTGAAAATTAATTGATATTAAAATTGAAAAGACTCTACTCGAAACATTAGGGTAACTTTCTGTTTTAATTTTTATGTATGTATTAACATTAAATTTTAATATTGCATCTTTACATTTTTTTAAAATTTTAAACTCATTAGATGTTTATTTTGCGTAAGAGAAGGTGAGGAGAAAAGCTTGTAGAAATAAAGAATTGCAAAAATAAGAAACAATCACACACCATGATCACAAGTTAAACATATTCATTATGAATAATGTTAAGCTTCAAAAAAATTTCAGACAATAAATATTTTTCTTTCTTTCAACAAAATGATTCTTGTACAACTTTATATTAAATTGCTTTATTAAAAGGATAATCAATCTACAAGTCCTTATAGTTTTAACCAATTTTTCCTATATATTTTTTTTTCCACGATGTCTTTTTCTTGGACTTTTTTTTCGATGTCTTTTTCGATGTGATTTGTGTTTGGGATAACGGTGGCAGAAATAACTTTTTTCTTGATGGGCACTTGTTTGGCATAGCTTTTAAAAAAATAGTTGAGATGGAAAATGACTAAAAAGGATATGAATCATATGTGTGTGTGGAGGTATAAAATGTGATAATTTAAATTAAAAATAAATATAAAGTGTTGCACATCCAACACACATGTCTTCCTCAATCAAGCTACGTACTAATGCTAATACTAATAATATTTGCTCTTTCAATTAAAAATCTATCAGCCACTTGCCCACGTCACTTGCCCACGTCTCTTTTTTTTTTTTTTTTTGGTCCAGACGTCTCATTATTATTTTTTTCCGATGGCTCCATTTTCTTCTTTGATAGGACGTCTCATTATTTTATTTTCATCTTCCTCCACTCACTTTGCCCAGACGTCTCGTTACTTTTTCAGATCCTCCACTTCAGCTTCCAAGCCTTTCTTCCTTCCGCCTCACACCCAGATTCCAGATTTTCTTCTATCTCCGGCGAAATTGAAGAGGAGGACAGGAGGTAGCTCGTGAAAGAAGCGGAGAGGAAGAGAGAGATGAGGCTGTCAAAATGGAAGAGGAGAGGAAGAGAGAGAAGGCGAGTATATGCGGGGTACAACTGTCCAAAAAGAAGAAAAGTGTGATGCCAGAAGGTGATGTGGTCAGAAGCAACCCAGTCTTGCTTCAAAAAAAAAACCAGCTTCAAGTTTGAAGCACATCATATAATTAGATCATCCAAACACTAATATTTTTGCTTCTCCAGTGACAGTGCTTCTGATGTGCTTAATTTAGCATTCACAGCTATGCCAAACAAGCACTTAGTCAAGTCCTTATAGTTTCATATAATTTTTAATTAGCTCCCTATAATTTATTATTATATATCCTTTATATTCTAATAATTTTTTAAAATAAAGTCTTATGATATTATTCTATAAATATAAATATAAAATGAAGTATAATATTTTTTTAATATTATAGTATAATCATAATCTATAAATATAAGTTATTCTAATAATTTCACTTTCATATCATTTCAATTTTTTAGCTAAACATATATCTAAATTATTTATTTTATAATTATACTTTTTATTTATTTGTATAGATATAATATTCAGATAATAAAAAAATAAATTTTCTAAAATTTGAATATAATTATAATAAATCATTATAAGTATATTAATTATTTCTATACAAATTTATTATATTAATTATTTTTTATGTTATTAATTTAAATCTATATTTAATGATATTTTTTTATTGAATTTTGAATTAAATTTATAAATCAAAAACTACAGCAACTTGATTGAAAATCATATAAAACTATAAAGACCTAATAAAAACAAAAATAACTATAGGGACCTGTTTAAAAATAATGAAAGTATAAGGACATAATAAAAGGGAAAAAAATAGGGATCCAATTAAAAATTGGTTGAAATTATTAGAACCTGAATCATCTCTTTATTAAATTATAAAATCTAAGTTAAAGTCTTAGTCATATATTTCAGCAGTTCATAAGGATATGGTATTTTGATTCCAAGAAGAGGCAATTAAGAATGACGGCCTAACAAATTAATAATTTTTTTTATGAAACAACTACTACTTAATCAAAACACACAAACACGAAATATAAATATATATATGTTCAGTGTAGAACACGAGATGTCCGGCTAAGGGTTGGTATTTTGATCTTGGATAGCTAGGCTCTACGCTGAATATCTATGGAGGAGATAATCGGAGAGAGCGTGGGATCACCGTACACGACAAAGGGGTGTGTGTGTGTACGGTGAGCGTATGTAAATAACCGAATTAGAATGCACCTGGTTGCGACCTCATGTATATAGAGGTGTCGGGGCGGATATCTCGGCCAGTGCGATATCCGGGCGCGCCATATCCGGCCGCGCTATCTCTAGGGCGAGGGTCTCGGAATGCCGTTATGATATGGGTAGATCGTGCCTAGCCAAGATTCCGGATCTCACCCCATGATTAGCGGATCATACCTCCTAGTTCCGTTTGGGCCGCGCCATGGACTTGGGCTTTTGGGCCGGTCCGTAACAGTTGGCCCCCAGCTTGGTTGTTCAGGCTTCTGGGTGGCCGAGGTGTTCAATACCCCCAGCCCCTGTTGAGGTCCGGGGCCTATGCTTCATCTGGACCGGCTTCTAACGCCATGGCTTGTTCCTGTCGTAACAGTCCGGGTGGTGTCCTGGGTCACGCCTGACCGGGGCGTCTCGAACGGCCTCGGACTTACGTAATTAGCCCCCTGTTCGTGAGTGAATCGCTTGGCATTCTTTCCGTAGGCGCCATCATTGTTGCTTTACACCTGGCTTGCCCTGATTGGGAAGAGTCTGCAGCCGTCGCGCCCCTCCGTGTGCCAATTTGCGTGCACATTTAATGCTCCTACGTCGTTCATCGTGTCTAGGTTCAAAGACCGAATTACCCCCAGCGTTCCATTTCCCTATCATACCTATGAAGTAATTTTTTTGCGTTTGGCTCCTCACTTTTTCCCGCTACAACCTTTCTTTGGTTTTGCACTGGGTTTGTAGAATCATCTCCTCTGCCAAAACTCCACTGTTCTCCATTTCTATCATTCGAGTTTCCCTCTTCTTACTCATACAGGTATTTTCCTTATTCTTCTTTACTTTTTACGGGATAACGTACTTCTTACCGATTATATATCCTTTGGTCCATTATCTCGCGTTCCTACTCCTCCTCCTTTCTCGGTTTTTCGAGTAAGCTTTTGGGACCATTTTCTCGGGTTTTGCTTGCTTTTGACACATCCGTCGTACGTACTTGCATCTCTTTTGACATAAGACCTTTAGTTCTTAGGTTCTTAGTTCCTTCCTTATGGATAGAGATAGGCATTTTCCTAAACCCAGATCAATGTTAACCCCTGAGGAAGAGGAGTTTCTTCGCACTTGCTTCCCGCGAGCTTCTTATTGGGTTCTTGGAACCGAACTTTCGGAAGCGGAGAGGTCAGCCCCTTTACTCCGAGGTGGGGTCGGTCAATCAAGACGAGTCGGGCCTCGACCTACTGCTGTTAGAGCTCTATCTCCTCCTCCTGCTCGAGCTTCTGCACACAACGTTCCTATCTCATCGCTAGTACAGGCCGGGATCGGTTCCGTCTCCGGCTCCAGGTCTCCGGTCTTATTGGCCCAACCGCTCAACTTCTGTGAGGGTCCACCTTCTGTGAGCTCGGATCCTTATCCCGAGGATTACCTCGGCCCCTGCTGGGATTGCTTAGTCGAGGTGCCTTCCACATTACGCACGGCGGAGACTCCGAGCCTCCTCGATTCTTGGTTCTTGCCAAGATCGGCAACCTTCGGGCCTTTCTTCGGCGTACCCTTTCGTTCGAGTCCGCCATCTATTTTTCCTTCTAACATACTTTTACCAGGTATTTCCAACTCTGCTAATTTCCTTTTATTTTGCCTATAGGTTAATGGCTCCCAAATCTGTGCCCTCCAAGCAAAGGACCGAGGCTAAGGAATCGGACTCTTCTAGTCCTCTCGAGGCTTTGTGTCATAGATTTCACTGGGTGTCCCATGAGGTCTTGAAGACCCGGTCATCGATGTCGGATATCGACATTGCACGTTTGGATCTACCCGTCATGGAGGGGTGCGTTATACGCCGCTCGGAGGCCGACGAGCCTATTTGCACGGAACGGGAAGTAGGCAGTCCCAATTTCTTTTTCTTTTACGGGATTACCTTACTCGGGTCGGTGTTTGCTTCCCTTTCACAGTTCCGAGATAATGGCCCCGTTGCACCCGAGACTTGCCCCGTCCCAACTTCATCCGAATGGGTGGGCTTATCTTGTTGCGTTCGAGCAACCGTGTCGCTCCTTCCCGTTAGATTCCCCGCTCGACCAATCTCTTTTTCTATTACTTCGGCCCCTTTACCCCCGGCTCTCCCAAAGAAAGTGACAAGCTAAAAGGGTTGGTAACTCTCATTACAATCCAGATCGGAAACTCATGAAGCCCTACTCCGAGTCGTTTAAGCGGTTCAAAAATGCGTTCTTCAAGGTTGTCGCCGTGCACGGGTAAACAAACCTGGTTTTGAAGGGGTTGAGGCCACCGACGTAGAGTGGCGTTTTCCTCTATATTGGATGGAGAGTCATCATAAAGCTGCTCCCCCATCCTTCCAAATTTCCAAAGATGACCTCCTGCCAGAGACAGCCCCTTTCGTGCCTAGGTTGGACGCCTACGTGGAGGAGTATAGCGTCCAGAGTGCGGCCTTTTTCATTTTCGGGGAGGGATCTAAGCCAATCCCCTCTACTTGAAGGAGTCCCTCCTTTGCAATGTTGTTTGTCTTTCCGTAAAATTTGGTATCCGTTTAAGTAATTTGTGTTTATTCGACTTCCTTTACTTGTCCTTTCAGCTCAAGACATGAGGGCTTTTCCGGGTTACTTGGCGAAAGTGAATCCGCCGCGGCATCGCCGAGTCGTCGGACTTGGAAACGGGCCGTCCTCGGGCCCGAAGGTCTTTGCGCCAAGGCCGCTCACCTCTTTGTTGTTACAAAGAAAACTAAGGTCTCGGGCGGCGAAGGGTCGGCTCCATCCATCCCTCCGGGCCTTCTCGGGGAGTTGTTTCCCAAGCTCCGAAGGGGAAGCAGTCGCGTGTCGTGGACGAATACGTATGCTGCGGTTATTGTGACTACTCCTTCGGTTTCGATGCTCCCAATACCTCCGCCACCTCTGCCTCCTCCGCCTCCTCCTACCGGGTCGTCTCGTCCTTCTTCTATGCTTCCTCGCGACTTCATATGGGATAAGGGGGTGACCAAGGAACTGGACATTGCGTTCCTTCCTCCCTGGGAATTTATGGAGAGCCGGCCCCTGTCTCCGACTAATGTTGATGAGGTGTATGCAGCTCAACAATATTTATGTAAATCCGTTGGGCTGCTTCAAGCCTATATTCTCATGAGGGAGAAGTATTCCATGTCTGATGCAGAGAATAAACGCCTAAGAGCGTCTCAGGAAGAGGTGGCAACTAAGCAAAAGGCTCTGGAGGAGGCCGAGTCAACGAAAAAGGCCTTGGCTGAGTCTGAGGCCAGGGTGCAGATTTTGCAAGAGGAGCGGGATATCGCCGGGGCCGAGCGGGATGCTTCTAAGGCCGCGGTCGTGAAGATGGATCAAGAACTACTACTCGCACGGGAGGGGGCGGAGAAGTCAGCCTCCGAGTGTTCCACGGCCCCCGGCATAGCGGCGGGCGAGAGTCTTGACGCGGTGAAAGCCCTTCGGGAAATAGCGTGTTCTTGTCCTCTAAGCTTAAAACAAGCGAAGAGGCCCTCACCGCGGCACGACGAGCGCGCTTGGAGTCCGATGAGCTCTTAAAGTAGACGCAAAGATTGCTTTGACAATGCCTTGGAGCAGATCTGGCTCTTGAATCCGACGACTAAGCTTAACCTGGACGGCTATGATTTTCGCGCCTTTGTCGAGGACGGAGTCTTAGTTCTGTACCAATCTCCTACCGCCAATGCGTCCCGATCTAAAGAAGAAGGAGGAGAGTCGGATGTGGAGAGTGAGGCAACAAAGGGAGGTTCCGAGGCCGGTTCGTCTAGTTAATTTTTAGTTTTACACTTCGTTCTTACGTAGGCGTCTCGTGCCCCTCTATTTTGAACATTTCCGGCCTTTGTGCCGTTTTGTACAAATTTTTATGACAATGGATGAATTATTTCTTCACCCTTCTGCCATCTTGTAAATTCCAGCATTGAAATCTATTGACCGTAGTAGATACGAGTCTGTTTGCTCTACCAACATTGACGTGTGGGAGGGTGGGGCAGGGTCGTATGTTTTAACCTCTGGGGGTGTTAACTTAACCGCACTACCTCGTTCCAGCTTGACTAGTCGGAAAAGTTGATAGTAACCGAATTAAGGGCGAGGCCGTCACGTGTCAACCGAGGTGTCTATCACCTCTAATCTAACATTTTGACTGATCAGGGTCGGAATAACAGCCCGCTTTCTTAAATCGGGCAAGCGTTGACGCGTCAATTTTGCGAAGGCCACGTATGGAATTTTCGTCGAGCTCTTACCAATGCACGTGGAGTACAACGGTCGGTGTCATACATCTAGATGTTTTTTGTTTTTGTTAGTGACCGGGTGTAAGTACCTTGGTGTCGGGTTTTGGAATAGGGCTTAATGGCCTCGGTTTCACGCTTAAGCAAGTAATTGTGCACATTGATGAATTTCCTTGATGGAATCCTTCATTAAATAAAACAGCTCTAAAGAGCTTACAAATGGTCATGAATTATTCGGATGAAAAATAAAGAACAATTGAAGTTTGGAGAAACATAAGGAAAGGTAAGAAATAACCGAACAAGTAGCCTCGGTGTCTACGGGGCCGAGCCTAGACCTAGCTGTAATAGATCTTTAGCTTGTTGGCATTCCATGTTATCTTAACCGGCTTCCTTGCCAGGGTTTCGAGAACATATGCCCCACCATCGAGTTTTTCTTTAATCTGATAGGGGCCTTTCCAATTTGCCGCCATTTTTCCGTCTCGGGCATTCTTGTTTCCGATGTCGGCCCGCCGAAGTATAAGGTTCCCTCGGTTAAAGGATCGTGGTCGAACCTTCCGATTATACTTTTCTGCGAGGAGTTGCTTGGCGACAAGTTCCCGGCAATGCACTGTGACTCGGATCTCATCAATTAGGTCCAGTGCATCATTAGGCGTTGTCATTTGACGCCTACCCATCTGTCCGCTCGATCTTTCTCCATGATGGCTGCCCGATTTCGACCGGGATCATTGCTTCACAACCGTAGGTCACCGAATGGGGTTTCTGGGTCGAGGACTGCACACTCGTCCTCCGTAGCCCCATAGAACTATTTGTGGAGCTATTCGGTCCAGGTGGTGTCGGCCTTTAACATGCGTTTCTTTAATCCGTCGTAATGATTTTGTTAGCTGACTCGGCCTGGCCGTTAGATTGCGGGTGTTCGATGGAGGATAAGTGTTGCTGGATGTCCAAGTTAGACATTAAGGCCTGGAATCTATGGTCCGTGAACTGGGTCCCATTATTAGTGACGACTTCAGCAGGTATCCCGAATCGAGCAATGATGTTATGATGAACGAATCTCATAATTTGAGACGAGGTGATCGTATTCAATGCCTCCGCTTCAATCCACTTGGTGCAATAGTTTACGGCGACGATGAGCCATTTCAGCTGCCCAGGTGCCGGTTTGAATGGTCCGAGGATGTCCATTCCCCATTTATAGAAGGGCCAGGGGTCCGGCATACCTTTAACTCTGTCGGTGGTGGCCATAGGATCCCGGCGTGTTTCTGGCAACTGTTGCACCTCTTGGCGGCTTCCATGGCGTCATGCTTCATGGTGGGCCAATAATAACCGGCGCGTAACGCTTCCTTGCCAAAGCCTTGCTCCCCATGTGTTGGCCGTTGCATCCCTCGTGTATCTCGGTCAGCACGTACCTCACTTTAGACTCACCCAGGCATCGCATCATCGGGCAGTGCACTCCTTTTTCGTATAGCGATCATCGACCATGGTGTAGATGGCGGCTTCTCCGATCGGCTTCTTTGCTTCGGTGGAATCTGTTGGGATGATCCCCTTTCCGGGTAATCTTCGATTGGCTTTCTCCGGTCCGTGGCGGACGAGATAGTCATGGCGCAGTGGGCTCGGCCGTATTCTGTTGGATCACAGTTCTATGACTCCCCGGACCTTTGGTGCTTGCTAGCTTGGAGAGGATATCGGCCCTGGTATTCTCTTCTCTCGGGATATGAGCAACAATTACTTCTTCAAACTCGGTCATTACTTCTTTTGCTCTGTTCAAGTACTTAGCCAATAGGGGGCCTTTTGCTTGATAGCTGCCATCGATCTGTGCGGAAACAAGTTGTGAGTCGGTGAACACCTTAACTCGCCGCGCTCCGTTTTCTTTTGCTTGAAACAATCCGGCTAGGAGGGCCTCGTACTCGGCCTGGTTATTGGAGGTCGGGAATTCCAACTAGAGGGATGCTCAGTAGCGACCCCCTCGGGGCTCTCAATGATGACTCCTGCTCCACTGCCTTTTGGATTGGAAGATCCATCTACAAATACCTTCTAGAATTCCTCACTAGCCGGAGTCAACTCTCTAATGAAATCAGCCAATACTTGTGATTTAATCGCATGCCGGGCTTCAAAAGTGATGTCGAACTCGGATAGCTCAATCGCCCAGCTCGTCATTCGTCCTGCCAAGTCGGGTTTGTACAATATCTGCCGGATTGGTTGGCTGGTTCGGACTACTATCTTATGTCCCTGAAAGTATGGCCGAAGCTGTCTCGCACTCGTCAGTAATGCGAACGCCATCTTTTCAAGCTTCTGATATCTGAGTTCAGCGTTTTGTAACGCTTTGCTCACAAAGTAGATAGGTGTCATCAGGCCTCGGTTTCTCTTACCAAGGCGGCACTTACGCCTGTCTCCCACGAGACAGTACAAGAACAAGGTCTCCCCTTGTTCCGCTTTGTTAATACCGGAGGGTTGCCAAACATCGCTTAATTTCTTCAAACGCCTTCACAATCCGAATTCCATCCTCCATGAGTTTCTTTCTTCAATAATTTAAAGAAAGGTAACGCCTTCTCGGCCGATCTGGGTAAGAATCTTGTCAGAGCAGCCAAGCGATCTGTTAATTGTTGAACCTCCTTCTTAAAGCTCGGGGCTTGCATGTCTAGGACGGCCTTGCATTTTTCTGGGTTAGCCTCAATCCCTCGATTGGTCAGTATAAAACCTAGGAATTTCCCGGTGGGAACTCCGAAAGCACATTTGGCCGGGTTCAACCTGATTCGATGTTGTCTTAATTTTTCAAACGTCTGTTCTAAGTCCCGGATATGCTCCTCTAGTTGTTTTGACTTCACGATCATATCGTCTATATACACCTCCACATTTTGCCCGATTTGGTCCTCAAAGACGCGATTCATCACTCGCTGGTACGTAGCTCCGGCATTCTTCAATCCAAACGGCATGACGTTGTAGCAATAGTTAGCCTTGTCGGTCATGAAGGCGGTCTTCTCTTGGTCGTCTGGGTGCATGGCAATCTGATTGTAGCCGGAGTAGGCGTCCATGAAAGAAAGCAACTAGTTCTCGGCCGAGTTATCAACGAGTTGATCAATGTTGGGCATAGGGTAGGAGTCCTTCGGGCATGCTTTATTCAGATTGGTGTAGTCAGTGCACACTCTCCATTTGCCAATTGGTTTTAACACAATGACCACATTCGAGAGCCAAGTTGTATATTGTACCTCTCTGATGAATCCAGTGGCAAGGAGCTCTTCAATGTGACTTTCAAGGGCTTTCGCGTCGTCGAGATATTCCTCTTCTTCGGGCCACCGGCTTCGACCCGCCATATGGCGAGTTTGTGGCAGCAAAAGTGTGGGTCGATCCCGGGTATTTCGGCTGACGTCCAGGCAAAGACGTCCTGATTTTGTCTTAAAAACTTGATCAGTTGCGCTTTTAAGTCTGCGTTCATATCTCTGCCGACTTTAGTTGTCTTGGAGGGATCCGTCCCCAGGGTCAACTCCTCCAGCTCCCCTTCCGCCTCTGGGCGTGGATTTTCGGTTCACGGAGATCTAGGTCTACCATATTAACCGACCGGGGCTGCCTATCATTTCGACTTGGCCATAACTTCGTTGGTTCGGAGTCGTGGTGGGGATGAAGGTCCTTCCTCCTCGACTCGGAGAGTCTCAAAGTAGCATTGCCGTGACTCCTTGGTCCCAGGACACTTTGACCACCTGATTTTTATCGTTGATCATCTTCGGTTTCGGTGCTTAGTGGATGCTAGCATGTCTCAATTGTGTATAGTGGGTCGGCCCAATATAATATTGTAGGAGAACGGAAGTCGGCCACTACGAACCTTACACGTTCGGAAAGCTTCCTTGGTTCCTAGCGTCGGTCGAGGTCTATATACCCTTTTGGGAAGGAACGCTCTCCATTGAACCCGATAAGGGTTGACTTGCACGGCTTTAAGTCTTCACCATCGAGGTGCATCCTCTGGTACGCGTCTCAGCTTATGATGTCGGCCGAACTCCCTGCATCCACGAAGATTCGTTTGACTCGGCAATTTACTAGGATTTCGGTGATAACCAGTCTGTCCTGGTGGCCGGGAATAACATCCTTTAGCTCTTCGTCGGTGAAGACTAATGGAGGTGGTTTCGGTTTCGTTGAGCCGCCTTTGAATTTGGTATATCTCTCATTGTCAGCACCTCCCACAGGTATTTCTTGCGTTGGCTTATCGTATCGCCACCTCCTCCAAACACGCCACTGATGGCACTGCATTGGAAATCAGTCTCAGGGAAACTGTCGACAGGGCCGGTTTTCTGTTTCTTCTCTAGTTCCCTAGTGTCCGTGTGGGACTCCGCTTCGGCGGCCATTATTCCGCCCGCTTGTTTTCCCTTGAGTTTTGATTACGTATTGGTGATAATTGAATATTTCATACACTACTTTTTGTCTCTTGATTAATAATTTAGGACTCTTTAGCTAATAAAAAATGGCTTTTATACTTATTTGGGCTTTGGGTCTTTTATTATATTTTAGCAATTATTTAATAATAAATTTTAGTTTTACATTGCTTCACCATTTTTACCATAACTCTTGAACCAGACATCAGATTTGCCTCATTTTTGTCTCATATTTCAGATGATTCAGAGAGCTACAATTGTTATGACGACATGAAGAGCAAATTCGGACAAGAGGGCAGTCGATTTTGAAGCTGAAGTCATATGTATTTTTGGGCTCGAATTTTGTAATTAAAGCCCATTTTATTTTATTTTCGTTCTGGGCCTGAATTGTGGATTGGAGCCCCATTTCGTTTTGCCATTTTAGGTTAAGTGAGGCAGCAGCCACAAACACATTCTCATTCACGTTTTTAGAATTCAGAGGATCAAAATAGTAGTTTTCAAATTCTCTGCAATGTTCTTCGTGTTCTTCGCGTTCTTCTTTTGTTTTTCGTCTTTCTTAATTATGTTTGGCTAAATTTCTGAGATTGACCACGATGAGGGTTCCATCCACTATCCAATGGATTCGCGCCTAATCGGTAACCGTCTAACTCGTTTCTATATCCCTTAATCAGATTTGATTTTTGGTTTGGATTGGGTTTTTGATTAAAAACCCAAATCGATATTTCCCAAGGACGAAGTTCGGACTGGATTAAAGTATTTCTGTGCGATCGTACAGAGGTGCGCCACTGATTGGTAGTTGATTTGATGTCGTTGATTGCCTAAGTTGGTATTGACCTTGTGAGGTTTTGGGCCTGCATGAATGGAATTCATCTTTTGCCATTCTTTCTTTCATGTGTGCATCTGCTCATGTTTTGTGTTCTCTAGAACTTGCTCCTTTTCTTTTTGAAACTACATTTTTCATTTACGTGCATAAGTATGATGGAAGCTTGTTTTCTTTCTTTTATTTTCCTCACTTTGGCCAAATAGCCTTTCCCTTGCATTATGACTCCTTTCTTGGCCCTTTGTGCCTTTTTGCCTCATTCTTTTCTAAGCCACATTACAAGCCTAAGGGAAAAACCATTTTATTCCGCACCTTGAAAATTTATTGAGCATTGGTTTCACCTTGGTTTTGTGTTTAAGTGTGGGGGTTGCTCAGGAGTGCAACAGTTTAAGTGTGGGGGGTGTTTGCTTTTGTGCCATTGTGATTATGTATATAGTATAGTTTCATTTTTCTCCAAAAAAAAAAGAAAAAAAAAAAAAAAAAAAAGAAGAAAAGGAAAAAAAAGAAAAGTAGAAAAAAAAGAAGAAGAAGAAGAAATAGAAAAAGAAAATACATAGGAAAGAAAGGAGATATATAAGCAAAATAAAAATTTTCTTACATAGAGAATGATTGTGTTAATTAGTGCTCTGTTGAATTTCTTTGGTGCTTAGCCTCTCATTCCATATTATTACCTACCTTCACCCTAACCCCATTACAACCTTTCATAACAAGCTCTCTTGATTTGTGTATGCATGTGTTATGAGTAGTGGAGACGTAGAAATTGAGCAAGCTTATGGTAGAGCAAATTTCTTGAGTAGAATTTGAGCGATACACTTTTCACCTTAAACACTTGAGAGATTGATTGATTGATTGAGCGTATCATTTGAGAGACCATCTTATGTGATTAGCATCATTGATTGAGATTACCATGAATTGTAATTTGAAATGAAGGGATTGTGGTCTTGATTGATTGATCTTTTGGAGCTTTGTGTCCTTTGTTCAATTTTTGCATTGTTAGCAATTGTTAGAAAAGAAGAGTTTCTTCTTTAGGTCTTTTTCTTTGAATTTTGCTCGGGAGTGCAAAAAGATAAGTGTGGGGAATTTGATAATTGAATATTTTATACACTACTTTTTGTCTCTTGATTAATAATTTAGGACTCTTTAGCTAATAAAAAATGGCTTTTATACTTATTTGGGCTTTGGGCCTTTTATTATATTTTAGTCATTATTTAATAATAAATTCCAGTTTTACATTGCTTAACCATTTTTACCATAACTCTTGAACCAGACATCAGATTTGCCTCATTTTTGTCTCATATTTCAGATGATTCAGAGGGCTACAATTGTTATGAAGACATGAAGAGCAAATTCGGACAAGAGGGTGGTCGATTTTGGAGCCGAAGTCATATGTATTTTTGGGCTCGAATTTTGTAATTAAAGCCCATTTTATTTTATTTTCGTTCGGGCCCGAATTGTGGATTGGAGTCCCATTTCGTTTTGCCATTTTAGGTTAAGTTAGGAAGCAGCCACAAACACATTCTCATTCATGTTTTTAGAATTCAGAGGATCAAAATAGTAGTTTTTAAATTCTCTGCAATGTTCTTCGTGTTCTTCATCTGTTTTTCATCTTTTTTAATTATGTTGGGCTAAATTTCTGAGATTGATCCACGATGAGGGTTCCATCCACTATCCAGAGGATTCGCGCCTAATCGGTAACCGTCTAACTCGTTTCGTATCCCTTAATCGAGATCGATTTTTGGTTCGGATTGGGTTTTTGATTAAAAACCCAAATCGATATTTCCCAAGGACGAAGTTCGGATGGGTTAAAGTATTTACGTGCGATCGTACGAGAGGTGCGCTACTTGATTCAAACAAATTCTGAACGATGGTTCGGTTGAGGGAATTTCTAGACAAATGCGAGATTTCGGTTTGTCTAGAGTTGATTACGAGTTCGGTTATAAATGCATTTCGTTCGAGGAAGGGTAGTGGGTGAATCGAAATCGTGGGTTGATCCTTTAATCCTCTGTTTTTGTTCAATTTGTGTTATTTCGTTTTGTCTGTTACTTCGTCTTTAATATTATTCGAATAAAAAAACCCCCATTTCATCATTTGTTTTATTCTTTGTGCGAATTGAAGCCGATACGCGAATTCGTTGGGAAACGACCCAGGTTACATTATACCGCAAATCCTTTTCTAATCTGGTTATTTTGAGAGAATACGACAAATCTTTGTCAATTGGCGAAGTTTCCCTTCTCTCATGAACTTTTCAATAGCATCCCCGAGTTCATAACACTCGTCGATTGTATGGCCGGAGTAGTGGAAAGTACAAAATTTTCCCGATCTGTAGTGGACCGATTTCGATGGGCTTCGGCTTGGCAACCCTTTTCATCTCGGTCTAAGCTACCTCCTTCCATAACTGCGATCGTGAAACATTTAGGGGGTGTAGTTGCCGTACTTCGCCTTATTATTCGTCCTCTATTGTCGGGGTCGGCTCTCTCTGCCGCGTGTACGGGGCTCTGCCTTCTGCTTGTCCGTCGGATCCCTTCTTTCTCCGGGCGATGCGTTCCTGGCCTTCTCAGGTTCTTCTGCATTGGCGATCTCCATCTGCTCGACATCCAGGTACTTCTTCGCTTCGGTGTAGAATTCAGTCAGTGAATAAACTTGATTCTTGCACAGATGTCTGGCCAGGCATGTTGTTGTGTCTAGACCGTTGACGAGACAATGTACGTGGACCTCTTCAGATAATGAGCGTACCTGCATTGCCGTGTCTCTGAACTGATCCAGGCTTCGCGGCGTTTCACCCTTCTTTTGTTTTACCTTACTCAAAGTGAACTCGAGATTTTGGTTGTTTCTTGCTGGTGGCAAAGTGCAATTCAAACTTGCGCTCGAGGTCTTCGAAGTTCTGAATGGAATTATTGGGTAACGAACTCAACCATTTGTGGGCCGGTCCGGTCAACGTGGCCGAGAAGAGCCGTAAGACGACCGGGCTCTCTATCGACCTGACCCACATCAGCTTTTCGAATATCTCAAGGTGGTGGCGTGGATCTTGGGTCCCATCGTACTTGGGAAGATCGGCTAGGTCAAAATTCTTCGGGTAGGGGGCCGTGGTCGTTGCTCCGGGAGAATGGGGTCCCACCAGAGCCTGCCAAGTACTTCATCTTATATTGCCTCGGTGACCCCCGTGTCCGAGGAGTTGTGATTACCTCTCGAATCTCGTTCGAGTACTGATCCACGTCGAGGTCTCGGTCTTCATAACTATCACGGCTTCGGTCTTTATAACCGTCATGGCGATCTTCTCGTCCTCGGTCTTCATCATCCCGGATCTGCAATAGCCTCTCCTTTTTCCGTGTGGAGGTCGGCTGGCGTTCTCGCTCCCTTCTTGCTTCCCCCTTTTTCATGCCGCGGGCCCGTCGCCTTGACTTTGGGCTGCTACGCGGACTACTGCTGTCCGGGCGTATAAACTCCTTTCCCTTCCGAGAACTTCTCTGAGTTCCGCGTTGAAACATGTTTTTGAGCTTTTCCTCGATCATTAACTCCAGAGCGTGAAAATCCTCCTGTCATTGGAGGTGATCTCATTTTTCTTTGTTTTCGAACCTCTGAAGCATCGACTCCTGTGTTTTCCTCAAAATGCGGACGTCGGTGTCTAGTACCTGAGCGTTTGGAGCCGGGACTGTCGGAGCTTGGACCTCTCGCGGCTCTTCTTGCAAAGGTTCGTCGGTTGAAGGAGATGTGGTTGCCGTGTCAGTAACGTGGCCCTCCGGAGTATTTTCTCGTGGAGGTTGATCATGAGTCTGCGGTTGACTCAGTCCGGCCTGAGGTTGATTCGGTGGTGCATTGCTTTTATCCTGCGGCCGATCTAACTGCTGGCTTTGCCTGTGGCTTCTGGTGTTTGCCATTAGTGGTCACGGGGATAGAAATTTAAGGTTCCCCACGGTCGGTGCCAATGTTCTGGTGTAGAACATAGATGTCCAGCTAAAGGCTGGTATTTTGATCTTGGATAGCTAGGCTCTGCCTGAATATCTATGGAGGAGATAATCAGGAGAGCGTGGGATCACTGTACACGACAAAGGGGTGGTGTGTGTGCACAGTGAGAATGTATGTAAATAATCTGAGTTAGAATCTGTACACCTGGTTACTTGACCTCTGTATTTATAGAGGTGTCCGGGGCTGATATCTCGGCCTGGTGCGAGATCCGGGGAGCGCCATATCCGGGCTGCTCTATCTCTGGGGCAAGGGTCTCGGAATGCCGTTACGATATGGGTAGATCGTGCCTAGCCAAGATTCCGGATGTCACCCCATGATTAGCGGATCATACCTCCTGGTTCCGTTTGGGCCGCGCCATGGACTTGGGCTTTTGGGTCGGTCCGTAACAATAGATATTTTATTTTTGACCAAATGTTACCTACTTGCTTTTTCTTTTGCAAGTGAATTTTGCTCTTTTTTTTTTCCATCCAATTGTAAGTATGGCTAAAAACATAATAAGATCAAGATAAATGAACAAAAATACACATGTGCTTTATCCTCGAGAGCGCCCAATACCATATGTTTTTTTTGAGAGCAAAAATACACATGTGGTTACCATTTTAGAGCAAAAGTCACACCCACCGTTAACTGCACAGACATCTGTTATGTCTTTCTCTGCTGCACCGTCTTTTGATCTGTTTTATGAAGCCAAAAACAGAGGTGAATCTGGCGTGGAGTAACAAGAAGGAAGTGGACGTCACGTGCTGCATGTTGCTATCACTCATCTTGAACAGAAGCCTCCCTGCTTGGTTTCTCAACCCCAAAACTAGTCGTTACACATTGGACCAAAGTAGCACCATAGACATTTTGAGATTGAGAACGAATCTCACTCACCTGGGTATATTAGGAAGAAGAGAAAGAGGTCCTAGGAATTATAGAACATATGAAATTGTTCGCAAGAGCCTTGTACTCATGGAGCGATTGTACTTTTTGAACAAGGAATTCTTGAGGTCCAAATCACCAAGCATGAGCTTAGTTTATTGAAAAAGACAATATATAGTAAATACATGGGACTCACCAAGCATGAGCTTAGTTTCTTTTGCTTTGTTTTATGAATCTAAAAACAGAGGCGAAAAGAAGAAAAGCACCAAAGCTAATAATGAAGGAGTACAGTTTTCAATACCCCGCAAGATCTTTGGTTCCTAATTCATAAATATATATATATATATATATATATATATATATATAGTCTCCTCTTTTCTTAAACAGAAACGCATACACACATATATATTAAACAAGTTTTTCAGATGTGGCCGCTGAAACTGCAGCCGCTCTAGCTGCCGCTTCTCTGGTTTTTAAGAAATGTGACCCCGCCTACTCTAAAACTCTAGTCACCAGGGCTACAAGGGTATATAGACACTTAGTTGAAGTTAAAATCACTCCTTGAACTAGTTTATGGTTTTCTAGTGAAAAAATGAGGCTTCATCTTCTTCTTGTGTGTATAGGTGTTTGAGTTTGCTGATAAATATAGGGGAGCTTACAGTGATGGGCTGAAGCCCATTGTATGCCCTTTTTATTGCTCTTACTCTGGCTATCAGGTAAGGCTTCAGTTGTTTAATTTTTTCCATTTTAGTTGTTGCTGTGCCTGTGTAGAGTTAACTGAAAGGACATATTGGAAATTCAAACCAAAATGAGGAAAAAGAAATTCACAAGAGATGCGTAAAGCGAAGTCCTTTGCTTGGGAATATGAAAGCCATCCAATTGACTTTATCCATGGTCCCCCTCTCGTAATATAATCTTAAACGGTTATTATATTAGATTATGCCGGTGTATAGAACATGATAACATGATCTATGTTTTTTTTTTTTTTTTTGGATAACATAGAATGTGATCTATGTTATATATAATGGAAGCAAAGCAACCCCATCCTATACACTCATAGTAAAAATATAGAGAGAGCAAACAGAAAAAAAAGAAGTACGTAAGAATTCTGTACTTAATTATAAAATGTGAGCCTCGTACACAATCACATTCTTTTAATACCACTCCGTCTCCTTACATGTTATGCTGTGAAAGGTGAAGATATAAAGGTATAAGTGATTCTGAACATGGTATGTGCGCTCATACATCAGCAGCTATAACCAGAATAGCAGGTCAACGTCTTACAATAGTTATGCAATGGCTGAACTTATGTGAGACATTGGCGCATGTTGCTTGCATTGCGAGAAACTATTGTGGCCATTAATTAACTGGTATCGACCAATTGTTTTTATATGATTGTCGTGAAATCCTATGATCGTTGTGTGCAGCCACAGATATGGATATATTGATTTTTATGAATTTCAGCCAACGTTTTCATTTTCTCACTGACCTTATTTTTAATAGAACACGGTTTTGTGACAGCTTATGAAACAGAGTTTTGGAATTTTAGTGTCGTTTCGATTTACTACTCATAAAACTACTTCTCAAGGCCAGGGCGCTAGTTGTTCCTGTTATCTATATATTGTCTTTTTTAAGAAACTACGTGACGTCCACTTTCTTAATGTTACTCCATGCCGGATTCGCCTCTGTTTTTGGCTTCATAAAACAGAGCAAAAGACGGTGCAGCAGATGCAGACATAATAGACTTTTGTACAATTAACGGTGGGTGTAACTTTTGCTCCAAAATGGTAACCACATGTGTATTTTTACTTCCAAAACAAACATATGGTGCTAAATGCTCCCGAGGATAAAACACATATATATTTTTACTCCTTTACCCTAGGATCAATTTTGTTTTGAAAATTTTTGTATACTATAAACTCAGTGGGACAATAACACAATGTAAAGTAAAAGATATAACAATCGATCAATTATGTTGATGAGAAAAGGAAAGAAACACCAAACACAATTTTTTTATTTTTTTTTAATTCAGTCTAACCATTTGACTTATTTTAGTACTTAAGATCACCTCTTATGATTTTTACTACTCCTTCAGTTTTTAATATAAGATATATTTGAGGAGTTGATCTTTATACTAAATATAAGACATATTTTTTTTATTTTTATATTTATCAATATTTTCTTAATTTACCTCTATTGATATTTTCTTAACAATAATCAAGGAAGATAGGGAACAAAGAAAAAGACTAGAATATTTTAGAAAATACATGTCATATTAACTAACTTTCATATACTAATTAAATTAAGTAAACTTATCTTGTATTTAAAAGCCGAAGAGTGTATTCTTTAAAATTTAATAGATTATCGGCACCTTAATACAATTTACAGCACCACTTTGTTAGTCGTGAATTCCTCACTTCACACATACGTTGGCGTTTAATCAAGTTTTTACTAGCTTAAGAATCACAATTATTTGTGGTAAAGTCAGTGGTGGAACGAGAAAAAAATTTTAGCCCGGGCTAAAAAATAAACATATTGAACTACTTCATTTAGTTCTTATTATAAGGCACTAATTAACAAGTATATTTGATCTTTTTTATAAGGCACTTGCTTGTTTCTAAATAGCATTAAATATTTTTATGTATACCTATAATTAAAAAGGTAGTGAGTGAGAGTAATAATTAATAACAATTAATTATTACTCTCTTTTTTAGTAAAAAAAGAGTAATAATTAATATGATATTAGAATTTAGTATAATTAATAGGGATAGTATTGAAAATTACTTAAATTTTAGGACAAATTTAATTACTTTAACTGTTTTTATTGACTTGTGAGAATTGCTAGTTGGTCCTTAAATAAGGACCGGAGGAGTATTTACTAAATAGTATCAAATAACCTTGAAAATACAAATAAATAATAACTGATAATTATAAATCAAAACAATATGTAAGATGATACTAACTTTTTGGTATCTCAAACAAGAATTTTACTTTCTTCTCCATTAATGAGTAATGAAACAAATATTATCTTTGAGAGAAGATAAAAAAATTAATTTGGGGGCCAAATTTGTGGCCAAATAAAATATCATACAATAAATACATATATATTCTCACAAATTTTATAAGATCAATAGGACCCGGTGGGGCCAAGGCACGGTAGCCATTGAATGGTTATTTGGGTAAAGTATACATGTTTAAACTGCATTCAGCATTCTGAAGTATTTTTCTAACTATATCCAATTTTATTAAAGTATTTTGTAATACATCTACCACTATAAAGTATTTTTTCAGGTCCATCCAGCATTTTGAAGTAATTATTCATGAACCCAACACCTTCAAGTATTGGGTTAAATTGTAAAAATATACATGAGATTTTTTAATGTGTACTCAACAACAACAACTTTTTTTAGGGGCAAAAGTAACCAAGAACTTCCAAAATAGGTACAAAGATACACATTGATCGTTACCGTTTGTTTAATTTTTTTTTAAAAGGTTAAAGTACAAAAATATATATTAACCATTAGTTGGAGAAAGTAAACGTGTGCCCAATACAAATGTTTTTGTAGAGACAAAATTAAATGTGAACTTCCAAAAAAGGTATGAAAATACAAATTGACCATTAGTTGGAGAAACATTTACATATTTTAAGAGTACCATGTCATCTAAACTTTGTCAGGTGAAAATATAACAACTCATATAATTTTAATCCTAGTTGGTGATGACTCATTTTAAAAAATAAAAATGTTATCCTGTTTTTATAAGAAAAAAACATCTTAATTTTTTTTTTTTTTTTAAAAGAAAAGCTTAAAACAACATGTTTATCAAATATTTTTCTTAAAAACAAGATAAAATTTAAATTTTTTTCGATGAGTTATCAATCAACCAGGATTAAAATGACGATTTATTATGTTTTAATTGAAACAAGTTTAGATGACGTGATACTCCAAGAGTATATAAATATTTCCCTCCAAGTTGTTTCTTAATCATCCAAGTCATCTTTCATGTCACCATTTTTAATTAAAAAATTCAAACAGCCAACTAATAATCAATGTGTATTATATTCTTACACTTATTTTGAAAGTTGACATTTACGTTTTCCCTCTAAAAAGACATTTTTGTTGGGTGCGCTTTTAATAAAATCTTATATGTATTTTTGCAGCTTAACCCTTAAAAAATTTAAACAAACGGTCAACTAGGTCAATGTGTATATATTTTGCACATATTTTAGAAGTTTTTAGTTATTTTTGCTCCAAAAAAAAAATATTTTGTGTTGAGTACATTTTTGAGAAAATCTCATGTATATTTTTACATCTTAACTTTAAAGTATTTTTTTCAAGTTAGTCCAATACCCTAAAATATTTTTTGGTGGATCCACCACAAAATACTTCATTATGATGAATGCGAGAAGAAGTACTCTAGGCTTGAATGCACTTTTAGTCTTTAACCCAAGTATATACTACCGTATAAATCTCTCTAAAATCGAATAAGAAAACAATGAAGCACACTAAATGAGGTAATTGGCTCTTTTACACAAGAATTTAACGCACAGAAGAAATTTGGTGAAAATGATGAATATTGGATAAGTATTGTAATTAATTTTTTCAACATAGCTAATTTTTTATATACAATAAGTCTTCAAAATAAAACATATTTTCATATAAAAATATGATACAAATTATCAAATCACTGACTTGATATTATTTATTTTTATATAATAAAAATAATATGATAATATTATATTTCATAAAAATAATTTTATAGATAAAAAATAAAAAAAGAAGTAAAAGTATTTATTGAAACTATAAGTATTTGGTGATGTTTTAAACTAAAAAAATATAAAATGAAATATGAAAAAAAAATTAGCATTATTTATTTTTATTAATACTTATTAATGATCCTTTTAGTTATTGGAAAAACAATAAATAAATCGATAAATAAATTATCCTTTGAGTGGTTCCAAATTCCACATGACAATTGCCCTATATTTGTCCTTTGCCTCCCTTCTAGAAGGAGTAGCCCTGTGGGTTGGGGGCGGGCCTTCACGAAGCCCTTATCTAATAATAATTAAATTAAAAATAATATTATAATGAGATAATGTATAACAGCTTTAAATGAGTCAATAAATAAAAGATTAAATTTTCTCCAAAAAAAAAACTGAACAATTTTTTTTTTCTAAATTCTAAATTTTATGTAGGTAAACTCAAACTTTAAATTTTATATCTCCCTGTTATTGTTGTATGCATGTAACCTCTCAGACTTTGAGTTATATACATATATGCTCTTAAAATTTTATCTATTTACAGAAAAATTTATAAACAAAAGATATGTGAGTTATTTATATAAACTCGAAAGGTTAGATAAGTTTATTTATAATTTAACAAAAAAGTGAAACAAAAAGGATGAATTATGATTTCACTTTCACCATTTCAGATCATCAGGTGATCTTTTTTTTTTTTTTTTTTTTTTTTTCAACAGTAAAAATCGGTGAAAATTTTCTATTTAAAACTTTTATGGACTAAAAAGACTGATATATTTTTAACAGGATTTTTCAACAATTTTTCTTTTATATCCGAAATTCATGTTGTCATTTCTTTTGGGTTTAATTTTTTACGTAAAGTCACTGCATACCTCTCTTATTTGCGCATTGTGATTTTAAAATTATGTTTTAGGAAATAATTGTAAAATTAATTCCTAACAATTGATTGTAAGAAATCAGAAACTCTTGAATAGTTTCGGGGCAAATTAAGGTTTTAGCTTAAAAATAGATTTTAGGGGTAGCGTGGAACAGAAAAGAACCTCTCTCTATTAAGGGTTGTCTCCATTGCAAAGAAACGAAGGCGTTTTGTTTAAATAGAATCCCAATATGGTACGATATCTTGGCCATTAATTATTAAACTTAGAGAGCCAAACAAGCCACAATAATCAAAAGCTTCTCCTTCTGTCGGTTTGTGAAAAGATTCAGCCGCTTGGGTGCTTTTTTCCAGGAAGCTCCAGTTTTTTTTTTTGCTCGGAATACGTTACTATCATTACTAAACATGGTCCAATATTACACCCAAATCAGAAACATAACCATTTTACATAAACAGCAGAAACAAACTAACAACCGAAATACAAATAACTCGAACAACAACTAGAATACCAAAATAATACAAACAAAATGCAATCAGCCAGATCCCAAATCTGAACTTGCAGCATGAGAATCATGTATTTTTAAGGACAAAGAAGGTGATTACATAAGGATAAAGCTATTTGCTAAAGTCATTTACTCTATTACTCCCAGGGATATAAGATAAGGAAAACCCAACCCTGTCAGAAAAGAGACAAATAATGTCATGAAGGATGCTTCTGCTCCTCCAGTCATACAAATCTGGAATTTTAGCTTCAATACATGTACACAAAAAGAGACAATCAGTTTCAAAGATAATCTTATCATGTCCTAAATCAACTGCTAACATAAATGCTCTCTAAGAGCAAGAGCTTCAGACATAAAGGCTGAAAGTGATTTGATTTTATCAACAAAACCCCACTGAAATAAACCCAAATGATCACGGCAAATCACCCCTAAAGCACCATAATTACTACCAGATGCATATGCTCCATCCAGATTTATTTTGCAATAACCAGCAGTAGGAGGGGTCCAGCGATCACTTCGCATAGCAGCTCTGCCCAAACCATCAGCCACCTGCCTCCTCTCATCATAATGACTCCAAAACTCAGCATTACTCCTACTGGCCTGTTCTATGACAACAATGGGGTTGGGTTCCGAGTGGTTAAACACCTTTTCATTTCTTTGTTTCCAAATGCACCACAGAATCCAGCCAAGAAGAGAAATATCCGTAGGAGTGATTGATTTCATACCTCTAATCTTCAGCCACCAAGAATTAAAATTGGACACACTACGGCAATCAAATTTAACACCCAAGCTACATCCGAACCACACACAGCGGGTCCATTGGCAATGAAAAAATAAGTGCTCAAGGGATTCATTCGCTTCTTCGCACACTGGACATAGCTTCACCAGAGAACGCCTTCTAGAGCAAAGTGCAACATTAGTTGCCACCGCGTTATTTAAGCATCGCCACAAGAAATGTTGCACTCGAGGGATAACTTTGATACTCCAAATAGATTTCCAACAACTGGCAAGAACTACACAAGAAGGCCCGGGTTTAGGGGCCTGGCCCCCTTTCTTCAGTCTTGCAGATCTGTATCCCTCCTTGACCGTATATGCTCCATTTTTTGACTGTGTCCACATCAATTTGTCTTCTAACCCATTGTTCGGAATGGGCATAGCATAAATCGCTTCTCTAACTTCTTCCGTGATAAAAGGTGCAATAGGAGAAAGGTTCCATGAACCCTCATAGATCAGATCACTAACCTTACCATGCTTAATTATATACTCCTCACAACCCGGTGGCTTCGCAGGGAAGGAGACCCCTGGCACCCATGTATCACCCCAAATTCTAATTGCTCGCCTAGAACCAACATCCCACTGGAGCTCATCCTTTAGAAAATCACGGCCACCAAGTAGACTTGACCAGCACCATGAGGCCCTACGGCCTTTAACCGCATCAATAAATTCATCCTTCGGGAAATACACACTCTTCATCACTCTAGCCCACAAGTCCCCAGGACGGGTCATAAGCCGCCATGCAGACTTGGCTAATAGGGAATCATTCATGGCCACTAAGTCTCGAAAGCCCATGCCACCCTGGCTCTTCCCCATAGTAAGATACTCCCAAGCCTTCCAGTGTGTCTTGCCTCCAAAAGCGGCAAGATAGGGAAAACATCAATCAGCGCTCCTAAGGAATATAAAAAATATTTAAAAGTCCCAATCTAAAATCACATATCAAAAAAGCTCCTAGAGACTTTTTTGAAATTAGTTGTATTGATATAAAATCCAGGTGTTTAAATTTTGTTGTGAATATAACACTTCCTCTTGTAAATATAACTTTTTTATTGTGGATGATCAGGTTATTAATTTTGTTGTGAATATAATATTTCTTGTTGTGAATCTAGCTTTTTCTATTGTGAATGGCCTCTGTACACTTAGCGACTTGAGTTTGAAACAAAATCAGGTGCTTAAATTTGTTGTGAATATAGCACTTTCTGTTGTGAACATGGCTTTTCGTTGTGAACGTCTAGTTTTTTAAATTTTATTGTGAATATAACATTTCCGTTGTCAATACAACTAATATAAAAAAGGTCCCTAAGATTCTTTTAATATGTGATTTTGGGTTGTGACTTTTTTGACATTTTTTTTTTTTGGGATCTGAATGATATTTTCCCAAAAAAAATATGTAACTACTAGAAGGTGAATAAAATAAGCTGTCAAACTGTGAGTCGTTTTTTTTTTTTTTTTTTTTTTTTCATATTTTGCAGTAAAAATAAGCTGCAATAAAGTTGTTTGTGAAATAGAACAAATATGAAAGAAAAGAAAATTATATTCTTGAGTCAGAAATCATCGGACAGCGATTGGGAAAAAAAAAAAAAAAAAGGAAAAAAAGGTAAAGAAGTATCAAATGCCAAATTAACTGGGCTCCAGTATTCACCGGCGGAAGAGGAGTTGAGAGAAGCTTTTGATTATTATGGTTAACAATTAACGGTCAAGATATAATAGAATCTGAGATTCTATCTAATCAAAATGGTTTCATTGTAACGAAGAAAAAATGGAGATTTATCTCCATAGAAAAGTTCTTTGCCAAGTATTGAGAGGGGTGTTCTAATCTTTTTTAACAAAACCAAAGTTTTGTCATTGAAGTGTTTGGTTGAGTTGATAACTAGTATTGCTGCGTGTGCTTGAATATTTCTCTAAAAATAATAACTTTATCTCTTATAATTAATAATTAAGAGAATGCAAGCAGACCCTTATATCTAATTCTTTCAGAGTAGGAGTTTGAAATGAAGTGGGGACTATTAACTTATCTAAATTTGGATTTTGAAGTATAAGTAGTATTTTTTTTTTTTTTTTTTTTGTCTTTTTTTCCCCCGTAATATCTAAGTTCAAATCTTAGTTTTAGGCTACAATATGTTTTTAGTATTTTAAATTTACATAAAATATACTTTTGATCTATTAATAACTTTATAAAGTATATTTTTGGTATTATAATTTTAACATCGTTAAAGTTTCTAACGGAAAATACTAAAACAACAAACTCAAATAATGACTTGTAATTAAATACTATTAATCTTAAATTTAAAATATGAATAAATTGAAAAATATCAAAAAACATAATGAAGTAAAGTCAATTTCAAAACCTTGATTGTATATTTAAAAAATTTAATTTAATAATCTAAATATAAAAAAAATCGTCGGTTTATTTTAATTTAATAATCTAAATATATTATATTAAAAGATTTGGCCAAGGTGTAAATTTAATAATGAAATTTTGGCAGAGAGACGCGTTAGCACTAGCCGACACCCAATAGGGGGTGAATTGAGAGTATAATAAACACTTAGAAACTTTGAAAATCTTTTCGCATCTTAGTAAAAGAAATTCTTACAATAGTAATGAGTTATAAAATAATAGTCAGTTATTCAAACATATATATTGGAAATATAGGAGTTTAGGGAGGAGAATATGCAAACTGTGATTTATCCTGGTTCGGCTAAATCCACGATGACCTACGTCCAATCCTCAAGCTCCTCCTGAGATTTTCAATCCACTATTTTCTTGTTTAATCCGAGCACAATCCCACAAGTTAGTGGGGCACTTGTGCATCCTTTAACAAATCAAGATACTTCTCCTTACACACCGTAAGGATTCAACCTTATGATGAAGGATTACAATCAATCTTTTCTCTCAAAAATGTATAAGATGAACACTGAAGTATATAACAAATCAATTTACTCTCTACGGTAAACTATATAAACATTGAGAAATAGAGAGTGTATGAGATAAACGTTGGATTTAAAGTGTTGGCATTTCGACGGTGAAGTTGTAAGCTATCGTCATTTGTTCATCGATGCATTGGATTGATTTTTCTGTCTTGAACGATTTTCTATTTATAGTCGATAGATATCATATGACTGTTGAGTAAATTCTTCCGTTGTGTCTCCTGCAACATGACTGTTGGAAGTTTTTCATTGAGTGTGTTCAACTTTTCCGTTACATTGGAGAAGCTTTCCATTAGACACAAACCAAAGTCATTGGAAGATTTGAGAATATATTGCTTTCGTATCATTGTCAAAAATCTTCATACGACATGCCTTTGGTTTGTATATTTGACTAAGGAAGTGTTGCTTTCGTTTTCACCAGAATGGGTATCTAAAACTATGATCATTTGACTTGCTCTGGATTTCACTCCATGTACGCTCTGTTTTCTACAATGACTCTAAAACTATAATTAGTTGTTGCTTAGTAATTTGGTGGTGTGGATAGCTGGCACACAATCGCTTAAATCTCTCCCAATACTCATACATGCTCTCCCCATTGCCTTGTTTTATGCCACTAATCTCTTTTCAAATAACTGTATCTCTTAAGTAAGGGAATAACCTTTCTAGGAATAACTTCTGCATATTAGCCCAGCTTCTAAAAGATTATGGTTGCAAATAATATAGCCAATCCTTAGCCACATTATCAATAGAAAATGAGAAAGCGCTTAGTTTTATGTGGTCCTCATCCATTGCTTGACGTTTCATCGTGTTGCAGACAACGTAGAACTCTTTCAAATACTTATGCGAACATTCACTTGCAAGATCATAAAACTTTGGCAACAAATGGATAAGACCATATTTAAGTTCAAAATTAGTAGCCAGTTCAGGATATTGGATGCACAAAGGTTGATAATTAACATCAGGTGCAGCCAATTCCTTTAAAGTAGGACAATTTGCTTGTTCTGCCATAATTTCCGAGTTAGCAAAATTGCTACTAGAATCAGTAAAAATAACAAGATTATCAGAAGTACTATAAAAAACACAATCAGAAAGATCAACATAATGGATACAATCAGAATGCTCACAATCATAATCAAGTTCAGTGTCCAGTTCAGTATTAATCCTATGACTTAGCCTATCAATTCTCCTAACAGTAAGAATTGTTCTTCCTATTTCGGGATTAATTCTAACAAGTCTTCTAGATTAGTAGTACTTCTAGTGCTCATGCAGCATAAACACAAGCCAGAAGTAGAAACACCACAGAAGTGGTAAAACAAAAAATCACAATAGAAACACCAAAACACAATCCTATGTTAGAAATTAAACAAAACAAATACCAAAACATTATCAAATGAATTTTAAAATTTATGAATCACCACAGAATAACTTCTACACTATTATGGGACCCAAAAAATGGAATAAAAATACTTGAAAATTGAAAAAGTGGTGTAAATGATGGAATTTGGCTAAAATCTCAAGACAACATGGCAAAGTATGTATACTGATGTTTTGGCCATTTTCTTCAATCTCAGCAAATATCAGCCCAATAAGAGATACTCACCAAAACACTAGTAGAAATAAGCACAATTTCAAAAAATACGGCTACGACCCATCGAGACAAAAAAAAAAAAGTGAAAAAGTGGTCTAGATGATGGAGTTCGGCCAAACTAAGGGTGACCTCACTCCTTAAAGGGAGTGAGTCTTGCTTAGAATGACTTTTTCCTTGTGGAAAAGACCTAGCTTGAGTGATCTGGGTAAGAAACAATTTTGTACAATCACTAGAAACACATTATGTATGCTATTCTACAATACACTACATAAACTTTGCTACTGTTAATAATCAAATCGATGCAAATTCTCCGACAGCGGCGCCATATTTTGATTGAGATTTTCCGAATCTCACAAAATATCCCAGTTTAGTAAAATTTGCAGTATAATGGACCAGGGTCGTTTCTCTCAAGGAATTCTAGTAGGTTTGAATTGACAGTAGAAACAGAAAAACTATAAAACAGTAAATGGTTGGGGTTTTTTTTAGATCAAACAAAATATAAACTAGAACTAAACAGAACATAATATCTAAAAACAAGATACCAGATTGAAAGAACAATCAACTTAGAATTTCGAATTCCACAACTTTCCATCATCAAATAGCAACAGAATGACCGAACTTGTGATTGATTTTGGACAAACCGAAATGTCTACATTTGTCAAGAAACTCTCTCGACTAGACAATTGCCCATAATTTGTTCGAACACACGGCACGTCACTATGCGATCACACAGTACACACTTCAACGCAATTCAAACTATGTCCATGGGATTCAGAGTTCAATCCTTGACATTACTCGAGTAGGAGTTTGCCATGCTCAAGTATATTCACTTAATATGCTTGAGTATAGCTGCTTTCAGCATATGTCAGAAAGGCTTTCTCCTAGATATTACTCGAGTAACATACTACATGCTTGAGTAATGCCCTTCTTTGTTTTCCTTTGTTTTATATCATAATAATAGAGCATCCTGCAAAACCATATAAATCTTTTTCTTCCTTGGTATCTAACTTTGCTTGGATCCATTAATTATTAGCTTGTAGGAATCAAAATTCACATGCTCATGAGATATAATCAATTTAGAACAATTGAGCATAACATGACTTTGTGCATAAAATAAATATTTTCTTTTCAATTCATCACGGATGCATAAAGAATTAGACCATTGAACATTGCAATCCCTTTATAAATAAATCTATTAAGTAGATTTCTAAGGGATCTGAAAAATCGATTTCAAAATGGTTTGCAATGCTCATTCCTAAGATTCTAAAATATAAAACCTCAATAAATATTATAGATAATAGCATAGGAGGTTTAATCATTGTATACCTTTGCCTTAGGTGTTTGGAGGATAGGCTTTGCTTACACATTGATTCTTCATATGTTTTCCTATGAGTGTTTGCAAAGCTCTCTCAGAAGATATAGACTGCAAAAAAATTTTCCTTTGTGCACGAGAGATCCTCCTTTTCTTATTCTTCTTAAGATAGTTGACTAGTACCTCATGATAGTCCATTCTTGAGGCAAAATGTATTTCTCTTACGGGTGCCCGTTGCTTATGATTTGACCATAAAGTTGCAACAATAGTTTCTCCATGAGTTCTCTTAACTAATGTGAATCTCCTTTAAGGTTCGCGAGAAACTCTTGAATTCTTCTTCCTCTACTCTGTACACTTATGTCCATTCTTTTTGGACACACAAGGCACTAGATGGACATTTTGGTGCCCACTTATACTTGGGTCCTTCACTGTTAGTATTTGACCTTACTTGTCCTTTTGGAACCTAAACATATTTATTTCTCACATTATAATTTCTTCTACATAGCATGTGTGAGAAATATGACCAGATTTTCCATAATAATTGAAAATGATAGAATGCTGCTTATTATGAATAGTTTTGAAAATATTGTGTTGGTCGAGTGGATGCAATATGAAACGGCTATAATATTTGTAAATTCTTTCTTCCCATATGATTTTCTAGTATTATCAAAAACATTTTTTCTTTTCACAATAGAATCAATAGTTGATTGGAAAATAGTTTTATGCAACCTTTCAAAATCATTTTTCTTAAACACACAAGAAGAATTATAATTGTTTACCACATTTTGAGCTCCAGATAATGATTTATCATAATTGTTCATGATGAGCTCTTCTTGGGAATCCTCCTTCTCTTGTTCTTTCATGTTGACTAGATCATGGAAGTGTTTTAAGATTTCTCCTTCTTTTCTCAACTTCCAATTGTTCATCAATCGTGGATATGTAGCTTATAGTTTCGGATGAACTGTCAACACTTTCAACATCAACACAGTTGTTAGAGGTATATATAAAATCAAGAGTATTCTAGATTTCTTTAGCACTGGAGCAAAACTTGATTTTCTCAAAATCATTTTTGGTTAAAACACAATATAGAATTTTCATTGCTCTAATGTTCATCGAAAACATTTCCTTTTCTTTTTCTGCCCAATCCTTTCTCGATTTGAAATCAAAGGCATTTATAAACACATTCCACATATCAAAATCAAAGTATTTTATAAACGATGTCATTCTAACTTTCTAAAACTAAAAATTAATATGTTTGAAAAATGGTGGAACAGTATAATCGAAACCTTCTGAAAACGAACAACATCCAAATTCAACCATTTATAGTCAATAGAGATCATATGACCGTTGAGTAAATTCTTTCATTGTGCCTCCTGCCACGTGACCGTTGGAAGTTTTCGTTGAGTGTTTTCAACTTTTCCGTTACACTGGAGAATCTTTTCCGATAGACACAAACCAATATGTCGCTTTCGTATTGCTATAGAAATCTTCACAAGACATGCCTTTTGTCTGTATATTTGACTAAGGAAGTGTCACTTTCGTTTTCATTAGAATGGGTGTCTGAAACTATGATCATTTGACTTGCTTTGAATTTCATTTCGTGTACATTCTGTTTTCTACAATGACTTTGACACAAATTTTACTTTATGATAATTTGAGCGTAATCCATCAACTAATCATCTGAAACTCATCAACAAACATGTTCAAAAGCATTGAGAATAGCAATGAGTAGTAATAAGATGTTATGGATGTTAACCAAATATTTTGAATTTATGAAGGCGAAGAAAATGAAGTGTTTGAATGCACTGTAAGAGTATTGCTTGAGTACCACTTAGTTTGCTCGAGCAACTTTCAATTTTCTTTAACAAAAGAGTTCAACAGGTAAGATTACTTGAGTAAGCATATGACCTTGCTCGAGTAAGACTTCTAAGTGCTCGAGTAATTTCCTGTAAGGCAAAACAGTTAGCTATTAAAGTATGTATGCTCGAGAAAGGATTACTCTTTCTCAAGTAAACGCTCTAATGTGTTTGGGCAACCACTTTGAAAGAACGAAGGATTAGTCAACAAAACATATCTGCTAGAGCATAATATTGTCTTGCTCAAGTAGCTTGCTTGAGTAAGTTTGAAAGAGTAGGAGTTGGTTTATCAGACAATATATGCTTGAGCACAATATTTCCTTGCTCGAGCAAGACATATCTATGCTTGAGTATCTCATGAAGAACAAAAGGAGATGGTGATGTTGCTCAAGTACAAAGATAAACTTGCTCGAGTAACCATGAAAGATTAAGAGAGCATGATGAATAACCATGCTCGAGTAAACACTTGCTTACTCGAGTAAGCTGATATCTGCTTGAGTATATGCTTCACTTCCATGAGTAATCTCCAGTACAAGGTTCAACTTCCAGGATGTAGTGGGTTTCAAAATGCAAGAACATTGGTAGCATGAAAGTCAAATTCCAGTAAGCACAATGTCTTCGATATAACTCCAATTTTAGAAAATGACCCAGAAAGCTCTTTAAGTCTTCTTTTGATTACAAAAAGAATCAGCTCCAAACTCATTATATCCTGACTATTATGATTAAATTAATGATCACTGTTCTAGAGCAATGTTTTGACAATGTCCTGATTTGATTGTCAACTTCAAAAAATCATATCTCACTCAGTTGATCTTTGTTCTCTGTGATCTTTTGATGTTTTTAAAAGATATTTAAGTCTAGTTTCATATTCCACCGATTTTAGCTCATTTGTGAGATACACCTAAAATGCTGAAGTTGTGTTTGCTGTGTGGCATGAATTACATTTGCTACTTTGAAATAGCATATCTCCTTCATATAAACTCCTATAAGCTTGTGTTTGGCGCCAAAATAATGCATTGGGAATCTAGTTTCATATGAAATCGGATTTACCTTAATTGGATCTTTGGTTTGGGAGATATCATCGAATTATTGGACATCGCTCATGTTGAACGTAGACAGTCGAGACAGTGGTTGGAACATGATCATGCTTGAGTAAATTAGTGGATGCTCGAGCATGATGCTTGATAATGCAATTCTGCGCTCGAGTAAAGCAATTTTGTGCTCAAGCATGATGGAAAATTAGCAAAAATGTTGTAGCTAATTACTATTCATCGTTAAGCTTAAACTTGCTTATTTTAACTCTGAATTGACCATTTCAATTTCCGTTTGATCATAGAGACTTGAATATTGATATTCTCATAATATTTGACAAGTTATTCTTTCTTCAATATCCTCTCTTGATCATTCTTTATAATTTAATTTGGACTAATCTATATTAAACAAAGTAGTTAGTTAATGTAGGAAATAAATAGATTATATAACTTTTTGCTCTTAATAATGACATCTAAATAAGGCATCATTAAAACTAATAATATCCAAGAAGACGTCTGGCATCATAATGTTTATTTAGCTACAAAATATCCAGAAACTCTTTAAAATATCAAAAATTAACAAGTCTATTAATTATCAGCAACTATCATTAATTGTTTTCTTGGTATGGGTCCCATTATTGAATTGCGCCAACCTACTCTCTCCTCACCATCAGTAGTGTTTTCCGTCTTCTCTGCCCCCTCAGAAGTGCTTCTCTCTCTCCTTGCCTCACCATCGCACCTATGAAGAAAGGGAGATTGCAATTCCAAATATTCAATCCCTACCATCCATATACTTGAACCAAAGCTTCCTTTAGGTGAGTTTAAATGATAACAAAGGTTAGAAGGAATCACACTTGCCCTTTACCTTCACCGAAATGGTTTGGAAAGTTTATGTTTTCTTTTGAAGGTTTAAGCTCAACAGGCGAGGCAGCAAAACACATATCCCTTTCCTATAGAGAAGAGGCGTAGAGTTTGGCACTTCAAAATTTTCATAACCTCAAACAGCCCCTCAAACCTCAACATTCCCTTCCTTCCATTTCTATCTCTTCTTCTTAAAACCATTTCTTCAACTTACTTTTGTCCAATTCCATAGGAGAGCTTATAAGTGCTAGTCGGCGAATCAAAGGAATCAAATTGATATGAGTCGTTTATACATATTTCTCAGTCATTAGAAATTGCTCCTTCTTTCACTGGGCTATCATTTTTCCTGCTGATAAAATGGAGACTGGCAGCATCAGTTTATTGATATAAAATTTGCTTTATTATTTGATCAGATGTTGGCTTTTGTTTTGTGTTTTTAGAGATGGAACATTGAAGGGACATGGGGGGCCATGCCCCCTCAAAAAAAAATCAGATTTTTTTTAATATAATGAAAAAACCCCCCAATTTTTTTAAATAATTTTTTTTTTTTTTTTCATTCCCTCCCGCCGAAACGTTAGGCACACGCTTCCTCTCCTCTTCCTCTTTAGTTCCTCCGTGCTCTGCTTTCTGCTCATCTGTGCTTTCTCCAATCTCTCAGTCTCTCACGCAGTTATAGGGACGCCACAGCACATGCGACCTCATTTCATCTCCCTTCATCTGTGCTTTCTAGTCTCCGCCATTGCCTTTGTTTCCCTGGTCGCCTCTGGATTCTGGCTATTTTGGAGTCACTTCTGTGGTTGCCTCTGGTATTTATCCTTGTGCTTGTGAAACAATTCTGAATAGTTTCATATTTCTACTTGCTTTGCTGTTTGACAACTAGGTTAAATGGGTAATGATGCAAATTCAATTGATCCATAATTTTGGCCCATTGTCAGGCCTAGGGTTAAGGGGTTTTTTTTTTATAGTGCTATACCGAATTTTAACTGTTAAATATTTTCTGTCATCTCACTCAGTTGCATTTATTTAAAGGTTCTTGTTGTAGGTCCCATGAAGCTTGTACATATATGGACAAAAAAATCGAAGGATTTTGACTACCAATCACTCAAGTTCCTTCTATAAATCATTCTTAAAATGGAGTATGTGAACACTTATTTAAAGTTGAGATTTGAAAGGGGCTACAGTTTCTATGCTTTTAATTTTTTGAAGTAGATGTTGTATATTAATCAAGTCTACTGTTGAGTAATATTCGATATGAAGAGCATTATATATAAACTCTTGTGAAATTTTGGACAGTAAATTCATGGCTAAATCTTTCTTTTCACTCATACTAAACATAAAAATTGAAGCTGAATGTGTTGCTTGACTTTAGTTCTTTCTTCTAAATCAAGAATTTGAATATTAGTTTATCTTGGCTATGGGCTTGGGTTTAGGGAAGTTGTTAGAAGGCGGATGTCTCTTCTAATAAAAGCATGAATTGTTTGCTCTGTTTAGAAAAATGAAGCATATCACATTAGCAACTTGAATAGAAAAATGAAGCATACCATATTAGTAAATAGTCCAATATGTTTATTCTTTCCATATTTATATTTAGTATGATAATAGTTAATTATATTGTTTAAATTGTTTATTGGTTATATGGAAAGTGATAAAATCTAAGAATAGCTCAATGATGAAGAATAAAACAATTAATTCATTTTTCAAGAGGAAAGCTAGTGATCACATAGAGGAAGGTAACATAGCTTCTACATCTTTATCGGTTGAAAAGACTTGCCATGATGCTCTAAGGTTTGAATGTGAGAAACAACCTTCTAAAATTCCTAAAGTTACTTCGAATGAATTTGATATTAGTTCCTTAGAGCATGATCTGGGTAAATGCCCTTAAATATGGCAACATCATGTGAATCAAAGAGATGAAGTTCGAAGGGCTTATTTAAAATAGGGTCCATACCAGTGTAAACTTCAATGTTATCCTCTTAGAGGAAAGAATCATCCAAGAAGATTTCAGTATACTTGGTTTGGTATATTTCCTTCTTGGTTAGAGTATTCTCCTACTACAGATGCTACTTATTGCTTACCATGTTTTCTTTTTACTAAACAAGTGGACGTCTTGGAGCAGATGTTTTTACTGTTAAAGGATTTCAAAAGTAGAAAAAAGTCCTTAATGGAAAAAATTGTGCATTTCTCAATCATATGGGAGAAGATCCTTGCTCACCACATAACAAAGCTGTTGGGATCCGTACACCCAGCGGAATTAAAAATATTTACGAATCCCGTCCAAGGATTGTTCAACCACGTTTAAATCAAGGTTCGATAGAAACCATACCTATGCGATCCGGTGAGCGTCTCTTTGAATTTGATCACATGGGCTACCTACTCGATCACCAGGAGCCGACTCTACGAATTGCCTCCCTCTACCGGTATCCACGCGAATAGCCTTGAACACGGACGGCAGCGTGCTAGCGCCTTTAGTATTCTCGCGTCTCTCCTTTTCTCTCTAGGGTTTCTTGCGGCTTCTCTAATTCATTTGTGCTCTTAATACGACTAGATCAATATCTATTTAAAGAGTTTCTAAAACCCTAATGAGCCGTATTAAAATATTCAAAATTAATCTTAATTAATCTTGAAATTCGAATCGAATTAAAATAATAAATTAATTAAATCATGTCAACAGATCTAATCAAATATATTTATTCAATCCGAATTATGAGCCTACAGATTTAATTTATCTTTATAAATTAAATCTAAGATATGATATCTTTCTATTTAATTAAATATGAGATACTATATCTCAATTCAATTAAATCTGAGATACTATATCTTTATTTGAAAATTAAATCTAAGATACAATATCTCAATTTATTATAGTTATTTAATTTATCAAATAAATTAAATACTATATATAATAATATTATTATCTATAAATAATATCATTATTATTTTTGAATTTATAATATAATATAATATGATATGATATATATATATATATATATATATCAATCCTAGATTAACAGTATTCATTAAATCTTAGACATATCTAAGATTCAATGAACTTAGATACTATTGCTCGTGTTGGGTTATTCTTGTGTACGACCCTGCAGGTCCACATGAGATTGGCAGCGGGCCAATACTGTATCAGCCCACAAGTCGCAAGCGGCTTCTAGCAAGACATTGCGACTACCCAATTCATGTGGGGATCGATAATATGACACTACCTATCGTACGACCATGTCACATCCCTTTTGTCAAGCGATAATTTGGTTAATGATGAGGCATGGATAATGTCAACTTCTTGTTCTTGACTATTACTTTCTCGATTCTTGAGTAGTCTAATAATTTATATGGAAACTCCTTTCTATCGTAGTATGACCATACATTTCTCAGACTCACTCATCGAGGGGCCCAGTATTATCTCTCTACAAATGTGAGGGACAAATTCCATCTTGTCCATTCACATTCCTCTGCATGAAAACCACTGATCTCGATCCCAGCCTTTGTCATCATCCGGTCAAAGGTGACTTTTGACTAATTCAAAAACCAGCAACTCATCATGTAGGAATCCATGATGATCTTAGGTTAGAAGGCATTGTGACGCGGTTATACATGAGATAAGCTTATGACTAAATCCATGCAGCTTTCTCATAGTGGGTCGGTCCAGCACCTTGTACTCTTACAAGTGGCTATGACTTTGATTCGTATCTCCATACCTCATCAAAGTATACTGGTCTTATTTCATCTTCGCTCTTGCGTAGATGACCAACTAGCACATTTAGGATAATCTATAAGATATATCCAAGGATACAGTTATCACTATAAACATGCAAATGAAATGATAACTAAATGGAGAACAATGACTTGCCCCTAGGGCATAATTTCCAACAAAAGCAATGAAGGCTTGTGAAGACTTGTTGAATCAACATGGGCATATCCAGAATGTCTTTAATGTACAAAGTTCAAAGAAAATTTTAAATAACCAACTACGTCTTAAGGCGTCTATTGATACAGTACGTTGGTTGACATTTCAAGCATGCGCTTTTAGAGGTTGTGATGAAACTTCAAAATCAAAAAACAAAGGTAACTTTCTTGAGATAATAAAGTTGTTAGCATCATACAATGATGAAGTTTCAAAAGTTGTGTTGGAAAATGCACCATACAATTCCAAGTATACTTCACCTATGATTCAAAAGGAAAAGTTTGTATACTCTCTCAAGCAAAGTTTGTAACCACATTCATCAACAAATTGGAGATTCCAAGTTTTGCATAATTGTTGATAAAGCATGTGATGAATAAAAAAGGGAGCAAATGGCACTTGTTTTGTGAAAAGACCTTTCCTTACTAAACAATAATTAACCATAATGTAATCATTAAACCAGATTAACAAGAGATTTAAAACTCTTTTCTTACGATAGCATGCACAACGGAGTTCAGGGCACAGACTTCGCCCACAAACTCATCATATCAAAATCCAAAACTCTGGGCACAAATGTTGAGCGGAAGAATACAAGCCCACGAGTTTTACAACACCGAACTCACATCAAAGGAGTGTGTACTAGAACATTCCCACACAAGTTTAGTTGTGGATCCACTAAATATTATAACGTATAAAATTAAACTTTTAGTTCAACAGTAAATACACAGTCATCCCAAAATAGTTAAGATAGTATTCTCAAAACATGTGGGCCCTAGAATGGCAATATAAAAATCATGGGTGAAGGTGCGATTTTGCCAAACAACTATTAGTCCAGGAGCACAACCCCCCCTAGCCAAATAACTTTTAAAGAGACCAAAAAGGCCAAAAAACAATTGAATTTCTATAAAAAAAATACGGGTAAACTCTACATTACCGTTTTATTCTTTAAATTTTCAAAACTAAACCGATTAAAACTTCAATAGTATCTCCATTAATCCAAAATAAATTATTTATACAACTTTTAATTAGTAGAAATATAAGGTGAGTTGTAAATCCTAAATTCTTTAAATAGATCCCTGTAAAATCCAAAAACCGTCCATGTTAGTCCTTCCAGGTTCCAAATGTGATGGGATTAAGGAGGGAGTTATTTTTAGAGGGACCAAAAAGGGGTCCGTGATTTTTAGGGACCAAATAGGGTATTTACTCTATTAATTTAAATTCTTGCAACAACAATTAAATAAAACACGTGGGATTATGAAATGTCAAAACTCAAAAAAATTTCAAAATCGTAACCTCAAAATTTTCACTAATCAACATGTGAAGGACCAATTTTGCCAACCAACTATTAAGCCGGTAATACCCCTCTATTAAATGGCGGTTTTACCAAATAACTTTTAATGAGACCATTTTGAGATTGTTGAAAAAGGCCAAAAAACAATTGAAAATCTTGTATTAACATTCATGGTCAAGGTTATGATAGGGCTAGTAATTCTAAAAAATACAACACTTTCATTGTCCATCAATTTTTTTCAAATTTAACTTTCATTGTTATTATATGATCCCACTAACTTCCGCCAAGTTAGATGAAATTCCACATTTGCTTGAGATTGGGATTATGAAATCCAATACTCGTTGGGTCCCTTATGTTTTTTGGTCAATCAACTTATTCGGTGTTTATAATATTTTGCTTTTTGCAATTTTTTTAATGAATCCCAATGTTCTTTTTTTATAGTTAATGCATGGACAAAACATTCAAAAATTGAGAGAATATGGTTGGTTGGATTTATTGAAAAAAATGTGACATTGATACGGAGCAACATGAGATTGATGTTCCTAACTTTAGTGCTCCATATATAGCACAAGGACACTCCCGTCATCAAAAAGATCATATTATAATTGAGCATCATTATAAAGTGGAAATATTTTTGGTTACAAAAAGCAAGGTTAAGAGTTGAGTATGAAGTTTAAGGACAAAATTTTGGAGCTTTTGACACTTAGATCTCATTTGATTCCCGCCAAGCAGTCTCGAGAATTGCTTGACAGTCCCGAATGAGAATTATGACTCGGGAATTGCCAAGCAATTCTCAAGAATTGCCATGCATTGGCAATTTTGAATGAGAATTGCCCAAGGGGGGTAGGTCATTAATAACTAACCACCATGACTTCTTCCTCCTCCTTCTCAAGAGCCCCATTAACAACAATTTTTTAACAACTAAATCATTTTGTTGTATATCTTTTGCAGCCAAATAAATACCAAATAAATATTATAGTTCATTGTTAAATTTGCATATTTGCTTTGAAAAATTTAAATTTAAATATACTTTGTGAGATGCATATTAATCACTTGAGTTTGTTGTTAACAGCTTTTCTTAGAGAGTTTAAAGAAGATAAATAACATAATATTATGTATTACTTGATTATATATCAATTTATAAGTTAAACAATTAGTTTTTTAAATAAAAAATATCAATATAAATACTTTAAAATATATATCAGCCTCATTAACAACTCATGTTTTAATGAATTTATACGATTACCGACTTGCTGTTTCTTTTGCCATAAGAATATGGCTAGGCCTCGTATTCTGTGGTAATGATAAAGATTTGAAGACTTCTGTATTATTTTATCATTTTAATTTTTTTTGCCAAAACATTTTTTTTATTTAATTAATGAACGGTTCAAAGCTTCCACACAAATTACTATTCAACAATTTCTATTTATAAATAGGGTTTTGTGCGACGTATTTAGCCCTTGAAACAAGGCGTCGTTTAGAATTCTTACACACCTCTAGTCCTATTTCTTGGACACTTTCAATATTTTTTACATAAATTAAGGAAAACCTCAAAACCTCATTAAATCCACCATAAAATTCTATAACTTTTAACTGTACCTCTACTTAATATACATATTACCAAATAAAAGTAAAGTCTAACACAATAATAAATGAAAAGTTGAATTGTACTTCACCTAAAAACTTTAATAAGGTGCATTATAAAAAAAGACCAAGAATAAATTTTTCTTCATTTTTAATATAAGTGTCTTATAGGTAAAACAACCATCCCTTTCAAATGAAAATGTTGTAAAAGTACTACTTTTTAAAATTTTTGACCATCATACAATGAATGACCCTTTATATGTTCATTTATAACTTATATTCTTCTTTTTAAAATATAGAATGATTTATTTTACATCAGATAAGTATTATTTTTTCAATATAAATAATATGTATACAATATATTTTTTGAAAATTAATATATTAGCATTATTTATTTTTATTAATAATTAGAAATGATGCTTTTAGTTGTTGGGGGAAAAAATCATTTGAGTTATTCCAAATTCCATAGGACAACTACCCCATATCCTTTGCCTTCCTTCTAGAAGGAGTAGCCATGAGGAATAAGGGCTAACCTTCAGCAAGCCCTTATTTAAGGGAAAATCTATATGGGGGCTCAAATAACAAAGAAACAAATCAAAAAAGGCCTCAAAATTATGAAAATCCCAGAAAAGGCCCTAAATTCATTAAAATGTGAGTTGTTAGCAGTATAGTTGTGATATAGTTGTTAACGGTAGGTCATTAATAACTAAATCATCAGCCCCATTAACAACAATTTTTTAACAACTAAATCGATCAGATTGTTAACAACTATAGGCCCCATTAACAATTTTAATGAATTTTGGGGCCTTTTTTATTTTGGGGCCTTTTTTCTTTGTTATTTGGGCCCCCATATGGATTTTCCCTTATTTAATGATAATTAAATTAAAAATAGCATTTTAATGAGACAATTTACAATGACTTTTAAATGCTTGGATAAATAAAAGATTAAGCTATACAAAACTCCGCGTAATTTATTATGGGTATGTGCATTCAACATCTTGAATTATTATTATTTATTTTTCATATGCATTCTGTGTCTTAAAATATTTTGCAGAGAATTTATTACCTTGAAGCTTTTTTCAGTTGTGTTCATCATCCTAAAATATTTTTAGGTGTATCCAAAACCCTAAATTATTTTTTTGGAAACCTAACACTCTAAAGTATTTTTTCAGGTATATGCAATACCCTAAATTACCTAAATTGCAAAGTGTAAAATGGCGTAAAAAATGCTTTGGGATGACAAATGCACTTGTAAAACTACTTTAGAATGTTAGATGTACCAAAAAATATATTAGGGAATTGGATGCACTTGAAAAGTAATGCAAGTCAACCCTTTCATATATATAACTCCGTGAATTTTATGCCATATGTCAATAATTTCTCTAACCCTTAAAATTCTATAGCAATTTTTTAAAAAGAAAATTAAAAAAATTAATGCGAATAACCTAAACATTTAACTTTATACTGCCTCTTTAAACCTCATTTTTGTATGCATATAACTTCTCACACTTTGAGCTACGTACAGCTAAATTGTTTAAAAATTAAATTTATATGCAGATAAGTTATGAGTAAAACTAATTATTATATGTGAGTTATTAATAAAACCTAAAACTTTAGGTGAGTTTTGAATAATTTAATATAAATGTAAATGTAAATAAAGAAAAAGAAAAAGAAAGACGAATTGCGACCTCACTTTTACCACTACCTTTTCCGTTTTTTTTTTTTCCTTGTCCTACGTTTGAGATAATTTTATATCACTAGCATTTTTTTCCCTAGGGCCTAATATAAATATTTATAATTTTTGGTCAAAAATTATAAATATTTGGGTTAATATAATGTTTGGTACTTATAATGTATCCTTATTTTGTCTAATACGTAGTCCTGTAATTGAATAAGGACAAAGAGAAACAAAGAGGATGAAAGAATTCTATATCTTATTATTACCATTGAGGAGTTTGTGAATATATAGACTGGTTACACAAAGCAAGTGGGAGTGCTATTGTGTACACTTGTAACTACCTGAACAAATACTGAAACTAACTCTTAGCAAGTTGTCAACTAGTTAAAAAAAAAGGAAAAATTACAGCCAGGTCCTAAGGACCATAAAAAATAGTAAAAAAGTTCCAATAGAAATTCACATATTAAAAAAGTCTATAGCAACTTTTTTGATATTATTTGTATGGAAACAAAATCCAAGTTTTTAAATTTTGTTGTAAATATGACATTACCTATTGTAAATATGACTTTTTGTTGTTGTAAATGGTCAGATTTTAAATTTTGTTTTAAATATAGCACTTCCTGTTGTAAATAGATCATTTTTCTATTGTAAATGACCTCTATACGTTTAAGGACTTGAGTTTGAAACAAAATCCAAGTGTTTAAATGTTGTTGTAAATATGACTTTTTCTGTTGTAAATGGTCAGGTTTTTAAATTTTGTTGTAAATATAGCACTTTCTGTTGTAAACATGGCATTTCCTGTTGTTAATACAAATAATATAAAAAAAGTCCCAAGGGACTTCTGTGTAATTTGGTGATTTCAAAGAACTTCATTATATTTATTTCTAGTCCTTGGGACTTGCACGTAATTTTCCCTTAAAAAAAAGTGCCAGCTAAGCACAATACAACGATATAGTATATTATAATATTCCGAGTTAAATACCAATTTTGCCATGGAAGTATTGGTAAAGGGGCACTCAGCACCCGAAAGTTTTTTTGATATCATTTTCGCCCCGGAAGTTTAAAAAATTGTAATCTTGCCGATCGGTTGATCTTGAGCGTTAGATCGTTGCTCTCTTTATAAACTTCCAGGGCAAATTTGCTCTTAAAAAAACTTCTAGGGAAAATTTGCTCCTAAAAAAACCTTCCGGGGGCATATTTGCTCCTTTTTGTAAACTTCCGGGTGCTGAGTGCCCACGAATACTTCCGTGGTAAACATGGTATTTAACCCTAATATTCCTTATGCTACTTGTTTTAGTTTTGAAGGATCTAAAGAAAAAACATTTAATCGATCACGAAATGGAAGAAACATCGTCTTCCCCAAAGGCTTAGTCAGAACATCATCTACTTGATCACTAGAAGGCACATAGCCAATCTGAAGCTGTCTTACTACAACTTTTTCCTTAAGGAAATGAAGATCATTTTCCACATGCTTGTACTTAGAGTGAAGAACTGGGTTGGAAGCAAGTGCAATTCCTCTTGAGTTGTCACCTCACACCAGACAACAGGCACTTCAACAATTGGTACATGCATTTCCTAGAGCAGCTTCATGACCCAAACGACATTAGATGAAGCATCAACAAGGCTTCGATATTCTACCTCTGTGGCACAACGAGAAACAACTGGTTGGCACTTAGATACCTAGATATCAAAGAACATTTAGATACCCAGTTCCTACTAGATATTGATGAACTCTTTTTACTCCAACCCAGTGTGGCTAACAAGGGTCTTGAAGAAGCCGACTTAAATGATTGACAGAAAAAGAGATTCATGGCCTAGTGTAGCACAAATACTGACGCTTTCCAATAACACTTCTTTATAGCTTTGAGTTGTAAAGATAATTTCCATCTATAGAAGTAAGTTGGAGATTGGTTGTAATTGATATAGCATATGGTTTGGCATTGGGAAAATTGACCTTATTGAGTAAAGCAAGAATATATTTCTTTAGACACATTAAAATACCAAGCTCAGTATGATAGAATTCTATACCTAGAAAATAAGAAAAAGGTCCAAGATCTTTTAAGGAAAAAGATCATGCATGGCTGTAATTAGACGTTATACCTCTTCATCATTAGATCCAGTGATAACAATATCATCAACATAGGGGACCAAGTAAACAACGTTTTGTTGATCCTTCTTAATAAACAAACTTGGATAAGACTTGGAGGCAACGAAACCCAAAGTATATAGAGCTTAGTGCAACTTCTGAAACCAAGCTTTAGGGGCTTGTTTGAGGCCATATATAGCCTTGCATAGTTTACAAACCAAAGGTCTACCAGCTGGAGAAGAACCAAAGGAAAAACCTGGTGGAGCTTCCATGTACACTTCCTCTGTGAGATCACCATTCAGAAAGGCATTGTCGAAATCCAATTGTCTTAATTTCCAGTTGAAAGTGACAACCACAGTGAGTAAAACGCAAATATTAGTTGCTTTCATAACTGGGCTTAAAGTGTAAACATTAGTCAATGTCAGCTGCTTGAGAAAATCCCTTAACTACTAATCTTGACTTCCTTTTAGCTAGAGAACCATCAACATTTTCTTTTTCTTTCCAAATCCATTTGCATCCAATAGATTGTTGATGAGAAGGTAAGGGAACTACATCCATGTATGAAACTTTAGTATGGGAATTAGGTGGTAGGTCAAGTCTGCATATGGTGAAATTTGATAGAGAAGAAGATGAGCCAATGGGAGACAAGGTAGGATGAGATGATGGAGAGGATATGGGAATATCTAAAGGGTGAGATGGTAATGATGATGGTACCAGTGTAGATATGGAGGAAGAAATAGGAGGCACAAAAGACTTAGGTGGTTTAACAGCAGCATGGTTTAGTCTAGATGAATGGGCTGAAGAGAGGAAAAATTAGAGGAGGTGACTGTGGACTGAATAAAGGTAGCAGCTTTGACACTATTTTGAGTGCCATTGACATGGAACTTTGACTCATCAAACTTAACATGATGAGAAATATATATTCGCCAAGTGTTCATATGAATCATATGAATACACCTGTAACCTTGATGTTGAGAGCTGTAACCCAAGGACACACAAGCAACTAATCTGAATTCTAATTTGTGAGCATTGTAAGGTATGATATAAGGATAGCAAATGCAGTCAAATACATGCAAGATAGAGTAATCAGGCTGAACTCTATGGAATTTTTAATAGGGCATGAGATGCTTAGCTAAGGCTTTGGAAGGTAGCCTGTTAAGAAGAAAAACAACACTAGCAAAATCATCCTTCTAGTAATACATAGATAAATAAGGATGAGCTAGTAGCATTAGTTCTGTCTTAACAATTAAACAATGATGGTGTTCAACTAGACCATTTTGTTTAGAAGTATGAGGACAAGAAAATTTGTTTTGTAAGCCATAATTTGCTAGATAGGATTGAAAAGGTAAAAATTCACCATCATTATCATATTAAACTTGTTGAATTTTAGTTTGGTATTTGTTTTCAACCGGTTGTTTAAATTCTAAAGTTAGAAAATACATCTAACTTCTTATGTAAGAAGTATATCCAGGTGAACTAACTAAAGGAATCAACAATAGCAATATAAAACATTGAACCATATGACTGAATAGGGGCAAGGCCCTATATATCCATGACTATTAATTGTAATGATCTTTGATACATAGTAGACGAAGAGTGAAATGAAAGCTTATGACTCTTCCCATATTGCCAAGTTGAACAAAGACTTTGATTCTCAAAAGCAGTAAAAGAAATTAAATAACAGGTATGAACACCCTTAACAGTGTCAAAGGATGGATGACCTAATCTCTGATGCCAAAGAGACAAAGAGTCAATTGATATATGAAATGCTTGTGGTTGTGTTGTCTTGAAATTAACTGTGGAAGATGTAGAATTAGAAGATATAGAATCAATAGTTGACTACACATTTTCTAGGAGAGGATACATGCCCTATTGCTCAACTCCATACATCAAAGACTGACCAGTCCTCAGATCCTTGACAACACATTGCCAAGGAAAAAAAAGTTCAACAAAAACATTATTCTCATGAGTAAACTTAGCAATAGACAACAAGTTTTTCTTTATCTTTGGTATATGAAGGACTTTATTTAAAGTAAACTAAGAACTAGTATTGGTGAGAAATGTTTTACCAATATATTTGATTGGAGATAGCTCACTAGTGCCAACCTGGACTATGCATGTACCATTAATAACCGAGTTAGGTGCAAAGCAAGAATTATCATGAGTAATATGCTCAGTGGCACCAGAATCGGGATAGCATGCCGAATTAGTAATAGTAGTAAGTGTTATTGTTGGTTAAAATTTTGGGGTGTTGCTTGATGTTCAAGCAACTACTCATGAGGTTGAATAACAAAAACAAAAAATTATCACAAGAAAATGGATATATTGCTCATGAGTTATAACTCATAACTCTTTATGGTGCATATAAGCTATAATCGTAACTCTTTATGGTACTCATGAAAACCTGTAATTCTTTACGATACTCATTGAAAGTGGAGCAAATCACCAAGAGGGGGGTGAATTGGGGATTTTAAAATTCTTTTCTGAGTGCTCTGTTTTTGAATAATAAAAACAGGGTATAACAGAGTAAGAAAAGAAGAAGCAAGACACAGAGAATTTATATAGGTTCGGTCCAACCCCCAGACACTCTGAGATTTTACTAACTCAAATGATTACACATTCTATAACTCTTAGAGTAATTCTCTCACTAGAACTTACTCCTCCTTACAAGTTGTAATTAAATATCCCAATCTCCAAGTCCCACGACTTAAGATACTTACAATAAATGATTTCAATGAATATAACTCTATCTAAGAGTGGATAAAGATAAGCACTGGAGTATAGATGTATCAAAAGATACTTTACACAAGAAAACTCAAAGAGTAGTTGGAAACTTGAATGATTTTCATTTTCAATAGATTGGTTGTTGAGAAGAATTGAATGCAGCTCTATTTATATGAAGAGAGCATTAAATGACCGTTCTAATCTTCAATGTGACCGTTGCTAGTATTAAGGAAGGATTAGGTTAAGGTTTGGTCTTCTTCTTTCTCTACTCTTTGGTTGATCCAATTGCACAGAAGTTTATGGTTGACTTCTTGAATTTTAATCAGTTGGAAGAGAAGCTACTAGATGTGGAAAGGAAACATTAATCCCTTTGCAATGTGTGTAGAATGATTGTCCAAAAGGGTGCAAGTATTCTGAACTTTGCATTTAATGGGCTGACATCACTTTTTACTTTTATTCAAATCTTCATTTAATATCCTCTAAACCATCTGAAACTCACTAACAAACTGATTAAACATAGTTAGAAATAGTAATGAGTGATAATCAGACGTATTAAAATCAAACAAGAAGATTTCACAAATTCAAGCAATTTGATTTTCAAACTTAGCGACACAAACTTGAGTTTGTAACTTGAGTTTGTAACCTTCGAGAAGACAAACTCGAGTTTCCAAATCCTAACTCGAGTTTCCTTCTTCGAGAGAAGAATGTCGTGTTTTGAGTTTAAAAGCACATTTTGAACATAGAGCAAAACTCGAGTTCATTAATGACTAACTCGAGTTTTGGACTTTTATAGTGAAAACATGTTTAAGTCCAAAAGCTCAAAACTGGAGTTTTCAAAGTAAATTGGAGTTTTCAAAAACACTGAAATAGAGCAAAGCTCTCGGCTTGGCCTAAACTCGAGTTATAAAACATAAACTTGAGTTTTCTTTAAAATTGAAAACCTTTGTAAAATCTATACCAAGTGAAAACTGAAGTTTTCTAAATAAACTGGAGTTTTCTCAAAGTGGGTAAAGCATGAAAACTCTCTGTCAAGTCCAAACTGAAGTTTACAAATACAAACTCGAGTTTTCTTAAAACTTTGGGAAACTTAGAAAACTTTTGGTCAAGTGTAAACTGAAGTTTTCATATCAAAACTGGAGTTTGCTTGAGTTCAAAACATTGGAGGCTCTCTGTATGGCCAAAACTCGAGTTTACTGTTGCAAACTAGAGTTTTGCTTACTATAGAAAAAATTGGAAAGTCTCTGTATGGTTCAAACTCGAGTTTCTAATACTGAACTCGAGTTTTGTCTTAATGTGAAAAACTTGGAGTGCTCTCTGTGTCTCACAAACTCGAGTTTGCCTGCGCAAACAGGAGTTTTCTTAGTTCATTAAAATTGAGCTACTCTCTGTCAAGCACAAACTCAAGTTTTCTAACTAAAACTCAAGTTTGCCTTTGACAGTAAGTTTTTCAACTTACCAAAGACAAACTTCCTCTAGAGTTTACAATTGTCAGTTATCATCAAAACACATAGAGAACTAACACTCATGAGTTATTCCTAGGTAGTTTTTGGAATAAATATATCATTGAAAAAACCCGTAACTCTTTATGGTACTCATGAGTTATATCTCGTAACTGTTTTGATACTCATGAGAACCCATAACTCTTTACGGTGGTCATGAGTTATAACTTGTGAGTCTTTAGGGTACTCATGAGAACTCATAACTCTTTACGGTACTAATGAGTTATGATCCGTAACTTAGCACATACTAATTGAATAAGCATGCTTTCATGAAATTAGTTGGTCTTTGTTGATCATTGTGGACCCCATAACTCCTTACGGTCCTCATGAGTTATGCCTAGGATCTACTCATTAAAAAACATATAGAGGTTTATGATTACCTTTGATCACTTGAAGACATCAAAGTTTATGAAGTCCTCTAACGTTGATCCACATGGCTGCCTCTTCATTGCAATGAGAACTCCTTCTCCTTGGATGCTTGTTAGGCAATGGCAAGGTAGAGGCTTCTAGTCTTTAGGTTTTATTTTCTTAAGACGATAATGGTGTTTTGAGGTTAGGTAAGGCACAAGATTGGAAGATGAGATGAACAAGATTGGGAACTTACCTTTCTTGAATTGGTGGCACACAAGTGCAAAAGTGGCGTCCTTTCTTTTTGAACAAGAATGCCTTATTTCTTGAACAAATCGTATGTTCAAGTCTATTACAAGACTACACGGCCACACACACTAAATTAGAGTTTAATCCTAATTCAAGTGTTTACAAGAAAAGCTTAATCCAAACTTGAATTTTAAAATCCAAGATAATGGATCTAATCTATATCTTAAAAAGTATCTTCAATTGGAAATCCAAGATAATGGATCCTATCCATATCTTGAAACATATCTTAAATTCAAAATTTAAGATAATCGATCATATTCATATCTTTATCCAATCTTTAGCTAATATTTATTGGATCTTTACTGGATCTTTATTCAATCTTTATCGGATCTTTATTGGATATAAATTTGGATAATTCAAAATTATCCTTTATCACCTAACCTCTTGAATTTTGAATTTGAAATTCAAATTTAAAGTTTTCAAAATTCAAATTCCAAATTCAAATTGGTCCAAGACCTTATTGGGTCATCTAACACATTTGAGCCTATTAGTGGAGAAACTAATTTCTCACTAAGAAACCAAATGTGGCGCCATTTATAATTGGGATTAGAGTCCCACTCCAACCCAATTATACCTCCAGTCTTGACAAAGCCCAATAATAATTATTGTCCCAAACTTGCTATGTAAAGCAATCAAGAACGACTTTAGTGTGTGATCCATTAAGCCCAATTAGTCACTAACATAAACTAGGACCAAGTAAACTCCTTTAATGGGTTCAATTTATCTAATGACCACATAAGAACTAGCAATGCTCTAAGGCCCCAGAACTAATCGAGTTGATCAAGTAATCTAGCTTTCTAATCTGGATAACATTCTAGCATCATCCTTCACATCGTCATTCACATTTAGTTGAGAGCAAGAATAAAGTATCATCTCTCTTGACCTATTAAATGTAGCTTTTAAAAGAACTAGGAATCTTCTTCCACTGACTCTAAGATGAATCATGACTCTTCATGATCGCTTACTCTACATAGATTCCTTAGTCAACTGAAAGTCATCTAAGCCTTACCAGTCTTGTGAACAACTAATCCTTTGTAAGGGATTGTGAGTCCTTTTGGGATGTCCATCTATACTTATGTATTTGAGTTATACCCAAGAGTACACTGTTCTCCCCATTCTCAAGTGGATAGAGTTGTACAATCAAAACATAACCTAAGACATAGTGTTCGATTTTAGTCTAGGACAATCCGCACCACCAAACGATGAGAGACATTGCAAATCCAATGATACTCTCTAGAATGAATCATTGTAAAGTCTCTTGATAGGTATGTTTAGTGCTATCTGTTCTTTAACAGATATACCCACGATATGAACTAAGGCATCTCCATGCCTACATTTCACGAGGTCTCTACCTTGTATATCTATACAAGTAGATGATGTCGTACTAGTCTTATTGAGATCACCAATGCCCTTTCTTAGTGATTCAAGACTAAGAACAATTTTTAGGAAATGGAAATGTAGTGTCCTTGAGTCCTCACGATCATAATCCCTATCATAGATCCTTGAGTAAACGCATGTTATATTCATAGGACCTTTATCTTTAAACGCATGTAAAATATAGGCGAGACATAAATATGATAAAGATAAAGTGTGCTCAAATATACAAATCATGAAATACCAAATAGTAAAAGGTGTTTATATGATAAAACATATTGTCTCTAGGACACCTACATACTAACAATTACAAGAAAGGCCTCAACCATAGAATAAGTTGAAGTGATTGGTTTATGTAGAGTAATCTTAGTAGGAGCACATACATGGTCAACAGAAGTAGCCACAATAGAGCCAGCATCAGCTACTTTTGAAGATGCAGCAGACACAGATGAGGCAACAAGGACATGGTAATATATCAAATGAAGAATAAAACTCAGGCATACCATAGCCTGCAGCATAATGAGCTTGAGCCTTAGATGATAAACTATAAGAATTCGGGTAATCAAGCTTGTGGTAATATCTATCAGCTAGGTGACCAGATTTATAATAGATTTAACAAAGTAACATTTATTTGTGAAAATGTCCTCATCCACGACCATATCCATGACCTTGTCCTCAAGGAAAATTTGGAGGATGAACTTCTCTATTTCCATGAGATGTGCTAGGTCCTTGAGTATGAAAGGCAGTAGGAAACTAATCGTCATTAACAAGTTCATCAAGATATAGATCAACAACATCAACATAATTATTTTACACTACAAAGGTTGAATTATGAGTAACAAGATTGATTGGATAAGTAGTATTATTCGTGAGAAAAACCTCGTGTCGAGACTCTGAATCAAGCAACATCTTAGAAATAGTTTCAAGACCAAAACGAGGCCTCGAAGCATTGATTACGCAATAACTAGTTCATACTCAGCTATAAGGCCATTCAAAATATATGAGACATGCATAGCTGTTGGTGGTTATTCTATGGCAAGTATACCAGTCAAACAAGTATTAAAATAATGAGTAGAGTATCATCTCACAGAGATTATAACACTATATTTATACACGCAAGACAGTGAATGATGGTTGCTTGATTTAGTAAAATAAAAAAATATGTGGATGTGAGTGGAGTGATGTAAACTACTAAATCTAGAATTAGAACTAGAACGTAACAAATCAAGAATGAATATTGTTGTGAGTTATTATGATAAAATAGGCTTAAGTGTTGATTTCACCCTTCTTTATAACCTTTACCCAGATTGCTACCGTAATGCTACAACAACATCATAGCGAAGTTCTCCAGTTCACTAACCTCTTATGTATGTAGAAATTTTCCAACAATCTCTATTTTTATTCCTAATTATACTTTTCTCATATGCTATGCAAGTTTCAAGTCCAGAATAACATGCAAAACAAGGTGTAAGGTTGTGTGAGATAAACCCATTCTTGAAGCTTATGAAATTAGACAGAACTACACAGTATCTCTACTAACACACACTGTTTAATAGAGGTATAATCTTAACTCCTTTCTAGTAAGTTAAAATCACAACTCTTGCTTACTATTGGCCATCTAATAAACAAAACCAACACTAACATACATAACATTAATGTGAACTTTGCAATTTGGTTTAAACCTACAAATCAAGGTTCCATCTTCACTCATCCAAAAGAATATTAGTTCATAGCTTGCGACAAGATTACAACTAAATTTATCCATGAAAGTACATAAGATAAACTAAGAAGAAGTAGATAAGTCAAAGGGATCGACTGCTATAGGAAACCGTGCAGTTGTTGCAGTGTTAGTCCTCGTCTCAGCAACCTTCGGTCGCAACTATTTTCTCTGTCACAACTACTGTTTGTCGCATGAAACTCTCAGCAGTCACACGCTCTGGGTCCAAGGTAAGAGATTCGATAGATTCTGTCTATTCCAGTGTGTGAGCATGTACATTTTTTTCTAAGGGTGACTGATTTTCCTCTTATAGCTAGGGTCCATGCGTCGCTTTCCTTTTCTGAGTTGGGCTTGGAGTGGGACTCTAAGCCCAATATACAAAAATGGTGCCATATATGGTTGCTTAGTAGATCCTAAAAGGAATAACCTATGAGCTCCTATAAAGTGTTACGGGAATCACATGACCAATATTTCTAAAAGAGCCCATGAGCATTTCTTTATCATTTAATTTGGGATAACTCATGAGCACCCGTAAAAAGTTACGGGTTCTCATATATAACTCATGAGAAACATAATGATATATATTTATATGAAAACTATGAAATGATACCTCATGAGTACTGTAAATAGTTATGAGTTTTCATGAGTACCATGAGTAACTATGGGTTGTAACTCATGAGTACCATAAAAGTTATGGGTTCTTATGAGCGCTTATTAAGACTCATATATCTGATAATGATTATATTTATCATGGTATTTAGATTCATGCTCTCCCCTAAGAGTTATGGGTTCTCATGAGCGCTCATAAAGAGTCACAGCTCTTGTGTTTATGATATTTAGTTCCATGAGCACCCATAAAGAGTTACAGGTTCTCATATATTAACTTATTTAACTAACTCATGAGTACTTTAAAGTTTTACGGCTTCTCGTGAGTACCGTAAAGAGTTTGAAGGATAGGAATATCACCTAGAAGGAGTGAATAGGTGATCTCAAAAACTTTTTCTCAAGTGGTCCACGAATGCAGAAACAGAGAAGAGAGAAAGACACAAAGCAATTTATACTGGTTCGTTCTAACACAATGACCTACATCCAGTCCCCAAATTCTTTGGGTATTTCACTAATCACAAATGGTCACAATTACACACTTTGTACTCGAGATAATCCTAATCCACTAGAACTCACTCCCCCTTACAAGTTGTAATCATACACCCACACTTAAGGTTCCTCAACCTTAAGATTTAAACCGAAAATGGAATAAGTGTTTAAATAACTCCTCACGAGTAGATAATAAATGAACACTAAAGAACAATGAATATCTGAAGATATTAATGAAACAGTTGAAACAGCAAATTACAATAAGTTCAAATTGAATGCACAGCGTTTTGGTAGGTGGCAAATTCAATGTTTCTACTATTTATAGATGTTGCAATAAATGACTGTTGATGAAGCTTGAAGAGTAGCCGTTGAGAGTCTTGAATGTATCCATTAGAGAGATGAAGCTTAAGTTAAGATTTTCGCCATTTGAATATTCTAGGTGGATTTACAGTGACGACATTCTCATTCTTTTTGTTTTTCCCGTTGTGAAATAGCATTTAATGCGTGGGCGGAATATCAGAGGAAGCTTTACATTGATCAGAGTATTGGTTACAAAGATTATCACCAGTTTCGGCAACTGCATTTAATGCTTATGACACATAATTTGTTTTATGTGAATTTGCGGTTAATCCATGATAAATGCATCTGAAACTCATTAAAAAAACTGGTTAAAAGCAATTAGCAATGTTAATGAGTGGTAATATGAAGAAATGAATTATCATATAATGATCTAAGAATTACGAAGACGGTGATTTGAAAACAAGAGTGGTTATGCTCGAGCATGAGTAAGCAGTGTGCTTGGGCATAAGATGTGAAAGAGTATTTTCAAAGAACAAGACCACCCAATGCTCGAGCAAGGAACCAAGCTTGCTCGGGCAAGCTACTTTTAAAAATTCAATCTCTATCGTCGATGCTCGGGCAACACTTAAAGGCATGCTTGGGCAAGCATCACTGGAGACTTGTGAAAGACCATTTGTATCGCTTGTGCTCGAGCAAGCTATAAGGGCATGTTTGGGCAGAAGTTAGATAGAAATGTGAAGATGAGTGTTTAATGACTCTGCTCGAGCAAGCACTTACCTCTGCTCGAGCATGGTGCCCGAGCAAGCTCTTTTACCTTGCTCGAGCATGACTCTTTTACCCCGATATTTCTTTGTTTGAAACGATGGTACTCGAGCAACCCAAATGCCTTGCTCGAGCAAGACTTCCAATTTGCTCATTATGTCATTGTCCCGATGATGCTCGGGCAAGCCAACTATCGATGCTCGGGCATGACCATTTATCTTGGAGGATTTAGCTTTTAGCCCAATGTTGCTCGAGCATTCCAAACGCTTTGCTCGAGCAAGCTACCCTAAAATGCTTAAACAAAACTCAACTTAAACACATATTATTTAATTCAATAATTTAGGATTTGTGATCATCAAAATACCAAGAGCTAACAGAGTTACGATTATAAATTATAAATTTTGCTGCAAATAGTGAAGAACAAAAAGTTTTGTTTCCTACTCGTGGGTTTCTGCTCGAATGTCAAGCAACACCCAAATTTCACCAACAAGTGGTATTAGAGCTGGGCTCGTTATCGAAAATACATGGATACTATAATTGAATTTGATTCAATGATAGTTTAGGATTTGCAGAAAAATTTTTGCATTTGTTTTTCTAACCTTTTTGTAGGTACAAGAAAAATGAATGGTCATGGTGTCTTGAATGATTGTTTAAATTTTCATTTAAATTATATTCATATTGGTAAGTGGGATTGTTTTTGTCCTGATTTTAAATTTTATTTTATTTTTTTTTTTTTTTGGTAAATGAGATTGTTTTGTTCCAATTTAATATTACAAAAAGGATTGTAATAGGAATAAAAATTTTTAATTTAAGATCATGGATCCTTACAAGAAACTACTAAAACATCATTTGGGAATGATGAGAGGACAATGAAGATTTAAAGTCCTCAAGAATCCAAGACATGAAAATGTTTTGGGAGTGATATCGGAAGGCACCATGATCATCCACAAAATAATTGTATTATGCATAGCCTTAGTACAACTATTATGCATGGTAATAATAAATGTGATCACCAAACCACTAGCATGCATGATAGAAACAAAAGCTGCTTAAAATTGAACTATATGATAGTTTGTTCTATTTGCTTAAATTATACATGCAAGATAAAATCCATTCAAGCATTAGAAATTAACTATGCAATAGTTAGTTAGTTATGTAGTTATTTAAGATGGGACCGAAATGACCCCTTACAAATTATCCAGCTCGTTTACCTTCTATCATCGATGGTGCTTAAAACCCTTCAACATGGTAGTGTTCTCTAGCTTAGCTAAGACCTACCATTTTGTCAGCTAACGATGCCATTCAAAGTGTATGACAATTAAGATGATCGTTTGTGCTAGGCTACATGTATAGTTTGCAAGCTCTGCCGAGTCTATACATTTAGGGCAAATTATCTAGCACGTTTGTTTGCCTCCCATCACCAGTGACACTAAAAACCCTTCAACATGGTAGTGCTCTCTAGCTTAGCTAAGACCTACCGTTTCATCGAGTAACAGTGCCATTTGAAGTGTATGACACTTAAGATGATCGTTTGTCTTAAACTAGCTGTGTAGTCTGCAAGCTCAGCTGGGTCTATGCATTTAGGGCAAAGATGCTAGGTTATCACATGGTGATGTGATACTAAGTAACAAGATGTTGTTAACCTAATAACCTAAGAGAAGACATAGAGAAGTTGTTGATTATATCAACCTACTGGAAAGTTAGTCTTGCAGGCTCAGCCAGAAACTAATGATTCTAGTCATTCTCTCAGCCCATTATGATATCCTTGTGAAGGATAACCCTAAATCAATTAACCGAGGGTCATTGATTCTAGAGGAAATAGTGGGAGGGCCATATAAGATTCAAAAGTCTCCATATATGGTTGATTAAATTCATGAAATACTTATAAGTCTATCTTTTGTTTTTCAACATTTGAGTTATAGCCGGAAACTTTAATTTTGCTCTATTTTGGATGCTAATAAGTTAGCTAGACCCAACTTTAGGGACTAAAAATGGAATGCAAAAATTAGTTTTGTATTATGAGAAGATAGCCTATATCTTAGATTCTTATATTCCTATTGCCCCTACTCAAGGGTAAGATGGGTTTGATCAGTTTGACTGGGAAGCCCATGAACAACACCTAGCAGTGAGCATATTGCTTGTGTCTATGTCTGCGAAACTCCAATGTCAGCATGAGTATATGGATGCTCACTCCACTGTCTTGCATCTGCAAGAGCTTTACGACAAGCAAAGGAAGTTGAGCGTTTTGAGACCTCCAAGGAGTTATTTGGCTGTAAGATGGTTGAAGGCATGGCAGTTGAACTGCATGTCCTTAGGTTGATTGGGCTAATAAAGAAGCTTGCTTCTCTGGGCTATATCATGGACTATGAACTAAGTATTGACTTGGTATTGCAGTCCTTATCACATTCATAGAATGATTTCGTGGTCAATTATTATATGAATAATGTAGAGTCAACACTCCTTGAGTTGTTGAGTATGTTGACCACAGCAGAGGGTGCTGTTAAGAAAAACAGAACCCATGCTCTTCTACTTGATGGGCCTTCCAAGGCTAAAGGAAAGGACAAATCTATGGAGACAAATAAGCTCAAGCCCAACTGCAAGCCCAAGAAGAAGAAAAGCAAGGACAAAGGAAAAGAAAAGGAGAAGTCTAAAGACACTTCTATTGTTGTATGCTTCCATTGTCATAAGGAAGGACATTGGATGAGGAACTTCCCATTATACCTTGCGAGCCTCAAAGGAAATAAGCATGGTGATGCTTCTACCTCTGGTTTTAAAGAATCCTAGGAATAGTGAACTTCTTAACATGCAAGTTAAGGAACTAAGGTTGGATAATCGATTCTACCTTTGGCACTGTAGATTGGGACACATGAATGAGATAAGATTATCTAGACTCCATCAAGATGTTTATCTAGACTCCATGGATTTCAAATCCCATAAAGCTTGTGAATCTTATTTGGCAGGAAATATGACGAAGATTAAGCTTGAGAAGCTTGTGAGTTGTAGAGCCAATGAGTTGTTAGAAGTTATTCATTCAGATGTTTGTGGGCCTATATCAACTCAGGCTAAAGGAGGATACTCCTACTGCATCACTTTCACTAATGATAAGTTAAGATTCGGATATATGTATCTTATGAACAAAAATCCGAAACCTTTGAAAAGTTCAAAAAGTTTAGGAATGTAGTAGAGAAGCAATTTGGCAAGATGATTAAGACACTTCAATCTGATCGAGGTGGCAAATAGCAGAGTCGAGAGTTTCAAAATTATCAAAGAGAGAATGAGATTCTCTCACAATTGACGGCTCCATACACACCACATCAAAATGGTGTGTCTGAATGGAGGAACCGAACCTTGCTAAACATGGTACGATTAATGATGAGCAAAATGAATCTCCCAAAATCATTTTGGGTATTCGCCCTCAATACAACATTAAACCTTCTTAACATGGTTCCATTGAAATTTGTTCAGACTACTCCATATGAGATATGGAAGGGTCGGAAGCCCAACTTGAGTTACCTCAAGGTTTGGGGCTATCCAGCTTATGTCAAGACCCTAGCACCAATAAGTTAGAAGCTAGAAGCACTTTGTGCTATTTTGTATGCTATCCCAAGGAAACTAAGGGATGCTACTTTTACTTCCTTGAAGACTACAAAGTGTTTGTGTCTAAGAATGTAAACTTCCTTGAGGAGGATCACTCTCTCAAGTAGATAGAGGGAATAAAGTAGAACTTGAAGAAATTCAAAACCTACAAGAATAGATAACAAAAACTGAGTTTGTTGATTAGACGATGCCTCAAGTAGAGGTAGTAGACACCCAGCCCCGTAGGACTTCAAGGGTTAGTCATCCACTTGAGAGGTACTGTTTTGTGATTAAAAATCAACAAATTGTTGAAGAGGACGAACCTACTTCCTACATTGAGGTGGTCAAAAATGTTGATTCCCACTACAAAAAAAGTCGGTTTTTTGCGATGGAAAAAAATCCGTCGCAAAAAAGGGTTTTTTTTGTCGCAAAATGCGTTTTCGACGGAATTTGTGACAAATTTCGTCCGTTGCAAAAAAACCTCGTCGCAATTGACGAAAAATCAAAAATCCGTCGCAAATTTTGAATTTTGCGACATAAAATAAATTCCGTCGCAAATTCTCGAAATTTGCGACGGATTTATCCTCGCAAATCTAAGGAATTTGTAACGTAATTCATTTCCGTCGCAAATTTTAGGAATTTGTGATGGATTTCAATTCCGTCACAAATTTCGGGGAATTTGCAACGGATTTTCATTTCGTCGCAAAATTCGGAATTTGGGACGGATTTCATTTCCGTCGCAAATTTCGGGGAATTTGCAACGGATTTCATTTCCATTGCAAAATTCATTTTTAAACAAAAATATAATAATTATTTAAAAAAAATATAAAAATTACATTTAAAAAATATTTAAAAAATTACGGAATTTGATTCGTCGCAAAATTCCATTTTTGCGAGCTCAATTCGAAAAAAGATTATATAAATAAATACAATTAATTACCAAATTAAAAATTATATGAAAAATTACAAAATAAGAAAATGTATATAAATAATATTGAATATTGTATTAAAAAAGTGTATGTAGAAATATGTACAATAGCAATCCTAAAAATTTTAAATAAACAAAACGAAATATAAACACCAATGTTGCCAATAAAATAAACTAAAAAAAATACAAAAATCATAAATAAGTTATACACCAAGTGACTAAAAAGCACAAAAAATGACGTCATTGTAGCACATCTTGATACATCAATGTCTGACAAAAGTTTGGTCACCCACTCCTCCAAAAAGCACCTTCTTTGTAGTGCAATGAAATGTGTTAGTCATTTACAAGGTAAAACATAAACAATAATTATACTACCTACATAAATCTTGCATCCACAATCAACCATCAAGCTCAATATGAGATTAATAAGAAAAATATGAATATGAATAGGGTCACTTAAATTAGATGGAACCACATGTGTAGTTGATTAGATATTTCGTTCTAAAATATAAACAATGCCTTATAAGATTCAATCAAAGAACTTGTCTTCAACCTAAAACAAAAATCAAAGAACCTTGCCATTAATATCAAACAGGAAGGTGACTTTTTCCATCCACTGTCAGTCACAAAAGTTCCAAAAGTATCATTATCATACTTGTTATTAGCAATTACATGAATTTGACTGTTGCACCCATTAAAAATACTATACTTTTGCTTTGTTATCCTAAAGTGATTAAAAAGATCTATTACCGTATAAACTATGGCAACGCACCCCAGAACTAATACTTGAATTTTTATTTTTTGGCTATAAAAATGTCAAGAGGCAAAAGTCTGAAAGTATAATCAGCAGATGACAACCACAATAGAATAATTAGGAGTAAGTAACTTGTCATTTGAAGAAAATATTATCACTATGATTTTATTCCATTCACAAATTAGTTGTAAAATTCCAAAAAACCACATGTGCCAGCCAAAAGAAATATAAAAATGATTATTGGAATATAAGCTAAAAGAAGATCAATTGTTAAAAAACCCGATAGGCAAACATGTTGCAGCTTTGCAAGCGACCTTGGCCAAACAACGAATACAATGTAACGTAGATAAAAAGAAATGTTAAAAGAGAATAATGTTAATTGACAAGACCAAATCTAAGCCTAATTTGAACTATTCACTCGTATTGTTTTATTTGAAGAAAGATTACCTCAAATACTTCCAAACAAATATACAATAGGATAGGATGAAATGGTCTCAACTCTCAACTGAAGCAGTTAGGTCTCTCAAATAAAAACTACCTACCCTTCAGCTGCAACATTACTCCCATGACCCATTTCTTCCGGTTTGCCCAACTTGAGATTGAATAGGAGTTTTAAGCCAACACAGAATAGCATATAATACATATAAAGCTTCTGCAAGAACATATGCACTTCATTGAATTGACATACAAGAGACACAGTTCTCAAATTTATAAATATCTTACTAACAGATTAGAAGCTTATAACGAGATGATGCATCATTATTACCTCTACTTCCAAAGATGCTTATGCTTGTTTCTTTAAATAGGTAAGGTTCCCGTGTCTGAAATTTCTATTAGAAAAAACAATCAAAAAATGAGCCAAAAGTCCTAAACCTAAACATCAGAAAAAGAAACAATAAGTTAACTAGAGACGCACATTCTGATATGAAGATTATAAGTCATCCGGATTAAAGATACAAACTAAAGAGAAGAAGAACACTCTCATGGGTCCCACCGACATCCTCATACTGGTTGCACAGGAAATTTTGAATATTTACGGTTATTTCTCCTGTGAGAAATATACCTTCAACTATTTAGCCTACTTTCTTTAAGAAACAATTGACATTCAAATGACCCACAAAACAATCGTTTCACATTATTAAAATTAGTGGCATCCTTTGTTGAAGGAAAAAGAAGGTTTTAAAACAAATGTGTGCAAATAATCTTATGTCTTGGTTATTAAATGACAACTAAGACATCAATTTTTTATGTAAGAACCTTGTATAGAAGTAAGAGAAACCCAGGATAGAAAAGCTACCATTTCCAGAAACACAAGTTGTAATAAAGATGAAAAGTGAAGAGCAAAAATACATAAAGGAATATACTACCTTCAGTGGGATCAGTGATAAAATCTTGCACAGCAACCAGTAGCGAAAAGCAAAAGAACCACAAGCTGAAAACAACTCCATACTTCCAAAACCCTTTGAAATTTGCTAGAGCCTTTCAGAAAAAAAGCTTCTCTAATGGCTGCCATAGATTACATGGTCTTTGATAAGAGTGATGTTTCCATGCCTTCTCATGGAGGAAACATGGGCCATGCACTTCAGGTATGCTTCATAGTGATATTTATTCACCCTCTAATTGAGTTACTTCATATATATAATCCAAGTGGAACAATAATTTGCAGGGCCACGGAGCTTATGCACGGCACAAGAAATACATAACACCAAACAAAAGACAGATGCTACCTCACTTTATGAATTCTTCTCTCTCAGAAACAGAGTTTAACAGGATAATCAATTTCATATGCACATCACAAGTCATGGATAATAATTAATATATCATCAATATATAGTAATAAAATTTATAATTAGGTGTGCAATTCACAAATTACCCTTATATATTAAGGTGGCTGTTTCCGATCAAATCAGAACATAGGTATTTTTTTAATATTATTTATCCTATAACAAAATCTAGTTATTAATATTCTGAACACTTTGAAATCTACTTGCTTATTCTGATCTGAAAAACAAAAGTCTATTAAGTATATAAGACTAGTGCTCAAATCTTCTCCAATTTATGCACAAACAAACAGCCCCAAAAACTCCTGAACAAGCAATTGCATAATTTCGGGGGCAAAAGAAGAAGCCAAATCAGATGTAAGCCATATGGGAGAAGTGGTTCACAGAACAGCGCGCTAAGACAAAACAGACTTAAAATCCCCAAAAAGACTGTTTAGTATACAGCAAACCACGCCCAGATTCGTAGTAATAGGTGACTTTCAACCAAAAAAAGGCACATAGGAAGAAGATGAATGAGCACAAAGAAGTGCGTTGTCATCAATATCGAAAGACAAATCAAAAAATAATGGGCAGATGCGTTTCAGAGTCGCATGTTTCCTTTTATCGACGAGTTTAAATTGAAAAACTAGTGGGGGATATAACAAACAAGCCTTACCTCTACTTCTGCAGTTCTCTGACAAAATGGCTTTATGATTTCTTGGTCACGGATTTGACCATTTTTCCGTTGCAGCTCTAGAATACTATATACAAACCGCCCCCGCCGTTAATTCGTTTTTTTGGTCGATACAGACTCACTATTTTTAAGCGCCCTAATTCGTGAAAATATATAGTGGGATCCGTCTCCACGCCGGTCATCATAGCGGCGCGTACCCAACTTGGAATGAACAAAACCTCATTAATTAGATGAAAGACCGAGAGATTTCACGGCTAGGGCAAATAGATCCGAAAGCAGGAGAGCAGCAACCAGAAATCTTGAGCAGAGGAGGAAGATGACGGTGACGGTCCTTGGCACGCAAGCACACCGACGACAGCGAAGAGGACGAAGGTCGACAACGGCATAGTGGAAGAAAGGGCTAGGGTAGGGATATCTATGGACCAGACTGGATTGGGTTGGGGTCAACCGAGGTCTGGTCCCGGAGGGACCTCGGGCTGGACAAGCCAATCCGAGGTCTTGCCTTATCCTGGCCTTAACCATCGTCCTTATCTTGAATGCACCAGCAAGATCTATTTCATTTTTTTTTTTTTTAGTTTTTTTCCCACTTCTTTAGACCAATAATCAAACATACAAACATGCAAACACCTTAAATCCAATCATACAAATATAAGAATCTCCAACAACATTGAACAAAAATACAAAATAACAACATTCTATCAGGCCAGACTGAAGAAGAAGAAGACTCCGAATATTTTTTTGGCCGAAGAAGAAGACTCACTAATGAGTGATGAAGAATCGTAAAGAAGACAGTAAAGAAGAACAAAGGGTTAGGTTAAGTTGTGATTTTTTTAAATATAATATATATATATATATATATATATATATATATATCGGGCCGGACTAGACCAGTCCAGGGGGTCTTAGCCCCTGGACCGAAGTCCGGTCTGACCCAAGCATATCAGTCCGGTCCGGTCCGTCTCATATGGTCCCAAACTAAAAAAAATTTCGAGACGGACCGACCACCTAGACTACCGGGTTTTTTGGACATCCCTAGGCTAGGGATTTCAATTCAGAGGCAAATTGAAATGTCTTCCTCCTTTAATTCATTGACGTTGAAGGAAATAAACGAAACGGGCCTGGCCTTTCACATTTGCAATAGAAAGGATTTGCGACGGAATTTGTTTTCTGTCACAAAAATTTCTGATGGAATTTCCTTTTAGTCACAATTTGCGACGGATTTTTTTTCCGTCACAAATTTGTTTTTGGTCACAAAAATTTATGATGGAATTTCCTTTCAGTTACAATTTGCGACGGAAAAACAAATTCCATCGCAAATTGCGACGGAATTTTTTTCCGTCTCTATTTTCGTATTTTCTAGTAGTGTCCTCAGAATGGCTTTAAGCCATAGAATCTGAGATAGATTCGATGCATGAGAACAAGGTATGGACCTTGGTTTCACCACCTAAGGGAATAGTTCCCATTAGTGCAAGTGGGTCTTTAAAAGGAAGACTGGTGTAGATGGCAACATACAAACCTATAAGGTTAGATTAGTAGCAAAGGGTTATCGTCAAAGACAAGGAGTTGACTTTGAGAAAACCTTCTCGCCTATTGCCATGATCAAATCTATCAGGATTATCCTAGCTATAGCCGTATATCATGATTATGAGGTTTGACAAATAGATGTCAAAATCACCTTCTTAAATAGTTTCTTGAAGGAAGAGGTGTACATGATACAACCTAAAGGTTTTGAATCCAAAGACCAAAATCATATAGTATCCAAACTTCAAAATTCAATATATGGGTTCAAGCAAGCATCTAGGAGCTGGAATCTTCATTTTGATGAAGTCGTTAAAGGTAACGACTTTATCAAGAATGAAGATGAACCATTTGTATACAAGAAGGTCAGTGGGAGTATAGTTGTTTTCCTTGTGCTTTATGTGGATGACATATTGCTCACTAGAAATGACATTCCCATGTTACAGTCCACAAAGATTTGGTTATCAAAAAACTTCACCATGAAGGATATGGGAGAAGCAGCCTATATACAGGGTATAAAGATCTATAGAGATAAAAAGGTTGCTGGGATTATCCTAATCAACGTACATAGACAAAATGCTAAAGAAGTTTAGCATGTATGGGTCGGAAATTTTTTTTTCCCTTCCCGTCAGTCATGGCATTCACCTTTTGAAGGCTATGTGTCCCAAGACACAGGCTGAAAGGGAACGCATGGAGAGGATTCTATATGCATCAGCAGTTGGATCCATCATGTATGCCATGCTATGTATGAGACCAGATGTTTCTTATGCTTTAAGAATTAAGAACAAATACAAGGCTAACCTTGGAGAGGGTTACTGGACAGCTATAAAGACAATCCTAAAGTACTTAAGAAGGACTAAGGATATGTTTATGGTAGTAGTAATGAGCTAAAAGTGATTGAGTTTACTGATGCTAGTTTCCATAATGATAGAGATGATTGTAAATATCAGTCAGGCGTCGTCTACATCTTAAATGCTGGAGTAATTTGTTGGAAGAGTTACAAACAAGAGATCGCAGTAGACTCTGCCACCGAGGAAGAATGCATAGCAGCTTTAGAAGGAGCTAAGGAGGCAGTATATGGATCAAGAAGTTCATAAATAAACTTGGAGTGGTTCCTAGTATTATTGATCCAATACCATTGTATTGCAACAACATTGGAGCTACGACTCAAGGAAAGGAACCCAGGTCTCATCAAAGATCCAAACATGTGCTCCATAAGTATCACCTCACCCGAGAGATTGTTGAAAGACTGGAGATAAAGATGGACTATATCCCCAAAGAAAATAACTTGGCCGATTCTTTGACAAATGAGATTTCTAAGAGAAAACATGATAGTCATTATGAGTCTTTGGGAATTACATGTAGACCTGATTGGCTCTAGGCTAAGTGGGAGATTGTTAGTAAATAGATATCTTAGAGACAATCTGTTTTGACAGAGAAACACCTTTTTCTATTTAGTATTTCATGATTAAAAAAATTGAGCACATTTTATCTTTATCATATTTGTGTCTCCCTTTAATTTAAAGCAAAAATGCGTTTAAAGGTAAAAACCCTAGGAATAGAATAAGTGTTGACTAAAGGATCCATGATAGGGATCATGATCATGAGGACTCGAGAACACTGAATGTCTATTGCCTGAAACTTGTTTCTAGTCTTGAATTACCAAGAAAGGGTATTAATGATCTCAATAAGACTAGTTCGACATCATCTACTTGTATAGAAATACAAGGTAGGGACCTCATGGAATACAGGCATGTGATGCCTTAGCTGATGTCGTGGGTGGATCTGTTGGAGAACAGATAGCACCAAACTGACTTGCCGGGAGACTCTACAAAGATTTATAGAAAGTATCATTGGATATAAAAGTCTCTCAACGTTTGGTAGTATGGATCGTCCTAGACTTGAAGATGTCATCGAGCACTGTGTATTAGGGTCATACTTTGACTGTACAACTCTATCCACCTGAGAATGGGGAAAATAATGTACTATTAGGTATAACTTGAATGCATGAGTGTAGATGGACAAGCCAAAAGGACTCATAGTCCCCTACAAGGGATTAGTTGTTCAGAGAATCGGTAGGGCTTGGATGACTTCTAGTTGACTCGAGAATTTGTACATAGTTAGCGATCATGAAGAGTCATGATCCATCTTAGAGTCAATAGAAGAAGATTCCTAGTTATATGAAAAGCTATATTTAGTCAACCAAGAGAGATGATACTCTATCTTTTCTCTTGACCAAATGTGAATGACGATGTGAGGGATGATGCCGGCACGGTATCCAAATTAGAAAAGGTAGATCACTTGATCAACTCAATTAATTCTGGGATCACAGAGCATTGCTAGTATCTTATGTGGTCATTAGATAACTTGGGCCCATTAAAGAAGTTTGATTGGTCTAAAGTTATTTATTTCAGTGATTAATTGTGCCTAATGGGTCACACACAAAGATTATTCTTGATTTCTTAAAATTAGTAAACTTGGGCCAATAATTGTTGTTGGGCTTTCTCGAGAGGGTAAGTGTATTTGGGTTGGAGTGAGACTCTAAGCCCAATATACAAAAATGGCGCCATATATGGTTCCTTAGTGGGAAATTAGTTTTTTCCACTAATAGACCCAAATATGTTACAAGACCAAATAAGGTCTTAGGCCAATTTTAATTTTAATTTTGAGATTTTAAATTTAAGAGATTAGGTTATAAAAGATAATTTTGAATTGTGTGTGTGTGTGTGTGTGTGTGTGTGTGTGTGTGTTCGATAAAGATTGGATAAATAAAGGATAGATAAATGGTTAAAGATATGGATGTGATCCATTATCTTGAATAATTAATTCAAGGAATAATTCAAGATATTGATAGCATCTATTATCTTGGATTTTTCATTTCAAGATTGGATTGGGCCATTCTCTTATAAGCATCTGAATTAGGGTTAAACTCTAATAAAGTTGCTGATTTTTAGGGCACCTAATTTTTGGACTTTTTTAGAAGATGGTCAGGTAGTCTTGGAGGGTCATGTGTACGGTTCATCCAAGAGAGAGAGCGGCCTCCAAGGTTCCATCCAAGAAAGGTTAAATACAATCTTATTCTTCTTATCCTAAACCTAATCTTCTTGAGATGAAGAAAACCCAAGAACGTTGAGTCCTCAACCTTGCATCGCCTAGCAACATCCGAGGAAAGAGAGGAATCAAAGAGAAGGAGTTCTCAAGGCAATTGGAAAATAGTTGTGTGGATCAGCATTAGAGGTTGTCATACATTTGAGGTCTTCAGTGATCTAAGGTAATCCTAAAACCCCTCATAAATTTTAATGAGTAGATCCTAAAAGGAATATCCCATGAGCTCTTGTAAAGTGTTACGGGAATCACATGATCAATATTTCTGAAAGAGCCCATAAGTATTTCTTTATCATTTAATTTGGGATAACTCATGAGCACTCGAAAAGAGTTACGGGTTCTCATATATAACTCATGAGAAATATAATAATATATATTTATATGAAAATTATATAATGATAACTCTTGAGTATTGTAAATAGTTACGAGTTCTCATGTACCATGAGTAACTATGGGTTATAACTCATAGGTACCATAACAGTTATGGGTTCTCATGAGCACCCATTAAAACTCATATATCTGATAATGATTATATTTATCATGGTATTTAGATTCATGCTCTCATGTAAGAGTTACAGGTTCTCATGGGCACTCATAAAGAGTCACAACTCTTGTGTTTATGATATTTAGTTCCATGAGCACCTGTAAAGAGTTATGGGTTCTCATATATTAACTTATTTAACTAACTCATGCCGTAAAGTGTTACGGGTTCTCATGAGTACCATAAAGAATTACGGTTATAAATTATAAATTCCGTTGCAAATAGTGGAAAACAAAAGGTTTTGTTTTTCCTATTCGTGAGTTTACTTGAACGTCATGCAACATCCAAATTTGGACTCGCTGGACTCGTCTAGATCTGTAAAGTACAATGGTGTTATAAGGTTTGATGTTAAGGATTTGATTTTTACCATTCCTATTCTTCAACTTTCTGCACATTGTTTGATCGTGGCCCATAAATCAGTAGGTAGTTTATAGGTCATTGAGCTGGCTTTCTATTGTTAAACTATAGTACTGTTTATATGCCTTTTATCTTGTATGTCAAGTTAATTGCTTAGCGCCCACATGCTTTAATAAGCCTTATGTCGATTGTTTATATATTTGATCATTCAGAGGGTTGCTAATGCTTTCTCTTGTTCTCGGATTTGAAGTTACTGATGCATCTGTTGCCGCAGTTGCTTCCAGCTATCCAAATCTAGAATTGCTTGATCTTAGTGGGTAAGTTGATGTCCTTATTCTAATTGTCCTTTTTTCTTCGGATTTTAGAAGATGCTTTTAATTCGGAGACAACTAATATATGTAGCAACTCAGCATAGTGAACAAATAAAATCGAAAGTCAAACAAGAGCATGCATATTTTGGCTATGTATTTTAATTTGCTTTTATTACAGATCTAGCATCAGTGATAGTGGAATTGAGATAATCTGTAATGCATTCCCTGAAACATTGTCAAGACTTCGCCTTGCTCTCTGTCCCAACGTGACCTCAAGTAAATGTCCTTTTATATCCTTTGATTGCTTCACAAACTTCAATGCTTGCTTGAGTTTCCACCAGCTAATCTACTGGCCATGTGTTTTAGGTGGCATTCAATTTGCTTCAGCTCAATTGCCGCTTCTTGAACTTATGGACTGTGGCATGACCATATGTGATCCTAATTCTGATAATCAAACTGCTGATGAAAACAACTGCAAGTCACGGGAGACATCCAATTCTAACGTTCACCTTGTGGATCAGAAGTTAATTATTAAACATAACCAAAGTCTATGGGGCTGTTCTGGCTTAGATGTGAGTTTTACTACTCAGAAGTTAATTATTAAACATAACCGATTGATAATAAATTGTGTATTGTACAAGTAGGTGCAGCATCCATGCAGTAACAGGGTATCGAATCTTGTATCTTGTTCATATTTTCTCATTCCCCTCACCACTCAATGGATTCCACAATGTCTATATTTTGTTTGTAGCCCATTCTGTGCCTTGCTCTTCTGCAGATGTAGATGTTCTGTTGAATTTGAAACTCATCGTATAGTTTCATTTCTTTAATTTATACAGTTGCCATGTCGACTGATTTTACTGATCAATGTTCAATTCTTGTTTGTTGTAGTTTAAACTCCAAAGGCTGTATCACATAGGCGCGGAACAGGCCATATCATACTCAATCTTCTCTAGTTGGGAAATTTGTCCCTTAGCATTACCAATTTTATGGTAAACATGTTGAGCATCATTATCGGCTGAGGGTTATCTGGACATTCTGATGATTATCTCATTTTTTTTCTAATAAGATCTCATCATTTCGTTTCTTTTTTTTCTTTTTCTTTTCATGAAGTTCTTCCAAGTCAATAAGTTGCAACGAGTTTCATTTGGATTGATTGTTGCTAGAGTGAAATTATATTGCAACAAGTTTAAAGTCATGGACACTTTATTTGATGAAACATGCAAGTATTCCTTTGAGAATATAGACATTATTGCTTTATTATCTGGTGTTCGTTGTTAATTTTTGTAAGTTTCGTGTTATCTTACTCTGAAAATGTGAAGTATCACAATGCACTAAAATAATTAGACAATGTGGGCATAGTGCATAAAATATGAAGTCTAGTGAACTATATAACACAAGAACCCGTAGAATCAATTGCTAGCTTTAAAAGTCATCAGGTATGTGATTTCAGTTCTTGACACGTGAAACCCTGTTCCTTGTTGTGCTCATCTTTACCCTCTGCTTGGATGAGAAGAAAAGTTGGGAGGAAGAGAAAAATGAGGAGAAAAGTCCTAAGTTCACAGAATGGGCATTTACTGCATTAGAAAAGTCCTAAGTTCATAGAATGAGCATTTACAGCATTAGGTCGAGCTTATGTGCAATTCCTAAAGAGTACTAACAAGCCAAGAGGGAATTTATGAATGAGAATGATTGTGGGAGGAGCTTACGATAAGTAGATTAGACTGGAGTTGGCTGGAGCCTCATGTTAAATATGCTTTAAAGATGAAAAGATATGCTGTGAAGGTAGGGAAAGTGAACAAGTTGAAGCAAAACTTGGAGGCTTTGGAGATGGAGATGGAGATGGACAAGATGAAGGAAATTAAAATATGGGTGGCATAGAACAATTATTGTTGGGATGATGAGGAAAAGGTTGGTAAATGGAATAGAATAAGACCGTGGAGAGAAGGATTTGGATGCAAAAATTTGGATATATAAATGTCACATATGGGTTCTAGACATACATGAGAGAACATCACTTCACTCTCATTATAAATTAAAGACAACGAACATATATCATAAATGTCACAAAAGGGAAAGCCATATAGAAAAAAATCAAAAGCAAGTTTAAGTATTTTTTATTCCTATAAGTAGGACAAGCATCTTGAATTTACGTGCCGATCTTTGGATTCCCATCCTCTTCTTTTCCCATCCTCTTCCATCCTCTTAAGTCGAATGAAGAGGACGGTCCAGATTTTTTTTTAATAATTTACCGCATGCGGTATAAATTTAAAGCAAAAAAGGCAGAGAACGGTCCTCTGCAGAGGACCATAGCCGAACCCCGATCTTATAATTAATTGATGTATAGCCGAATATTAAAGAGCTTTGTATTGGTAAAGAATTACCCTTACCCAGTGCCTAATCTGCATTTGGAATATCCAATGCTCAAGATTAGTAACATTCAAGTGTCTTCATCGTCAGCCACAAGAAAAGGATTATTCCTTTCTATCTTCAGTTTTGTTTCCTTTTGTTTTCCTATATATTCATTCAATATCCATAAAGATCAGGCTATCTGCGCACAAAGGCTGTGTGATCTTCATCAAAAAGGGATCAACGTACGTTCGTACTATATGGTTTCAATTTAATTTTAAGTTTCGTGTTTAATTTTGTCTTGTGTATCGACAGCTTTCAGGTTTTTACCCATAACACATAAGGTGATAGTACGATGAAGCATAAGGAACTGAAAGATATAATTTTCAAGAAAGCAGTATGGACTATCGAAAACCTTAGTACATTGAAGACCTATACTGAAAACTGTTCTGAGGTTTTCACTGTCGGCGGTCATGCTTGGTATGAGTCAAAATCTATCATATACACATGTCCTTCATCTCTCGTTTTCATCAAATTTTCTCATCTCTTATTGTATGAATGCACGATTGCTCAATTCTTTCCTCATTCTTTTCAGTCATCATATATGTGTATATTTTGAGGTTAATTTGTAAATATACCTCTCAAAAAAAATATCCATAAACTTTTCTCAGATATAAAGCTATCCATAAACTTTAACATAAGAGTAAAAATAACACCACAATTAAAAATATATAACCTTTTGTGGTGGGACTCACCATCTTCTTTTATTAAAAAATAAATAAAAAGAAAAGAAAAGAAAAGCAACGACGTTAGCGGTTGTGTTAAATTTACCCTGATTTTTAAATTTGATAGGTATTTTTTGCATCCAAGAAAAGTTTATAACTATTATTTTTGCATATTGGGTATAATTCATGGGTATTTTTACACCTTATCCTATTTTTAATTTTTTTTTTTTTCTGATGACATAGTAGTTATCCATGCCGATAAGACTAAGTTAACATACGAATGTAATCTCTCTCTTTGGGGTGGAACAATGGTCGTAGGAAATTTTATTTATACAGAGGAGTTCAAGTGCATTTATATTTGGGAGTAGCTGATGTTCAGAGTTTGCCTCAAGGTTGGAGTATATATGCAGCCTTCACATTGACGGTGGTCAATCAAGCTTCCCCTGAAAAATCTGTAAAACGTGGTACCATTCCTTGCGCTGCTTCATTGTCTAATCTTCAAGAGGTGCTTTCGTTTTGGTGGTGTCATTTTTATGCTATGCCCTTTCTTTCTCGGAAACTGATCGATTTTCTCCTGCAAACTAATGTGAAATTAAATAAGCACAAGTGGATAATTTTATATTGGAATGGGATGGGAGTCTTTCATTGATGATCCTTTGCTTTTGGGGTTTTGAATGCAGATTTAAACTACAAGTTCAGTGCAAATGAGGGTGCCATGGTTTATCTATATTCAATGAAATTCGATGAGCTTCAGAACACATCTGAGGGCTACATTTTGAATGATAAATGTATTGTTGAGGTTGAATTTTCTGAGGTAAACTCTGAAGGCACTCAAGTTGTGGGACAAATTATAGAGAAAGCATTGGTCACAGAACAAGAAGATGATGTTGTTGATTTTAAGGATTTGGGGAAAATAGAGAAATCGTTTATTCCACTGCTGGAGGAAGTTTGTTCATGGCATCCTTCATTGCTGGACTGTAAGAAGAACAAAAGTCGTAGGTTTACTGAGTGGGCATTTACGGCCTTGGGTCAAGTTCTACAATTTCTAAAGAATAAGAAGTGGAAAGATATGAACGAGAAGGCCTGTGAAGAGCTTCAACAATTGTGGGAGGAACTTGAGATGAGTAGATTAGACTTGGGTTGGCTTGAACCTCTTGTTAAATCTGCTATAAATATGAAAGGATATGATGAGAAGGTTGATAAAGTGAAGAAGATGAAGCAAAACTTGGTGATGCTGGAGACAGAAATGAACATGATAAAGGAAAAGCTGGTCATTACAGAACAAAGCATTGAGATGATGAGAAAAGAATTAGTTAATGCGGTAGAAGACTTTGAAGAGAAGGATTTGGAAGCCAAAATTGGCTACGCGAAGCCCCTAGTAGTCTATGCATGGATTATGGATATATAATGTAACATATAAATGGATACTAGATATTAAGATGATCAGTGCACTCTTGTTGTATAATATTACACACTCTTCATGTCTTTAATTTAATATTTATTTATCTAATTTGGGGAGATTAGTTAAGAGATCTTAATAAAATACTTACCTATAATATATGTGGCGTAACCTCTCTTAAAATATTTGAGTGTAACATTAGATTATATATCAGTTTAAAAATTAAATAAATTAGTTTGTAAAAAAGATAAATATAAGAGATTAATTGGAAAAAAGTAGATTATTTGATAATGTAACATACTACATGATTTATTCTAGCACAGATCTCCTATAACTTCTTCAATACAATACTGTGCCCTTTCTAGAAGAAAAATAAATTTATTATAAGCGATATATACCAAGCGTTGAATTGGTCTCTTCTGTTATATAAGTTTACGCTGCAAGATTACACTTGGTTCTTCGAATTATCTTAATATTTCTTCAATATTCAAGCACCACCGAAGGTTGCTTCAAAGACTACTTTCACAGTCTGTCAAGATCGATGTAGGGATTTCTTTTTCAAGAAGATGAAGCAGAGTAGAGTGGCTTCACAAGGTTGCATTGATCTGGTTTTACTTTCTCTGGAATGATCTGGTGGGTTTTAGCGATGGGTCTGAAATCTCCAAATATGATCGTTCTTGGTCCTTCACCCGAGTGTTTCTCTGTTCATGGTTGCTTGGGACTAAAATATTCATCCCCCGATTAATATTCAAGATGCAGTTGGTTTCTGTTAATCAAGCTCAAGTTCCATCTATAAGAACGTGGCACAAAAAAGGAATTGTAACATCCCAAATTTTGGGATTTGGAATTAGAATATTTTATGGAAATTAAATGTGAAATTTTGGCTTAAAAATAATTATGAGAATAATTGTTTGGGATAAATGCTTTACTTTATTTTCTTGAAAATTCCAAGAAAAGAATAAATTTAAGGAATATATGGAAGGGATAATTTATGGCCTAAAATAATTATTGGAATTAAATGCATATTTTTCCATAAATTAAGGATATAGTTTGGAATAATTTAAACCGAAATATTTTAGAGAAAATATTTTATGGCTTAAAGGAATTATTTGAGGAAAAAAATCCTTAAATAAAAATAAGGATTTAATTTCCATCAATTATTTAATGTTGCAATCAAAGGGTATATAAGTGTTGGAATTAGTGGTATTATAAGTGTTGGACTATATATTTAAACCAAATTCTCTAATAAATCAATCCAGCCCATTATCTCATGTGGCTCACATTCCTTCACTACCCAATCCAGCTGAACACCTAAACAACACACACCATACTCCCTTGGCCCATTTAGCACTCAAGCCCCAAAACTCCCTCCATCCTACATAATTACACACAACACGTCACACACACATAAATTCCCTCCTATTTCACTTCACACGTAAACAGTACACACACACACAATTCATTTTCATTCCCACTCCTTTCCTCTGGAAACCAGACGCACACACCCCCTCCCTCAAATCAAATTTTCCTCCAACTCCTCTTTCATTTTCCTCCTCCTCCAAACCTCACGGCCCATGATTCAAAACCTAAACCACTATCCATTCTCATATCATCTCCCCCCAACTGCAACAAAACCCAAAACATTTCATTTAATCTCAGCCAACACGTAAAACACACACACCCTAACCCATTTGATGATTTTCGGCCCAGATGCAAATCAAAACAGCAGAGGAGAGAGAAATGACAGCAAGCACGCACACTCTCTCAATTTCCTTATTTCTTTCAGTCAGAATGTGAGTGCAGGAAAAAAAAAGGAGATCACACGCAACACTGGAAGGCCATGCTTCTCGAGCCCAGTGCACTCCCTCTCTTTATATTCAGCCCTTCTTGCAGCAACAAGGAAAAAAACAGAGCAAGGAACAGAAACACGGTAGGAGGGAGAGACCGAGAGTTGCTGAGAGCGTAAGAGTATGAGAACGCCGAGGGAGGGAATGAGAGATGTTGAAGGCAGATGGAGGTCTGAACGTTGCATGTAAGCTTGAATTTAGAACAAGGTAAGCCTTCCTAACGTTGTTCTCTACGTTTGAAGCTTTCATAAAGTGGTTTTGGTTTGACATGGTTACTCTGTTTTTAGGTGTAGAAACAGATGACGGTCTGAGCATGTTCTTACGTCTGGAAGTTTCAGATTACATCTTATAGTCACACGAACCAGTAGAGAATAATAGAGGATGTCTAAACGGTGTTGCATGCATGTCAATGTTGGAGTTTTCTTTAGGTTCTATGAGGTTTCTGTTTTTGCAAAACAAAACATGAATATAAGTTTGTGGTTCTGTCTTTAGTACAGCTGCACCTAAAGCCTTTATTTAAAAGTTTTGGAGTCAAGTTTAAGAATGAAAAGACATAGGAGGTTCAAGTGAATAGGGAAAAAAAACGTGAAAAAGATCAGCTGCAATTTTCTGAAAATTGAGTTTTGCTGCTGGAACAGTCGTTTTGAGTAAGGTAAAAACTAGGGTAAATGACCTCATTTTGAACCTGAAATTTTGTGGGCAATTAGTACACATCATAATCTTTAAAATGAGCTTTGGATTATCCAAAAATGAGGTATATAACTCCAGTTATGATTTTTGGAAGTTGAGCTAAAAATCTGGATATTCCTGGTATGACTTTTGAACAGTAAAATGACGTTGGATTTCGGACTCATTAAACCTTTGATTTTTTATATGAAATTTTCCAGATAAATATTAGACACATAGAGGTTTAATTTGATAGGTAATTTGTCAAATTCCGATAAGTATTGAGAGAGATATGATTTTCCGAAGTTTAACCAAAAATCTGGACAAATTTCGTGTTCCAGAAATAGTGATCGGATTCAGGTTCCATTTTGGAATATGAAAACTGATTTTTTCCATGAAATTTTTTGTTTTGATAGTACACATAATAATCTTTAAAACGAGCTTTGGATTACCTTAAACGGAGATCTATAGCTCGAGATATCATTTTTGGAAGTTGAGTCATAATTTTGGAAAATTTTCTGGACAATGTTCACATTTTTGAAATCTGGGAATGATATAATGTGTTATTGCTATTAGTATTATTTTTCTGTGAAAAAGACATGCTAAGGAACACATAGCTTTTGGAAGCACCTCATTTGGATTTTTGTAGAATTAACTACGAATTTTCAAAGTGTAATCAGAAAATTCTGGAAAATCCTATGTGAAGAGAATGAAAAGGTTTTTGTGGTTGAATGTAAATTAATATGTTATTGCATGTGAAAAGAGAAAGAAAAGATGCTTACACACACACACATTCATGTGTATTTAGAAAATAATAGGAAAATATTGATGGTTACAAAACCATGAGAAACATTATATGCAACGCATGGCATTAAAGCAAATCTTATATGGAGATTGGTACTTATAAACTCCTAAGTTAAAATGTTAAAATAGTCTCGGGAGTTTAATATATGTGTGAAGAAAATAATGATAATAATAGTAATAACAATAATAATAAGTATTGTCATTATTATTAGGAAAATAAATAAATAATAAAATAGATAAATAAATAATAATAAATAATATTATTAATTTATTAAAAAAAGGTATTATTATTAAGGAAATTTTTAGGGATTAATAACAATTTTTAATCCTCTAAAAATTATTCGCATAGTTAGTTACTTTGCTACGCAAGTAGTGACTACTGACAATGATAAACGTTTATAGGCATACTTTGACACCTCTACTGATCCCAACACCTTCGGACGAATTAAGGATTCAAGCTTGAGGTGGGTAACTGTTATCTTATTAGCTTATATGAATGTATTTCATGTATGACTGACCATGGTTGCTAGATGATTTGCATATGTGTATCCTAACTATGGATTAGGGCTGTGTGTCCTAAAATGGAGCCGCGTGTTCCATAAGGGCTGCAGTCCTTGGCCGTTAACTGTAGTTACGGTGCGACTTGTTTACTGTGAATTATTCTATACTTATACATGTGTTATACTATGATTTATATTTCATACCTGCATATATGAGATTAATTGTTACCCCTGAGGTTCATTCATTTGAACTCCAGACCGCATAAAAGAAACAGGTAGTGGATCGGGATCAAGAGGGAAGACGCAACTGTAAGGGTTACAGCAGATTGGACTTTTTAGAAAAATAGGGTTAGATAGACTGTATTGTGTCGTTTATCATTTGTTTATTTTTGGATTATTGTATTAAGATACCCATAAAGGATTGATTCGAATCGTGAAAAATTTATCCTCATATTTTCGAACTAAGTTATTTGATGAAAGATTTATTCCACAGTTAAGTCGTCTAAATTATTTCAATGCCTGTGTGCTACAACTCTGATAAATATAAGTGCATTTAGGACGGGTGTTACAAGAATGGTGCAACATGGACTCTTGTTTCTTTTCTCCTTGGATTATTCTTATGAGCAGTGAAGACGTTCAGAGGAGGCTGGGAAGATTGGCATCAAGACAGTGAAGCGTATTCATTCATAGAACTACAAATGGTTGGTCTCTATCTGCGTTTTACCAATGGGCACAACACATGGTCAAGTATCAGTACCCTTTTGTGCTTTCTAATTTGTGTAGAAGAGTTATTACTTCAAACATCGAATTTGGTTAATGTTTGATGATTGTAGAACCTAATTGCAGCGAGTTCTCAATTTTATCAAGGCAGAGGTGATTGAGGCCGCCTACTACTGGTTGTCATTTGTCGTTGGGTTAAAGGCACATGATTTGTTTGAATGTGAAGTGATTGACGGTGGAGAATTGAAATCAAGGCTTGAACGTCCGTGGGAATTAGTTCTAATTCAATACCAAGTCTCCATTCAATACTTTCTGCTTCACATGCATGGTCAGGCAAAACTGCTATTGTGGAATATGAAAGAGATGCACAATCCGGTCTCATGTACATGGCATTTTTTTTGTTTCTTCGTATAGTTACAAGGACAAGGAACAATTCTGGAAAGAACCCATAGATAAGTGGACGGATGTTGTGACATTCTTGTTGGCATATATCGACTCTTGTACCGAGAGATAGAGACCAGGATAATGACGAGATGGTTCCAGACATTGTAGAAACCATGATTTCAAGTGAAGAAGTGGTCAAGAAAAGGGCAAGAACAAATACAAAAGTGAAGAGTTCAAGCAATCATTTCATGAAGTTGATGAAGAAGATGACTACAATGTTATGGTCTAGTTGATCAAACTTATGTTTTGTTTCAACTTTTTCTTATTGTGTATGTTACTAGATGACACTTTGATTTGTGCGAGAAGTGTCAACTTGAGGTCGTCTAGGAATATTAAATTAGTTAGGATGATTAATGGAGAGAAACTATTAAATTAGTTAGGATGATTAGTGTTGAGAAACGTTTCTCTCCAGAAGGAGATAACATAGGTCTCCTTCTAAATTTTAGAGAGAAACAACAAATAAAAGTGGACTGTCACAAATATATGGCATTTACAAATCTTTCAATGGCATTTATAAATTCTTAAATGGCATTTACAATTTTTCAATGGCAGTTACAAGTTGTTTTTTGAAGTTTATCACTTTTGTCTATGAGGGAACAATAAATAAAAGTGGACTATCACAAATCTTTCAATGACATTTACAAATTCTTCAATGATATTTACAAATTTTTCAATGGCAGTTACGAATTGTTTTTTGAGGTTTACCATTTTTGTCTCTGAGGAAACAACAAATAAAAGTGGATTATCACAAATCTTTCAATGGCATTTACAAGTTCATTAATGGGATTTATAAAATTTTTTATTGATGGAAAAAATATTAAGAAGAATATATATGTTTATTAATGTGTATATATATATTAAAGGAACCAAGTGGTCCAGTGGTTGGGCCACTTGGCCCCACGAACCCCACCTCCATCACTTTCAATGAATCTTTTTTAATATTAAAAAAAAAAAAAAAACCCTCACTTTGGATTATAAGCGTGATGGCCGGCCGCGGTAGCCTTTCGATGAGGGTCATTTTTTTTTTTTAAAATTTATTAAAACTACGGGCAAAAAGGGTAAATACACCTGAATTTGTAAATCCCCATATGATCCTTGGTACCTTTAAGTCCTTTAATAAATTCAATAGATATTTGGGAGTTTTGCAAATTCAAATGGTATTTAAATGTAATTTTTCCAAAATTAAACGTTGCTTTGGGATTAGTAATTCCCTGAATACAAGAATTACCATGACGTGTTCATTTTATTTTGGGAAAATCCCTCTCAATGCCCAAGTTACAAAAATATTGTCAAAAAAAACCCAAAGAAAAGTCAGATATAGGGCATTTTTTGGTATTATTTCAGAAAACCTTGTATTGATATAATTGTTAATATGTACTGATATAGTTGTTAACAAGCATTGATTTAGTTGTTAGGATATTGTTGTTAACGTATACTGATTTAGTTGTTAATGTTATACTGATATAGTTGTTAATATTTATGAAATAATACCAGAAAAAGCCGTATATTTTGTGACATGTGATTGTTTTTTAACCTTTTTTTGACAATTTTATCTTAGGCCCTGAGAAGGATTTTCCCTTTTATTTTCCTCTTGTCCAAGTGATGCTCCCTTTGTCAAAATGAATTGATCCCCACACGCACACATACAGCCGAATCTTGGGGTTATGGAAGTGAATAAAGAACTTGTGCATGGGTAAAGAATTACCTAGTACCTACCCTACACTTAGTCTGTGCAGCAAGAAAAGGGTCGCCGCTTTCTATATTTCCTTTATAATGATGTTCTTTGTGCTTTTTTAATTTCAATAATTTGTTTGTATTAGTCTTGCTGCAATTATTATCCGCGTCTAAAGGCTGTGAGCTTCATTTCCTATAATATCCCTCACCCATTGTTATTATAAGTTTCGTTTCAGGTTAATTATATTTTATTAATGTTACCATAGGTTCCTATTTTAAAAGCTATAAGTCAATTATTGTCTTATGCGTTAATGAGTTTCAACTAATTGATTATATATATATATATATATATATAATCAATTAGTTGAAACTATTATAAGACAATAATTGAATATAAAGGAGATTGTAAGATGAAGAATCAGGAAGTGAAGGATATATCATGCAAGAAAATAGCATGGACAATTAGAAGCTTCAGTAAATTGAAGACCAATACACGATACTATTCATGGGGTTTCACTATAGGAGATCGTGCTTGGTAATTAAAACTATCTTTCTAGTCCAGCTGTCCTTCATCTCTCGTGTTCTTTAAAATATCTTCCTTTATAAATATTAAATATAACAATTATTGTTCCTCATTTCTTTCTTCTCTGCACTTTTCACTTGTCATATATGTTTTTGCTTCCATCGATGGATGATATTGTATTCCTAAATTCGGCTAAATTTTAATTCAAACATTGTTTGTGGTGGGTAACGTAAGACAAGCAGCATCTAGCTATATATTTGCGTGTAGTGGCTCATGCTTCGAGTTTGCCTCAAGGATGGTGTATATATGCAGATTACACCATAACCGTGGTTCATCAACACTACTAGAAAACATCATATTTGACGGAATTTGCGAGGAAAAAAATTCCGTCGCAAATTGTGGCAAATTTGCGAGGAAAAAAATTTTCCTCGCAAAAATGTGAATTTTGCGAGGAACAAAATTTCCTCGCAAAATGGCCAATTTTTGCGAGGGAAAAATTTTCCTCGCAAAAAAAGAGGCCATTTTGCGAGGGAAATTTTTTTCCCTCGCAAAATTTGGGGAAATTGGGGGAAAAATCCCGCCAATTTCCTCCTTTTGCGAGGGAAAATTTTTCCCTCGCAAAAAAATGGATTTTTGCGAGGAAATTTTTTCCTCGCAAAATTTGGGGAAATTGGGAGGAAAAATCCCGCCAATTTCCTCCATTTTGCGAGGGAAAATTTTTCCCTCGCAAAAAATGGATTTTTGCGAGGAAATAAATTTTTTCCTCGCAAAATTTTGGGAAATTGGGAGGAAAAATTCCGCCAATTTCCCTCAATTTTTGCGAGGGAAAAAATTCCCTTAAAAATGGCCAATTTTGCGAGGGAAAATTTCCCTCGCAAAAAATTGGCCATTTTGCGAGGGAATTTTTTTCCCTCGCAAAATTTGGGGAAATTGGGGGGAAAAATCCCGCCAATTTCCTCCATTTTGCGAGGGAAAAATTTTCCCTCGCAAAAAGAGGCCATTTTGCGAGGGAAATTTTTTCCTCGCAAAATTTGGGGAAATTGGGAGGAAACTTCCAACCAATTTCCCTCCATTTTGCGAGGGAAAAATTTTTCCTCGCAAAAATTGGCCATTTTGCGAGGGAAATTTTTTCCCTCACAAAATTCACATTTTTGCGAGGGAAATTTTTTTCCTCGCAAATTTGCCACAATTTGCGATGGAATTTTTTTCCCTCGCAAATTCCGTCGCAAAGTTATTCAGGAAATATCATTTGTAAATTTTTGATACCGACATGTATATCTTTTAAAATTAATTAATGACTTGGTTTCTTTATAAATACAAATTCGTGACCCTTTGCCTGAAAGATAATCAATCAATGCATCATCAATAATCAATAAATCGGATTAAAACAGAATAACTTGATACTGTTAATATATCAAGTAAGTGAAGTAACAGTATAATTAAACAATTAATTTGAAAGTATTATATAATTTAATTAATTATATAAAATATTATTTGTGAAACACTTATTATATAAAATTAAAATAAGTGGGTAGTATTCAATGATATCGATATTTTTTTTCCAACATTCAATGATATTGATTTGGTTTTCCCCCCTTTGATATTGATTTAGTTTTTGCTTTAAATGACTGATTTCTTTTTCAATATATATATATATATATATATTTCCATGTGAAGCGGATAGGATTAGGGATAGTTAATAAATAATTTTTAAACGAGATATAAGTTTCTAAATGATTAGATTTATTTGTTATGATTAATTAAAGGATTTTATGTTTCTGTTTTTGCTACAGAAATATTTTTTATGTCACACTCACATAAAAGTGAGTGGGTCCCAATAATATTTTATCTCTCTTCTCTTTACAATAAGATCCACCCACTTTTTTGATTGCTTTGAAATAAATAAAGATGAACGTAATCGAAGCAAAAATTAAAAAGCATTTAGATTTCCGTAAGGTTTAAAAGAGATCCACGCAACTTCCTATATTCTTCTTTTATTATTATTCGATGGATTACCGTAATCTAATGAAGCGAAATATAAATATAAAATATAAAATCGTTTCAGGTTAAGAATTTTTTTTTTTTTTTTAAAAAAAGAAAGGTTCCTTTAAAGAAGGCCGTACATTTGTCAAGAGCGATTAAAAAAGTTTTGCCAAAATTTTAAAAATTGTTATTTTTAAGGGAAAATTCCTTAGAAAAAACTTTAAAAATCTCAAAAGATAAAAAGGCGTTAGGACTTGATTATTTTTTTAATTAAAATAAAATGATAAAATTATCCCTTGTAGTATAATTTTCACTTTGATAGAATCAATTATGAAGATCTTTTTATTTGAATTTGTGCCACCTTCTATCGATCTAGTGAAATTCTTATCATATCTTGTGAATTTTGATTTGCAACCTATAAATTTTTTTATGGAAGTTATAAAATTCCATTAAGAATTTATAAAATCATTGTCCAAACTTATTGAACCTTTATTATAACTTGTGACACCCTTATTATACAACGTTGATAAAAGCTTACAAGTTGTGAAATTATTTTAAGAGATTATAAAAACCTTATCTGAACTTATAAAATCCTTATTAGATATTGTGAATTTAAATTTACAACTTATGAAATTCTTTTGAGAAATTGTGAAAACATTATCCGAATTTGTGAAACCCTTGTCATATTTTGTAAATACTATTTGTAATTTGTGAATTTCTTATAAGAAATTGTGAAAACTTTATCTACGCTTTTAAAAATCTTTAACAAAATTTGTGAAATCGTGCTTTCTTATTTGTTTTTAACTTTAAAAATTATCTCGGAAAATTAAGCAAAGGCAATTAAACCCAAAAAATTCAACTCTCTCACTCATTTCCGCTCTATTCGACTCGGTAGCATATTGATTAAAATCAAGACACTTTATCGAAGTCGTCGCTCCTTTTGTCTCGTTGTTCTTCTTCACTCGCGTTTCATCTCTCGTTCACGGCACCGTCGATCTCGCGACTCCATTCACGCGCCATGCGGTTCGATTTTGTGTGGTGAACAGATCACCCAAAACCGAGGCTCGAGAAGAATTCAGCGATTGGCCACATGGCTTGCTAGCGATTGGAACTTTCAGGAGCAAGGACGAAATCAAGCCAAATCCAGACCCCCAAAATACTCATGGTGAAGAAGACGATCCAGCCTCGTTATCCGACGAAATATCAGATTTCACTCGTGAAGAAATTGGGAACCTCCAGAGAGAGCTCAACAAGCTCTTGAGACAGAAACCTAATAATGAGGTAAAGGAGATCGCCGAACTCCCTCTTGACAGGTTTCTCAACTGCCCATCCTCCCTGGAGGTCGATCGAAGGATCGGTAATGCTCTGTACAGCAGCGATTCCGATGATAAAGAAGATGATATTGAGAAGACACTTAGTGTATCCTTGGTAATTGCAAGGACATTTGTGCAGATAATACCAAGAAGGCAATTGGCAAGAGGCCAATTTCTTTTCTCCTTAAGAAATTGTTTGTTTGTAGAAGTGGGTTTGTGACGCCTCCAAACCCTAAAGATATCCCGCAAGAATCAAAAAATGGAAAAGGTAACACCATCTCGCTCGATTGTATTACTATATCAAAGTATCTTCTTTAGATTCATGATTCGCAAGATGAGAAAAACCAATATCTAAGTAGTGCTTACAACCGTGCGGCAATAGTCACCGGAATTAGGAACTCTATGATTTGATTCAATGTTTTGTTGTTGTTTTAGTATATTTTGAAGCATTGTATCGCGTATCATGCAAGTATTGTATACATATACTCGTTGATCTTATGCCTTTTCATTCTACAAGTCTATCACTACTACAAAAATGAGTTTTTACTACCCTAAAGGACGTCCCTAATTAAAAAAGGGAAGCAACAAGTAAATGCAGTGGCATTCTTGTAATTATATTTGGGTAATTTTATTTTTGGAGTCCCAAAAATAAAATTTGGGACTCCAAAAAATTTTTGGTGGGTAAATTTTTTGGGAGGGAAAATTTTTGGAGCCCAAATTACAATTTGGGACTCCAAAAATCAGGAAAAAAACTTTTCGCAAGCAATTTTTTTGAGGGAAAATTTTTTGGTGCCCCAAATTACAATTTGGAACTCCAAAATTCAGGCAAAAAAGCGTGCACTTTTTGGGAGGGAATTCTTTGGAGTCCCAAAATACAATTTGGGACTCCACAAATTTATTTTTGGAGACCCAAATTGTATTTTGGGACTCCAAACTATAAATAAGTAAAGCTAAGAGTCATAAAAAAAAATCACCCGCGCTAGCTCCTCCGATCGCCCCTAGCATTGAGAGAACACGATCGTTCCGAATGACCTCCGCTCCTCCTTAGACGGCCGTCATCAACGATGTAACCGCCGCGTTCTTAGGAAAAGCTTCCGGATAACGCAACTTCGCCGAGCCCCCGTTTGCTCAAATCTCTCCCATCGTTTTGCCGCAATCGAAAGTTCCCCCTAGACGCGAGGCAACTTTTCTTCCCGTTTTTGTCAAAAGACCTCGAAGACTCGAAAACGGTCTCATATAACAGGCATTGTGTCCCTAGGTTCCACTCTCGGTATTTTTTCTTATCGTTTTTGTTAAGAAAAGTTTGCAAATGTTTTGCCTCTTTTTGTATGGTTCTTGAATGTCACTCGTTTAATTTAGTTCGAGTGCGAACGATTAGGAGGGGAGAACGTGAACTATCCAACTACGGAAGACCGAGTTGAAACCTTTTCTAAGTTTTGATTGGACCCGTAAGATGAATTTCTCTAATACTTATTTGCATCTCCCTTGATTTTCGATTTTGTTGTGGTATGTGCCTATCTGGGGTTTTAGGGTTGTTTTTCGAAGGTTTTCATCTACCTTATTTATATCAATTGGCTTTTGATTTTTGATTGTACAGCTCGTGATTCGGAGGAAGTTTGTGATTGCGCAGTGGGTTTGCTTCAAATTTTAATTCAATTTTGTTATTATATGTCCATCTAGTGCTCTATGTTGACAACTAGTTGAAAATTTGAACAAGTTGTTCAGCTTTTTTTCATGGATTAATTATGATGTTTTCTGGAGGGTCTTCCTACTCTCTAGGTAAGAATGCAATATCTTCCCGATTTGTTTCTTTATCGTAAGAAGCTCCTACTTTAAGCATTGTGTTCGGTGCATTGAGTCTTGAAAAGAAATTTGATTTTCTCGTAGGGTGATGACTAATTTGAATATCCATGTCTATATTCGTACTTGTTATTGGTCGCGCTTTGGTGAAAGGTTGAATTTTGAATTCTGAGATGTGAATTTTGTCCCCCTGTCCGTGTCTATTAATTGTTTTGGCATTTTCATGCATCACATGAGTAGTAAGATTTATTTTGTTACTGAATGCTAGCTCTTACATGGTTCTACAGCTTATGGTATTGTTATAAATTAAATTCTTCTAATGTTGAAATAATATTTTTTTTCCAATACGTGTGCTATTTGCACCCAGCAAAACCCAACTCTAGAGCATTACACAAGTTACGAAGCCCCACAACTTAAAGCTAGTGTTCTTGCCCTGGAAGATTTACAGCACAATGCCAACGCATGTTCCCTAAACGCAATACGTGAAAAATATAGACTTCAGAAGGTAAGAATCATGCAAAATATTGGAGACCGACTCATTCTATTTCTTTCCATGGTATATACTAATTATATATTGGAAAATTCACCTTCCCCCCACATTAAGGTTGCCTTGTTTGCAAGCTATTCTTACGTTAGTTTCGTGGTCAACGTCTCTTGTTCCATATATCTTCCATTCATTAATTGATATGGGAGGTTGGAATTAATGCGGTTCCTTTAAGATGGTGACATGACAGTGCATTTTGCTTCTCTTCAATGACAGTTCAAGCACGTAAAACCGGTGCGACCTCTTTTTGAGACTTAATTGTAGATGATGATACAGAAGTACATAACAGAGCTTCAAACCTGAACACTTTATAACTTGTTTGGGGGACCTCATTGTGACGTGATTCCGTGAAATTGGTACAGTAAGATGTTACTAGTTTTCAACCAGTAGGTCTGTATGTAATGCCCTTACAAGGAATTTGATCTTGTAAGTTGTAATCGTGGTTGATTGTTGCTACAAGGCATTGAACTAAGGGTACAATTTGTGTTCATTTAAAATTGAATTTTGAACCCGTGGCTACCGTTATTGGTTGAAATTTCTTGGAAATTGAGGTCTGAACACCTAAATCTGGTTTAAACATGTCTTTTGCTTGGTGTGATGGATTTTTGAACTCAAAGGATTGAATTAGACTTGGTTAAAATGTTTTGGGCACTTTCTATTGGATTGATAAGTTCTTGGAACCAATTGTTTTCTTGCTAAAATTTTGAGATAAGGATTGAATTAGACTTTAGTATTTACGTAAACTGCATTTCCTTGCATTATAAACTGCCATCTCAATTTCCCATGGTTGGGAAGGGAGTTTTCCTCTCTCTAAATGTGGGTTACTTGCCCCTGTACTTACATATGTTAAGAAATGTTGGTGGTGGGCTTGTTTAGATGTAGGTGATGTTTCACATGGTAAGAATGTAACCATAGACATAAATATCATTCAAAAGGAAGTTTTTGGATGTTTCTTTCTTATAGAAATCTGTCCTTTTTCAAGCTTCATATTGGTGATGCATCTCATGTCATGGATTAATTGGCATCTTCACAAAAACTATTGAATGGCTTAGTTCTGGATTGTTTCGGTATTCTCATGCGACGCACTAACTCACACTATTAATGCGCTTAGCTTCTCGCTCTTTATTCCTTTCTAATTAATTTAGAAAGCTAAAGTTCATCTAGGTTTAAGCGTTGGTACCTGTATGCATCATTTGCAAAGTCAATTTCAGTTATCTGAGAAAATGATAAGGTATTGATTCTTAAATTAAGTGATAAATGTTATCGAGCTTTGGGACCTAATTTTATTTCCATAGTTCATGAATATCTGTTTTTTCGATGAAAAAATTGAAGGACTTGCTTTTATTTCCTTTTTTCTGCAATTGGTTGATCATTAATCCTCTTATACGCCCTCATATTTGTTCTTTGAAATATTGCACAGCGATCACAGGAATCACAGATTTCCACCCATACAGGCTAAGGAATTGCCTTATTTGGAGTGTACAGTCTCTATTCTTACCGATTATGAAGTCTTGACCATTACCTTGATTGGGAGGTATGTGCCTATTCATTTGTTCTATGTGGAGCTTTTAGGAAGAATCCTAAAGTAATGTTTAATTCATCGGTTCAGCTATCCAACCATAATTCTGCGGCCTTCTCGGTTCAATGTTGGTCGATTTTTTTATGACACTTGCATGTTACTAAATTTGGATATAGTAGTTCTCATTAAAGATGCCCTTTACGGTGGAGGCATAGTTTGTTTTATTGTTTCAAAAAACAGATTGATCGGCTAAACCGATAAACATTCTTGGACATCTTAGTCCTTTGATCCTTTGACATCTAAATCTCACAACAGAAAGATAAGCCAGTGAACTTACATGATGTAATCCATTCATGCTTGTCCATGGCCTTGAGTTTTCGTTTTAGTATATGGGTTTCCAGACTCTAGCATAACTCAACGATCCTAATTTCCTCGTATTTCTCTCAGTAGTTCTCACATTTGACTCTAGTAAACTGTTAATACAACAAATAATTTGCCATGTTTTGTACCTTGTAGAGTATGTCAGTATCTAATATAGTATAGAATGCTTTTTTTTGGCAGATTTCTTGTTGTCTTAAACAAAGGCTCATTAATGGTGAAGCATTAGCTCTTTAATAATTTAGTGACAATACTCCTTTGGGTGGCCATTTAAACTTTTATTTATGATTTGCATCCGTGGGTATGTTTTTTTCATAGGGTCTCAAGTTCCTACATGTATATAAATATGTGTATTCCTTAATTTTATAAAAGGTGATGCAGTAATCTCTATTTGACTCGTGGAACAGATATCCAAAACAAAGCCACAATGAACATGCTGCACAGAGTTGAACCTTATGTGACTTATGGGTGTGTAATTTTCCTGTGATTTATGTTTTTGCTTATATGATGTTTATATTCTCTAACAATGAACATGCTGCTCTCTTTCTCGCTCTAATTATTTTGTGTCATTATGATTTCTCTATTTATTTTTTTCTTCATGATGAAATTGCTCTAAGTTGACTCGTACAAAGCACTTTGCACAACTCAAATTGCAAAGTTGCATTCTCCTTTCGATTAAAACAATTTTAGACTACAATTTCCGAAGTTTGATATAAAAGTAAGCATTTATTATTAATATGAAAAACAATTGTATACTTTTTTTAAAAAAAATATTATATTTAGAGTTGATAATATTCAAATCTAATCATTTTAAAAAGATTCATGCTGATTTGTTCAAATGCAATTAAAATGCTCCAAATAATTTGTGATATTTTGTTTTTCTTTGTGTAACTTCTTATGATTGTTACAATTTATTTTTATGATATACAAGTTTTTTTATTTTCTAATTTTTAATATTTTTTTATGTAATTATTTTATTTTTTTTAAAAAAAACAAATTTAAATTTTGCGAGGGAAAAGTTTTCCCTCGCAAAATTTTTTTTTCTGATTTTTTTTTTTTTTCTGATTTTTTATTTTTTTAAAAAAATAAATTTACATTTTGCGAGGGAAAATCCTTTCCCTCGCAAAATTTTTTTTTTCTGATTTTTTATTTTTTTTAAAATAAATTTAAATTTTGCGAGGAAAAGTTTTCCCTCGCAAAATGTTAGATTTTGCGAGGGAAAATCCTTTCCTCGCAAAATTTTTTCTGATTTTTTATTTTTTTTAAAATAAATTTAAATTTTGCGAGGGAAAAGTTTTCCCTCGCAAAATGTTGGATTTTGCGAGGGGAAAACTTTTCCCTCGCAAAATTTGAAAATTTTGCGAGGGAAAGGATTTTCCCTCGCAAAATCCAACATTTTGCGAGGAAAAATGTTCCCTCGCAAATTCGAATTTGCGACGGAAAGATGCATTTTGCGACGGAAATTGGTTTGCGTGGGCAATTTTTGCGACGGAATTTTTCCGCGCAAATTCCGCCGCTAATCATTTTGCGACGGAAATTTACTCTTTTGCGAGGAAAAATTCCGCCGCAAAAAACTGTTTTTTTGTAGTGCAACTTGCCAGAGAAGAATTTATCACAAAAGGACACTAATGCAAAAAAGGGTTTTAAGACCGCCTCATTTAGACCGGAGTATCGACGCTCCAGTCTTAAAGGTATGACCGGTCACAGTTTTGTAAATATAAAGAACTTCTTGGACCGGATCATTTTTTCATACGTCTTAAATATAATATTCAGACTGGTTTAAAAAAACAACCGGTCTTAAAAATGTTATTAAAAAAATTGAAATATCAATTACTTTCTAAAGAAATCTCATACAGCCGGACTTATATTTTCTGCGATCCAAAGTAATAAGGAAAATTTTAAATATAAAGGTCTAAAATTTTTAAGACCGCATATATTTAATAGCCGATCTTAAAAATTATTCTTTTAAGACCGGACATAAAATGAGGCCAGTACAAAATATAGAAAAAAATTAAACAAAAAATTAATTAATTTTAAGATCGGAGTTTTATAAGGACGGGTTTTAAAGGTTAACTTTTAAGATCGTCTTATTATTTGTCCGGTTTTAAAGTTAAATATTTTAAGATAGGACTTAAAATATGGCAGGTACAAAAATATTGAAGAAAATTAAACAAATAATTAATTACTTTTACGATTTGGACTTTAATATGACCGTCCTAAATGTTAAATATTAAGACCATCTTTTTTTATATCCGGCCCTAAAAATAAAGCGCCAAATATATTTTTCTTCGCGCGAAAGCTTTCGTTACTCTCATTGAAGAACCTCTGTTCATGTTGCGAAACCCTTCCTATTGCATTACCTCTCTTCCTCACCCATGTACCATTAGCCTCTGTTACTCTCTCATTTGCTCAGGCATTCCTCTATTCCTTCTCGAAAATGAACAGTGAAAACGATTCTAGTCCTATTCCTGGAATGCTAATTACTAGTGAGCCAGAGCGAACCCTGCTCATCTCACAGTCAGCCTCGTAACCGCCTTGCACGCTGTGGTTGAAGAGGCACACGAATGATAGATGTATCCCTAAGTCAGACTTCTGGGTCAAAGCTCGAGATTCAGTTTGATGAAAATTTGGAACCTTTCGGTCCTAATAAAAACAAATATAATAGTTTTGTCGACTATCTAGCACGTAGTAAGGTTAGCATCTTGACAGATGAGTGGAAAAATGTCGACGAGCACACAGTAAAGGATCCTATTTGGGACACTCTCTGGCTTACATACATTGTTCCTGACAGTCAGAAGTTGAAAGACAAGACATTGTTGTATTGTGCTAATCGCTGGAGGAAGTTTAAGACCAATCTAGCTAACAACTATATTTTTGTCGAGGTTCCAGCTGGTGGTGAGCCTCGCCCTAATCCTTGGGACAAGTACACATTTCTTGATGAACAAACTTGGCAATAATTTGTTCAGCTGCGGACCACTCCTGAAGCTTTGGTGAGTTTATATTTAGTTTTGTTTGCCCTTTTGTTTGCTTATTAACCTGTACGGATATGTGAATCTTATTGTGTTCATCTAATGCTATTAGTTAAATGGTTTGGTGTGTGAATAAAAGTATACATTTCCTGCCTTTATCTAGCATCAGAGGAGCATGTCTTAGTTCAAGCGATTATTATAGTCTTAATTCTGTTATAGTAGGTAGTGGTTAGACATTGATGTTAGTTATATTAACTATGTAATGGTTTCGGTGTAAGCTGTTATTGGGCTTAAGAGTCAAGCCTCTAACTATATATAAGAGGATAATCTAATATGTGTAGGAACCAGTTATGATGAATGAATGAATTGACTGAGTTGGAAGCAATTCTACAACTCCCTTTCCTCTGTTTCTTCCAATTTCTTCTACAATTTTGCAACTCCCTTTCTTCTGTTTCTTCCAATTTCTTCTACAATTCTGCATCTTCCTTAAATAAAATGTTGAAACTTGATGAAGTGAATTTGACTAATGTTTGAGGTTCATATCAAGCAGAAGTTCTCTAATTTCTATTAGTGAGATGGCTGGAATTCATAATTAATAGTTGTTTTCAATTCTGATTCACAGAAAAGAAGGGAACAAGTACAAGAGATCGAGAGAATGAATGATTGCCCGCATAGAGCTTCTCATGGCAGATATGGAAAGGCCGAAAAAGAATTGATGGCGACCAAGCGGAAGAGATTGGAAGATGAAGCTAAATCCAATCCTTCTGCGATAGTTGATCAGCCATCTCCAATATGTCGCGAGGAGTTGTGGTCGTATATTCGACAAAAGCCAAGCGGCACCTACACGAGTAAACAAACTTGTCTAGTTGCTGAAAGAATTCTAAGTATCGTTATTGTTATTTTTTAGTTATTAAACATGTTTCACTACTAAGCTTTTCGTTATCTGTATCTTATAGGAAGATCTTAAAAAGAAAGAAGTAGAGGGATCTTTTGTGTCGGATGGGAGGAATGATGTTCTGATCGTTGCAACTGGAAAACTGAATCACTCGGGGCGTGTAAGGGGGATTAGAGGATGGGTAGGCCTAAAGCAATACTTTGGTAAATCCAAATGCCATAAACAAAGTACGGTTACCCGAGAGGAGATGGAACAAATGGTGGCCGAAATAACTGATGAAGTAGCGACCAAAGCAGCGGCTCAAGAAGCTTCATTGACTGCAATGTTTCAATCCCAGTTGAGCCAGATGAAGGAGGAAATGAATCAAACGAGGCTGCTTTTGAGCTCTCGTCCAGAAACCAGTGTTCCCTTCACACATTCACTTGCACCTATGCAGCAAAGCACTAAAGGGAGCTGCACTGTTGGTCAGAGAAACCTTATGACTTGTATGTGGTAGAACCTCATAAACAATTAGTTGCAAAAGGGACTGTCCACAACTTGGGATCAACTATACACCACCAACAAATGGCTAATGATGAAGTCAGAGTGTCAATTGAAAAGGTGATCATTGATGCACCTCTCCCTCTCCTAACTGATGAGCTGAAGGTTGTGAGTGATGTCAAGGGAACCTTCATCTCTTGGCTAGTGAAGCTTGTACATGTCTCTACTCCTCCTCAAGCTCCCCTCCGCAAGCTCCACCCGCTATAGCTAAGTTGACTGTCTAGGAAAGAAATATCCAATATGCTATCCAATGGATATTTTAAAGATAAATCGTGGCTTGTCAATGAAGTAGTAGGACTCCCTTATATCCAACCGGTTTTCGTTGACCTCGATGATTTAATGTCCCTGCTGCTTCCTATAAAGGAGCTTACTAATGCAATTGTTCAAATGTTTATAAAGTAAGTATCTTCTTCTATGAGTACATATAATTTAAATGCATCGTTTAGACACACATACATATATACTAGTTCCCTGATGTAATTATTGTAGGTTCATGCATGATGAATGAAACAACAGGGTAGAAGCAAAGATTTTGGATTCCTATGCTAGACTATGCAAGTACAACACCCTTGGTAGAGAGACAACAGTACATATCAACAAGGGTGTGTGAAGTGAGAAAAAAAGGTGTACTTTCCATACTACCATAGCTACATATCACAATTCTTGTCTACAATTCACTTAATTCTGCTACATATATCACTGAGTACTTGTATGTTATGAATTTTCAGCCACCACTGGCAGTTGGTCCTCATGTGCATGGAGGAGCATACAGTGGTCTTGTTAGGCTCCACTCACAGCAGTCCAGGGCCTACATTGATGCAGACCATGAACAAGTAAGCATATCATTTTGATTGTCTTGTCTGAAATCTCTGCTGTGAATTTTCAGTGACCATTATTGATAAATTTGTGATTTTGATTATAGTGCCATTAAGACCTTCCAAATCTAGGTAAAAAACAAGCATAAGTATGATGCCAAAGATCCTAAATGGCTCTGTCCAAAGATTAGTACATATTTGTACACTGGCACACTGCCTTGTGAACTTGGTCAGTAAGCTATATATGCTCTTATATATATTTCTTCTTCTTTTTAGACTCGTCGGCAACCAAAAGGGTCCAACTTATGTGGCCGTATGTCTTGAAACACATATATGATATTATCACGCAAGGAAGGACTAAATTCACTGCAAAGGTAAATGTATTTGATGTTACATATTATGGCTGAATTCAGTTTCTGGCTTAATATTACATATGAAATATGCACGCAAGTTAATTCAATTTCTGTCTTTAATGTTACATAGGTTTGCTTGTGCTGATCTCTTTTCTGATGATGAAGTGGAGCACATATGCAATGTGTTTTGTGAATATCTGTATGACGTCTTAAAGTCAGAACAATATTAATGTCCTAAATTCATTTGTAAATATATGTTGTAGCAACAATAATCTTCTGTAAATGAACAATTGCACAATTTGTGTAATTCAATAATAAATTTGTTTATTTTTTTGAACAATTTTCTTGTGTCCACTTTGGGTTTTTGAATGTATTGGATGGTGGATAAAGCTATTTAGTGCTTGTACCTTGAGGACAAGATGTTGTAGATGAGTAGTAAGAGTCTCTAAAAAGTCCTCACAACTTTTAGGACCGCATATTTTTTCAAGATCCAATCCCAAAAGTCTTCGTTTAAAATATGGCGAGACTTTTAGGACCGTATATTTGTAAACGTTCGATCTTAAAAGTCTTCATTTAATTCTAAAAATATGGCGAGACTTTTAGAACCGTATATTTGTTAAAAGTCCGATCTTAAAATCTTCATTTAATTCTAAAAATATGGCTAGACTTTTAGGACCGTATATTTGTTAAACGTCCGGTCCTAAAAGTCTTTTTTAAAAAATATTGTAAGACTTAGACCTCTTAAGAGAATCCAGCACCACATTCTGCTGGACCAACCATATGTTGGTGAGTTTTTGATAGGGAAAAACCTTATAACCTTTAGACTCCGCAAGTGTACGGGCCGTATCAAGTAATAGAGTGATAAATAAAGTATCGTTCCCACGAGGACTCAGTCAAACTAGTGATTAGGTGTCAAATTTTCTTTTCTCGTTTAAGTTGAGAAAATCAAAATTGTTTTCAATAACAGTAAAACAAAAGAATTTAATAACAACAAGCACTTTCAAAGAGAGAGAATTCAAATATCAAGGAGGACAACCTAGAGATACTAATCCCTTGTTTGATTCTTAGATTTTATTCCCACTAAATTAATTCTAACTTAATTTCATCAGTTAATCTAGAGTATTAATGTTTATAAGTGCCTGTCGGTCCACTTATACACCTACCTCAAATAATTATGCAATGTCTCACACAATTAATTAAGGTGCAATTCAAATCGTGCTCACTCTAATTTGACTATGCGGAGCTTCTAGGTATATGTCTATCCTAGACGCAAATTAGATGAAAACCTAATTCCACATTATTTAATCCAAGGTCAATTTAAGATTCCCTTCGTCAAGTTCAATCCTAAATCCCCAAGCCATGCTTAATGGTGGCCAATCACTAAGCAATAAATAATAAAAACAAGATTAAATAAACTGATTAAAATTAAGCAAAACTAATGAGTGGGAACAATCTCTAAGTCTCAAACAAGTTCATAGTACTCTAGGTCGAAAAGAAAATTAGCCACACATGGCTATAAGAAAATCCATTGCAAAAATAAGAAATTCAAATCCCAGCATGAAGAGAAGAAGAAGAAGAAGGAGGACAAGATCACAAAACTCTGGAGCCTTCTCCTTATACAACGTGTACTGCAACTCTCCTCCAATTCCTCAAGCTGTGTAGCGCGTCCTTGCTCTTCTTCTTGTGCCGTGCGTCTTGCTCTCTCGCTTCCAAAAATTGTTCTCTCCGTCTCCTTCTTTTTTTCCAGCGCACTCCTCCCCGATCGTTGAATAGTGCTCCTCTTTTATATTCAATTCGCCCATTATCGCACCTCCACTCTTAGTATTAGGTTTTCCTTTTTCACCTATTTGTGGGCCCCAATTCCAATGAATGCCAAAGGTGCAAAATCTAATCAATTACATGGTCCAATGCGTTGAATCGGTGAAGCAAAATCATGCGATCCTTAGCCAATGAAAAGGAAAAGGAAATTATATGTAGTAATAATAATAAAAACTGAATTTATTCAAAACCTCTCATTATTATGATTTATTTCCTAAACTCCAGAGACTTTTATTTTAAACTGAAATCCCATAATTGATGCATCCAAATTGATATCCCTTAAAATCATACTAAAATCTCTTTAATTAGCATTGATGACTCCCTGAATATATCAAAATATATCTCAAATCAATCAAAAATAGGAAGTCATCAGTTTCATTGTGTTTAGGCATACATATAGACATTGAAAGTTGATTGTACTATATGAGTAATCAGGAACCAAAGGATATGGCATGCAAGAAAATAGCATGGACTATTACAAACTTCAGTACGTTGAAGACTAATGTCCCACACTATTCTGATGTTTTCACCGTCGGCGGTTGTGCTTGGTAATTGAAATAAGTTATTTTAATATCATTCTTTCTCATTTTCTTCAAAAGCTCTTCTCCATTTTTAATTTTTTTGTTCTTTTGTATTTCTTTCTCTTTTTTTTCTTCGTATAATTGCTGTTGGATTATTCAATATATTTACACATTCCGGTAAAAATCAATAAATTGTACGAAAATGTAACGAGCAAATATAGTTACTATCCTAGAATTTATTGATTTATTGACTTGACTGCATATTTTTTTAATCATTTAATCTGTATATTTTATGATAACATATTATTATTCTAAGAAAATTTTAAATCTTACTGCATGCAGATATGTGGCATTAGACGAAAATTTTAAGTGTGTGTGTGTGTGTAATAATAAATGAACATATTAGTATATGTTATTAAATATTTAATAAACATATTAGTATAATTATCGTAGGAGGCTTTTTATATACGAGAGGAAAAACAAACAACAACAAATTATTGGCTATATATTTGGAAGCAGCTGATGGTTCGAGTTTGCCTCAAGGAAGGAGTATACTCGCAGCCTCCAGCTTAACCCCCTCCAACTTAACCGTCGTCAATCAAGTTTCCAGGCAAAAATCTCGAACAAAAGGAGGTATCATTTCTTGCATATTCATTATTCATTTATTATTCTTCCTCTAAAGTTTGTGTTCGCTTGGGTGGTGCCATTTTAACTTTAAGTAAGTGTTAGTTCTCTATATGTTTTGACGATAACTGACAATTGTAAACACAAAGAAGTTTGTCTTTGGTAAGTTGAAAAACTTATTGTCAAAGGCAAACTTGAGTTTTGGTTTGTAAACTTGAGTTTGTACTTGACAGATAGTAGTTCAATTTTAATGAACTAAGAAAACTCCAGTTTGCGTAGGCAAAATCGAGTTTATGACATACAAAGAGCACTCCAAGTTTTTCACATTAAGACAAACTCGAGTTTAGTTTTACAAACTCGAGTTTGTACCATACAGAGACTCTTCAATATTTTCTAAAGTAAACAAAACTCCAGTTTGCAAGAGTAAACTCGAGTTTTAGACATACAGAGAGCCTCCAATGTTTTAAGCCTAAGCAAACTCCAATTTTGATATCAAAACTCCAGTTTATACTTGACCAAGAGTTTTCTAAGTTTTCCAAAGTTTTGAGAAAACTCGAGTTTGTATTTATAAACTCGAGTTTATACTTAACAGAGAGCTTTCATGTTTTACCCATTTTGAGAAAACTCCAATTTTCACTTGGCATAGATTTTTTAAAGGTTTTCATTTTTAAAGGAAAGTCGAGTTTGGTTTGGCTAACTCGAGTTTGTGCCAAGCAGAGAGCTTTGCTCTATTTCAGTGATTTTGAAAACTCCAGTTAAGAGTTGGAAACTCCAATTTTGAGCTTTTGGACTTAAATATGTTTTCACTATAAAAGTCCAAACTCGAGGTAGCCATTAATGAACTCAAGTTTTGCTCTATATTCAAAATGTGCTTCAAAACTCAAATCACGACATTCATCCTACATGAAATAAACTCGAGTTATGATTTGTAAACTTGAGTTTAGGCTTCTCAGCAAAGTTACAAACTCTAGTTTAAATGAACAAACTCGAGTTTGTGTCGCAAAGTTTGAAAATCAATTTTTTTCGAATTTGTGAAATCTTCATATTTGATCTTAATACTTCTTTTCATCACTCATTACTATTCCTAACTATGTTTAATTAGTATGTTAGTGAGTTTCAAATGATTTAGAGGACATTAAATGAAGATTTGAACAAAAGCAAAAAGTGATATCAGCACATTAAATGCAAAGTCTACAAAGCTTGCACCATTTTGGACAATCATTCTGCATACGTTGCAAAGAGATTAATGTTCCCTTTCCACATCCAATAGCTGCTCTTCCAACAGATTAAAATTCAAGAAGTCGACCAGAAACTTATGTGCAACTAGATTAACCAAAGAGTAGAGAGAGAAGAAGACCAAAGCTCAACCTAATCATTCCTTAATGCTGGCAACGATCACATTGAAGATTACAATAGTCATTTAATGCTCTCTTCATATATATAGAGCTGCATTCAATTCTTCTTACCAACCAATTTGCAGAAAATAAAAATCACTCAAGTTTCCAACTACTCTTTGAGTTTTCTTGTGTAAAGTATCTTTTGATACATTTGTACTCCAGTGCTTATCTTTATCCACTCTTAGAGAGAGTTTCATTTATTGAAAAACATTCATTGTAAGAACCTCAAATCGTGGGACTTGGATATTGGGATATTTGATTACAACTTGTAAAGGGAAGTAAGTTCTAGTGAGAGAATTACTCTAAGAGTTACAGAGTGTGTAATCATTTGAGTTAGTGAAATCCTAGAGTGTTTGGGGACTAGACGTAGGTCAAGAGGTTGGACCGAACCAGTATAAATTCCTTGTGTCTTGCTTCTTCTTCTTTTACTCTGTTATACCTTGTTTTTAGTATTCAAAACAGAGCACTTAGAAAAGAATTTTAAAATCCCCAATTCATCTCCCTCTTGGTGATTTGCTCTACTTTAGTAAGGTCCTTAGTTTTTATAAGAGTAAATACCCTATTTGGTCCCTGAAAAAAAAACACGGACCCCATTTTGGTCCCTCAAACGACAAAAACCCCTTTTTAGTCCTTGAAAAGGACGAATTTCCAAAACATGGACCCTATTTTGATCCCTCAAAAATTTCTAAAAACCCCTTTTTAGTCCATAAAAATGTCCTATTTTAGTTTTTAGGGACGAAAAAAAGGGTCCGTGTTCTTTCGGGGACCAAATAGGGTATTTACTCTTTTTATAAATTTGAAAATGTGAAATTTTATTTGGGTGATTTGATTGAGTAATGCAGATGCAGATGTGCTAGACAAATTCTCTGCAAAAAATTATAATTGGGGATTCAATATTTTTATGGCCCTGAGTGAACTTTAGGACCCATCCAATGAATATATTTTGAACGATAAAAGTATTGTTGAAGTTGAAATATTTTCGATGACATTTGAAGACATTGAGTCTACAAGTCATCCAACATATCCTTCCCTATCCAAACAACCCAAAGATACTAACTCAAAGGACAATGATGTTGTTGACTTTAAGGATTTGGAGAAAATAGAGAAATCTTTTCTTCCACTACTAGAGGCAATTTGTTCGTGGCATCCTTCATTGCTTGACTGTAAGAAGAACAAAAGTCATAAGTTTACCGAATGGGCATTTACTGCATTGGGTCAAGTTCTGCAATTCCTGAAGAATAAGAAGTGGAAAGATATGAATGAGGAAGCATGTGAGAAACTTCAACATTTGTGGGAAGAACTTGAAATGAGTATATTAGACTTGAGTTGGCTAGAGCCTCTTGTAAAGTTTGCTATAAGTATGAAAGGATATGCTGAAAAGGTAGAGAAAGTGAAGAAGTTGAAGAAAAAGTTGGTGGTTGCAGAGAAAGAAATGAACATGATAAAGGAAAAGCTGGCTAGCACAGGACAAAGTGTTGAGATAACAAGAAAAGAATTAATGAGAGCAGAACAAGACTATGAAGAGAAGGATTTGGATGAAAAAATTGGATATGGAACACCCTAGGCCTATACACGGATAATGCAATAAATTAAATGCATGCTATATATTTGTATGTTGTAAGAATGCTCTGTTGTTATTTGATTTCTAATGTGAAATACCATAAAAAAAATGTCAATGATTAACTTCAAACTAAACATTGCCTCGCTCTGGAATTTACGAGCTGCAAATATTAAGCTAACAAAAGTCTTTACAAAAATAAATAGCATTTTGTCAATCTTTGAACTATTCAACAATACATTATGCAGTATGAAACCTCCCTTATATCACCGTCCACCCTTGTACCGCTGACAGGAGCCATAGGCTAACACATAGTCCAATAGAAACTCATTCATTTAACTGGATGGTTCCAAGCTCACCAAAACTTAAGATACACCCGGCCAAAGGTATAGAGCTTAAATCTGGACTATGGCTCCCCTCCTTAAAAATAACATCTAAGGAGGTGTCACATGTCCCACAACTCCAATGCAATCCCGGCCAGATGAAAACATGGAAGATGGGGCCCTTAAAAGTACCATCCACTGTGCACCGAGTGGTGGTATAGAAAAAACATATGATACCAATTCCTCCTTACTCCAACCCATCACAAATACAGCCGCCATGATAAATGTATTCATGCAAAAATAAAGCAGTACACTTCCATTTATATCCAACTTAATCTTAGAAATTCGTGAATAATAAATATATTATTGTACGTATTCGTGAATAGTAAATCACTATGCGTATACGTGAATAGTGAATAGTAAAAATACGGTATGTATACGAAAATGATGAATAGTAAATCAGTATGTATGAGTGAATAGTGAATAGTAAAATACGGTATGTATACGAAATGATGAATAGTAAATCAGTATGTATGAGTGAATAGTGAATAGTAAAATACAGTATGCATACGTGAATAGTACATTAATAATGTACGTGAAAATAGTACCATTGTATGAAATGCAAATTACAAATTCAAAGTTCTCATACTAGATCTTAAAACCTTATAAACCATAAAATATTTCATACATATATTTTTGTCAAAATTAATAAATAAATAAACATTTATAACTATACATAATTCACAAGTATAAGGAAGAATATTCAGAGTTACTTGTTACTTGCTAATTCCCAAATAATCACCAAATGGCTACTACAAGGCTCTCAAATAATTACTACCTTACTCTCCTTTTCTCTCTTTTCTCTCTCACTCTCTTCTGGCGAAAGGTGAATTGTAGTGTGTGTGTTTGTGTAGGTGGTGGGGGGTATTTATACTAAAAGTCCCCCTACCTTTTTCATTGGTGGGAACGGTGCTCCCCCTATTTTTTATTCTACAAGGGGCACCGAATGGGCATATTTCAAAAAGGATGGGCGCCGATCGACTATATTCAAAAAGCATAGCGTCGTTCTCTTATTTTCAATATGGTAGGTTCCCAATTTTCTACGTCCCCTCTCTCTTCCATTTCAAACGTAGGGCCCCGTTTACTATTTCCTTCTTTTTCTCCCTTCATCTCATCCTTCCGACACTTTTTTTCATTAAAACGTAGTGGGGGCCTGCCACTTTATAATTAATTTTAATATATATATATATATATATATTTCCTTTCTTCTTTTCCTACGTCCCTATATCCGTCCCCTTTTTTTTTTCTTTCTCCATTTCTACTATATGATATATTATTATACAATATATTTGTTATATTATTAAAATATAGCATTTATGTATATAAAATTTTAAATTCTAACCTTAGAAAATTTACTCATACTAAATTCTTGATAAATCAATTATCATAAATTAATCTATCCTCTAATGTTTTAGTTCCAAATAAAAATTAGGATGTTCTGCCTTTTTTCATAAGTTTGGGACACCTCGTTAACACCCGTAGGACTATTACACCCATTCCAACCTCCGATATAAAACCACTTTCAGTTCCTCGACGACTGCAAAATCTCATGAAATCCCGGACTAGCCTCAAGACCCCTCTTCGCTAGAAAGCCTACCACCAAATTACAAGCTCGAGGCACATAGGTTAGGTTCATTACCCAATCCATTCGTAGTAACCGTTGGACTTCATTGATGATGCCTGAGTCTCAGTGATTAGTGCCTTGTGTATGAAGAATCAACTCTAGACGCTCCAAAGAGTCTATTTTCCAACCACACTTTCCACACCCCCATCGCCCATGTTGATTTCAACCCCAAAGACATGCCCAGATTTCTACAGAAAGCTCATCCTCGTTATCAATGGGATGCTTTAAGAAAGCCTCTAGAAGCGTTACGCATAATTCCCCCACAAGCACACCTACTAATAGCCCTAGCGTACGAACCATCAACATTCACCTTCACCCACCCCTCCTTCGGTGGACGACAACTTTCTCGGGTAGGAGCCAAAGTGACACCTTCAAGTTTCAGCCCTGCCAAGTAGTCATTAGTAGAAATCATGCAATCCATCGTTGTGCAAGTACTAGCTAGGAAATGATCATTCAAGGTATATTTATTCTTAAACACAAACAAATTCCTATGTCTCCAAATCCACCAACACAGAATAACGAATTTGGAGGCCCACTCTTTCTGACCTTTAACATTCCACCATACCTAATCCAAAAGATTCATATTGCAGAACGTACGCCACTGTGCCTTGGGAACTTCCTTCCTTCGTAGTGATCTTGAGTGAGCACAATCCCAAAAAACATGCATAGTGTGCTCTACTCCTGCTCTGCAAAGGGTGTAGGCTGGATCCATTGTTAGACCTCTTCTAACACAATTTGCATTGGTGAGTAAGCATTGACAAGCTACCAGCTAGAGAAGCGTCTTACATTTGTATGGTGCTCGGACTTTCCACAAACTACCCCAATCCCTCCCTTGATCCATCATATCTCTTGAAAGAACCCCATAAGCAGATTTTACTGAAAAACCACCATCCTTTTCCCATTTCCATCTAACACCAAAATTATCATGATAGGTTATAACCCCCCCATGGATTGCATCCTATGTCCTTTTGATAACTGTCCACACATTCGAGCCAGGTCGTTTCGGATCAATGCGAGGGAAGAGATCATCCCCACATTTACACTTATCCCGAATTGACCGAGAGATCATCCCTATACATTACAAACCTCCAACCCAGCTTCATGAGGAAAGCTTAGTTGTTGCATTTAGCATGCCTCAACCCCAAACCTCCCTTCCTTTTCTCCTCACATACCTCATCCCAGTCTACTAGTGAGAATGAGAGGTTAATTTTGTTAGCAAGAACAATAATCCTTATCTCATTGAAAATGACATCATTTTATCATCTAAAATACATTATTTCACCATCAACCTTTTTTTTTCTTTGCCACCATGTTTTAACATTTAACATAACACTATGCTTGTTTGAAACGCATATGGGCGTGCCATACTAATGTTGACACAAAAAATTAAGAAAAAACTGTAATACTCCTCCAGTTTTAAATATAAGACATATTTAGGGAGTTTGTCTTGATCTTAAGTATAAGACATTATTTTCATCTTTGTTAACATTTTTCTAATTTATCCATATTGATACTTTCTCAAAAATAATCAAGCAATAAAGGAAGAAGGGAATTGAGGAAGGTGATTAGGATGTTTTAGAAATTACAAGTTATATTAACTAATTTAATCAACTTCTTAGATCACCAAGGAATATACAATAACCAGATAAGGATCGACATGTATCAAGATATCTAGCCCAATCCGAGTCATTAAATACCTTCAATTGTAAAGAAGAAGATGCAGGGAAGAAGATACCGTACTTGGCCATTTCTTAAGATATCTTAATACCAGTAAGGCTGCTTGATAATGCACAGTAGTGAGAGGATTAGTAAAGTGGCATAGTTACTAAAAAACATAGGACATATCTGGTCTGGTAGTTGTTAGGTATATCGGACGGCCAACCACTCTCCTGTAAGGAGTAACATCAGTAAGTAATGTACCAACATCTTGAGATAAGCGAGTATGATGAGCCATAGGATTAGAAGGAGGCTTGCAACCCAAATAACCTACATCATGAAGTATATCAAGTACAAAACTTACGCTGGTTTAAAGAAATGCTAGTAAAAGAACGCCCAACCTCAAGACTAAGGAAAAAATTGAGGTTACCAAGATCCTTAATCTTGAATGTGGTGTCAAGAAAGGATTTAATGTGAATAATTTCAATTGAATCATTCCCAAGGAAAATAAGATCATCAACATACACCAAAATAATTGTAAAAGAATCACCATTCTTTCTAATGGACAAAGAGTAATTAGATTTGGACTGAATATAACCAAAAGAAAACAAAGCAAAAGAAATTTTGACAAACCATTGTCGTGAGGATTGTTTCAAACTATAAAAGGACTTCTGCAATTTGCAAACTAGGTTAGAATGAGAAACATCCTCAAGTAATAAACGCACAGTAGTCATTTTAGAAACTAGGAGGAAAGACATATAAACATCCTCATGTAAATCACCATGTAAAAATGCATTATTGACATCAAGTTGTTGGAGATGCCAATTCTTATAAGCAGTGACAACAAGTAATAAACGCACAGTAGTCATTTTAGCAACTAGAGAGAAAGTGTCAAAATAATCAACACCTTCAGTTTAAGTATAGCTCTTTGCTACTAATCGGGCTTTGTATCTCTCTAAAGTGCCACCAGCTTGGAATTTTGTCTAAAACCCCTACTTAGAACCAATAATAAACTTATACTTAGGTAATTCGGTCAAAATCCAAGTATTATTTTGCTCTAAAGCTAAGATTTCAGCCTACATCACTTGCTGCCATTCACGATATTTAATTGCTTCACGATAATTTCGAGGTTCATAAGGAGTAGAAATAGAATAAACAAAATGCTTATAGTAGGGAGAAATATTACCGTAGAAAAGGACATAAGAAAGTGGATATCTACAGGAACCAGACTTGGAATCAAATGGTCCTGATGTAAGTTGAGAACAATGATAGTTACTTAGATATGTAGGATACTTATGTGGTCTTTCAAATCTATTGATATGTGGATTAGGAATGGGGATTTGAGAAATATCATTGGAAAAAAGGAAGAAACAGAAGAAACATGGGAAGCAACAAAAGAAGGATCAGAAGTGGTAGGAACATGAATGATCATTGTAATCAAAATCATCAAAATTAGGAGAATTAGGCAAGGGAATAGAGTTCTAGGAGAGGAAAATTGGGAATATGGAAAAATCAATTCATAGAACAAAACATGCCTTGAAATAAAAATTTGATGATTTTGAATATCAAGAAGAACATACCCTCTTGTGCCAAGTAACCAAGAAAAACACGTTTTCAAGCTCGAAAATCAAATTTTGTTCTATAGGCAGAAGAAGTACAAGAAAAACACAATGAACCAAAAAACTTAAAATTGTGTATAATCAAGTTTTGTATTATGCAAAATGAAAAAGAGAGTATCATTGTTCAAAATAGGAGTTGGAAGTTTATTGATGATATACACTGCATGGGAGATAGCATAACACAGTAAGACAAAGGCAAATGGGATTGAAACATCAATGCTCTAGCAACATGTAAAATATGTTGATGCTTTCTTTCCACAACACTATTTTGTTTTGGAGTTTTAACACATGAAGTTTGATGAAGAATATCCTTGGGTGCATGGAAAAAAAATCATTTGAAATTCAACACCATTATCAGTTCTAACGACTTTAACATTATGGGAAAATTGATTTTCAAGAAAAAGAATGAGGAATTGCAAAGAAGAACGAGCTTCAGATTTGGTTTTTAAGAGACATACCCAAGTATAACATGTCAAATCATTAACAACAGTTAAAAAATATCAATAATCATACATTGAAGAGAGTTTATATGGTCCGCAAATGTCAGCATGCAACAATTGTAATCAAGAAACAGTCTTAGAAGTACTAATGGAAAATGGAAATTTTTCTTTCATTTGAAAATGTCATACATCACAAGCACTAGAAGGATTACATGAAATGAAAGAAAACTATTGCTTCAGAATATTCAAAACGGAAGAAGACAAGTGACCAAGGCAAAGATAAATTGGGTTTGTAGGGTGTACTAGAATTGGAGCTAACACAAGCACTCATAAGTAAGTGACTATTCACTAGAATAATCCTTGAAAAAGCTCAACTATGCCAATTGTTTTCCATGTCTTTAGATCTTGTATGACACAACGAGAAGAAGAGAAAGTAAGACACCAAGATAATTGGTTAGCCATTTGAGAGACCTTAATGATATTAAAGTGAAATTATGGAATGTAAAGAGCATTGGTAAGACAAATATGTTCATTAATTGGGATAGTTCCAGATATGGAAGTGATAATGGTTGATTTATTTGGTAAGGTTAAACAAATAAGGGAGATAGACGAATATGAAGTAAACAGATGCAAAGAATAACAAACATGAGCAGCAACTCCACTACCAAGAATCCATCGATTAGAAGAATCAAAGGCCAAATTGGTATACATACTTTGTGTATTAGTCTTAAGAATCAAATTAAGTGTAGAAAGCTTATTAACATAAGAAGAAACATCAGGTTTTGATGCAGAAGCAATTGAAACATGAGCAACAACAATATAAGGCTGAAGTAAAGCAAGAAATTGATTATATTGATCTTGACTAATAGGATGATTAGCAGCAGTAGGAGTCAAAGATAAAATTCCAGCTGAAGGATCGGACTAGAAGAAGATGTTACCACATTATTTACTGAAGCCTTATTTCGATTTTTCTAGCCATGAGGAAAACCATGCTTTTTGTAGCATGTTTCAATTGTATGCCTTGGTTTACCACAATATTTCACACCTTAAGATTGGAGGTAAATTTAGGTTGATACACAGGCTTCAATGTTTGAGCAAGGCAAATGCTAAGTTCTATGGTTCCCATGAGATCTCTTTCTTGTTGGCTAAGGGAAAAAGCCTTATTAATAGATGGAAGTGGATCCATTAACAAGATTTGAGAATGTACAGTAGAGAATCGGTCACTAAGCCTTTTTAAAAATCTAATTACATAATCTTGACAAAAATAATCCTTTGAAGAGCAAGATCATTTAGCAATAGGATGAAAATTAAGCAATTTGTCCCAAATTATCTTGACATTAGTAAAGTAATCCAAAATAGAGAGGCCACCTTGTCAAATTTGGAAAAGTTCATCTTGTAGCTCTACAACTCTGAACACATCACTTTGATGGAAACGCTCCTTCAAATCATTCTAGATATCCACTGCTCAATTAAGCCAAATGACACTTGACTAATTGAAGGAGAAATCGAATGGAAAAGCCAAGTCAAGACTATATTGTTGCATCATTGCCACGCCAGAAACAGAGGATCGTTGATGGCCACAATACTGAGAGAGCCATCAACGAATTGATGCTTATTTTTGCTCATTAGGGCTATCATCATAGCCCGTGCCCAGTAGTGGTAATTGGTACCGATCAAAGGAGATGAAACTGTTGGATATGATTAGTTTTGATGATGTCTTATATAGATGTCATTATTAAGAGCAGAAAGATTGTATAATATACTTATCTACTACATTGACTAACTACTATATTTAATATAGATTAGTCCAAATTGAATTGTGGAGAATGATCAAGACAAGAGAAGAAAGAAAGAGTTGAATTATGGATAACGATAGAGAGAAGAGGAGAAAGAAAGAAGAACTTTCTTAATGGAATGAGAATATCATCATTCTAGTTCTTAGATTGATTCTAGAAGTCTCCACGATCAAATAGAAGTTGGAATGACTCAATTCGGAGTTAAGATAAGCAAAATCAAGCTTTGGGATGAGCTAACTCGAGCCAGGAAGTCTAAACTCAAGTTAGAATGATTTTCTACAGTGTTTTGTGCATCTGATAAGAGTAAACTCAAGCTAGGAAATCATAGACTCGAGTCAGCCACTAATTGGCTTAAGCCAAAAGTGATTTTCAGCAACTCTGTTCACCTCTATTTCACGTTCAGAATGAGCGAGGTCTGGTAATTCAATTATATCTCCCAAACCAGAGATAAGATTAAGGTGAAACAATTTTTTTTATAAAACTAGAATCCCAATGCGTCATTTTGATATAAAATTCAAGCCCAAAGGTATTCATATCAAGGATTTATGAATTGTAGAATTTGGAACTGAAATTCACACCACACAGCAGACCAAGCTTCGATGTTTTGAGTGTATCTCACAAATTAAAAATCCAATTGAGCTGAAATAGGTGGAATATAAAAGTAGACTCAAAAATCGTTCCATCATGACTTGAACCAACAAAACAGAGTTCAGACCAGGGAGATATGGCCTTTAAAAGTTGACACTGGAAATTCTGAAACCATTTCAGCATAGGCTCAGTTTTCTCGATATAGCTCACATTATACACAACCAAATGAACTGAAACCAATTCCATATGAATCTAGACTCAACAAGTGTTTCATAGAATTTGGAAGCAACCAATATTGAACAAAGACAAAGAGAGAAAAGCAATGGACAAAGAAGACTATATTGGTTCAATCCAACTCTTGACCTATATCCAGTCCCCAGAAACTCTTTGGGATTTCTACTATCTTTCAAACACAAATACAATTACACACTCTATATGAAGGAACCCTCTCACTCTAGGATTCACTTCCCCTTGCAAGTTGTAATCGTATACCCACACTTAAGGTTCCACAACCTTAAGATTTAACAAATCAAATGATCAAAGAAGTGTTTAGAAACTCCTCGTGAGTAGATAAAAGATAAACACTGAAGTACAAGAAATATCCGAAGATATTAATGGAACAGATGAAACAGTAGATTGCAATAAGTTTGAATTGAATGCGCAGAGTTTTGGTAGTTGGCAGAATTGAATGCTCCGGGTATTTGTAGTTATTGCAATTAATGACCGTTAGTGAAGCTTGAAGACTAACCGTTGTGATTCTTGAATATAGTCGTTAAACAGATGAAGTTTGGTTAACACTTTCGCCATTAATGATCCAGGTGGATTTTCCGTCACGACATTCTCTTCATTCCTTTTGTTTTGCCCATTGTGAAATAGCATTAATTGCGAGATTGGAATAGCAGCAAAAACTTTAGAATGATCACAGGATTGGTTATTGTGAAAATCACTCGATTTGGGAACTGCATTAAATGCTTCTCTGACACATAAATTGCTTTATGATAATTTAATGTTAATCCGAGTTATAATCATCTGAAACTCATTAGCAAACTGATTAAAAGCATTTAAGAATATTAATGAGTAATGATTTAAAGAAATAAAATCATAATCAATTGATTTAGATTTTCCAGAGACAGTGATTTTGAAAATAGAGAAGATTAACTCTTAGTTAAAGAGTTGATGCCTGGAGGTAATGACTTGAGGCAAGAAAATAAATGACTTGAGGCATGAAAATAAATGACCCGAGGCAAGTTAATTTTATAAGAGAATTAAAGTCTACAAGAAGTTAACTTGAAACTTTGACTAGAGGCAAATTCATTTTCCACAAGTTAAAAACGCAAGTTAAAGGAAATTGCAACTTGACTAGAGGTAAAAATAATTGCCTTGAGTGGTGCCTAGAGGCAATGACTTGATACGCAAAAGTCAAGAGCAATTCTTTTCAAAATGCACAAGTTTAATGTTTTAACTTGAAGTCTAAAAGTCATGCCTTGAGTTAATGACTAGAGTCATTAACTTGATGTGAAAAAGTTAAAAGCAATTCTTTTCAAAAATAGACAAATTTAATTCTTGACTAGAGGTTAGAAAGTTATTGCCTAGAGTTAATGACTTGAGTCATCAACTTGATATTTCAAAAGTCAAAACTGATGCTTTCTAAAAAAATAGACCAATTGAAAGCTCAACTAGAGTCAATAAGTATTTGCCTAGAGTCAATGACTAAAGTCATCAACTTGATATTCCAAAAGTCAAAACCAATACTTTCTAAAATAGACCAATTGAAAGCTTAACCAAAGTCAATAATTATTTGACTAGAGTCATCATCTTGATATGCACAAGCCAAAAACGATGCCTTTTGAAAATGCAAGTTTGAATATTTTAACTTGAGGTAAAAAGTTAATTGCCTTGAGTTATTGACTTGAGGCATTAACTAGATATTCAAGAGTAAAAAAAAAACGTTGAGCTCAAACTTTAAGATCAAATAAATAACTCGAGGCAAATAAATAATTGATTGGAGTTAACAATATTTATTTAAAACATTTCCATCATTCAACTAGAGGCATTCACCGATTTAACTTGAGGCCTGCATAAATTCAACTTATTAACTCCAAGGTAAAACCATTTTAGCTCAAGGCAACCAATGTAAAACTTCCAAAAACATTATAGATTTAAGTTAACTATATAAAATATGATTTAACTTTGAATCTATTAACTTATTTACATTCTATTTGTTATCATCAAAACATTAAAAACATAGAGAACTAACATCTACAACAGGCAAAGAGGAATGAAGATAGAGAAGAGTTCTTTTTAACTCGAGTCAAAGGATGGTAACTTGAGTCTGACCTGTAACTCAAGTAGAGAATAAACCACTCGAGTCAATGAAGCGTAGTAGAGCACAGTTCACGTCTCGAGAATTCAGAAATTGTTGTTATCAACTGATTACTACTTGTTGTACTCTTCAATGCTATTAATCATATTAGTGAGCAAGTTTCAGATGATCAAAAGCTCGAATTAAGGATCATTGCCAATGCTTGCAAACTCACGTGAACCACTGCAAAACTTGTAACTCGAGCCAAGGCAAGTCCAAACTCGAGCCTAGCCAAGTCAGAGAGCAAAGGATTTTCAAGAAGGGCATTTGACTTGAGCCAAGGAGTAACAACCTTGAGTCAAAGCAAGGTCGAGAGTTAGACATTTTGAATAGTGTTTTTGACTCAAGCACAAGTCTCAAACTCGAGCCAAGTCAAGCCAGAGCAACCTGATGAAGAGCAAATCTGACGTGCAAACTTGAGTCTTCAAATGCAACCTCGAGTCCAAGGTCAAAGTCAAGCCAAGGAGATACAACTCGAGTCAAGACGAGACAAAAACCAATATGGAGTAAAGCAACAACCTCTTAACTCGAGCCAATTAATGATAACTCGAGTTCAAATATATGCTTCAAAAAATCATTGTGCTCGTAATCTCAAAATCATTGATTGTGATTTCATTACTTCTTATCACCACTCGTTATTATTCCTAACTATGTTTAATTAGTTTGTTAATGAGTTTCAGATGATTTTGATATGAATTAACAACAGTTTACAAAAAGCAGATGATTACGTTAGAAGCTTCAACGGCTATTTCTCCAATAGACTAAAACTTACAACGGTAATATTCTACAATGGACCAATGCTTCAACAGACTAATATCAGTTGTCTATAACTAGAGACACATTCAAGATAGAGATAAGAACGATAAGAGCTTGCACTACCGAAATGATGACATTCTAAATCCAACGCTTAACTCATACACATTTGTTCTCAATGCTTATATAATTCATCATAAAGAGTGAAATAATTTTTATTGTACTTCAGTGTTTATTCATTCACTTATGAGAAAGAGAAGATTCATTGCAATCATCTTATCATTTGAGAGTTACTCAAGATTGGGTGATCTTGAGTGGGAAACAAACTGTAACCTTACGGTATGTAAGGGGGAGTATTTGAGTGACAGATTTAGCTTCACAAGTGCCTGTGTGAGCTTGTGGGATTGTAAAAGCTTCTCTTGTGCCCAAATTAAACAAAAGGATAGTAGATTGAAAATCTCAAGTGGAGCTTGGGGACTGGACATAGGTCAAGGATTAGGCCAAACCAATATAAATCTCAGTTTGCATATTCTCTTCCCTTATCTCTTATATTCCCAGCATATAAATTTGAAGTTCTAAATTTTTTATCAAACACCCAATTCACCCCCCTCTTGGGTGATAGCCTGGTCTAACACGAAACAAGTACCAACGATGGATTTACGTTTGGATGCATGAAATAGCAACTAGACAGATCTTGATTCGCTGCTAATGGCCGATGACGCAATAGAGAAACTTTTGGTAGAGAATGAGACAAAGAAATCAGGATTTGTATAAGAATCAAAAGTTGAAGAAATCAATCGATGAAGAGAAGTGATTTCAAATCGATGAAAGAGAAAATGAGGAAGACGAACTCCTTTGTACAGATAGGGTTTAGTTAAGTCAAAATGAAAACAGGAAAAGCAGAAGACTATTATTGAGGAAGAGAGAGAAACTTTGATACCATAATATGCAAAATAGAATGAGAAGGAAAAGCAAACTAAGGAAAAGGTATTCTTATTGAATTAGGATTGCACTCGTACGTAGCTCCTTTATGTAGAAAGAGCAAGTTACAACTTAACTAAAATAAGTAAGTAAAGTGGTTACAACAGAACATATAGTTACAAACTTTAACTAATAAACAAATATCAACTATGTAACTGACTCTGTGAGTTTTCACCATTAGCGACTGTGCTTGGTATTTAAAATATGATTTTTTCCATATTATTCCTATCTTATTTTTGTTCTAAAGCTCTTGTCCTTTTTCATTTGTTTGTATTTGTTTCTTCTTTCTTATTTTTCCTATTTTTGGAGGAAATATATACACGCACAATATCAAATATGTGATGAATGTACACATTAAAAATATTGTGGTAGGAGACTTATTATATATAGAGAAAGAGCAGACAACAAGAAGTCATTGCTAAATATTTGGAAGCATTTGATGCTTCAAATTTTCCTCAAGGGTGTAGTATACTATGTTAGTTATGATTAGTTTTGATGATGTCTTATATAGATGCCATTATCTAGAGCAAAAAGCTTGCATACTACATTTATCTTTTACCTTGATTAATCTTATGTATTAATGTAGATATGAAGTTTAAACAATGAAGAATGATCAAGAGAGGAGATTGAAGAAAGGAGAATATCAATATGAAAATCTCTATGATCAAATGGAAGTTGAAATGGCGGAGTTCAAATAGGTTACAGATGCATTCTTGAAGTAATACTCGAGTATCACAATGTAATTCTCGAGTATGGTATTGATCCTGAAGCAATATTCGAGTATCTCATATCAATACTCGATTATGGTACATTAAACAGTTCTTATTCAAGCAAAAATCTCGTCAATACTCAAGTATTACACATCAATACTCGAGTAGAGAACTTCAATACTCGGGTAATAGCGTGTTTTTCAACTACTCTGCTCAACTCTGTTTCTGGCGATGTCTGGTAATTCGGTGATATCTCTCAAACCAGAAGTGCAATTGAGGTGAAACACATTTTTTATAAAACTAGACTCCCAATGCGTACTTTGGACAAATATTCAAGTCCAAAAGAGTCCAGATGAGAGAGCTATGATTTTTACAAGTTCCCACAACAGTCACTGTCACAATCCAGACCAAGCTTCGGTAATTTGAGTGTATCTCACAAATGGAAAATCCAAATGATATGAAACTGGTGCCATTGGAAGCTAGACTCAAATAAATTTTCAAAAACATCAAGAACATAGAAAAAGAAGATCAAGTGAAGGAGTTATGATGTTTTGAAGTTGATAGTGTGTTCTGGATGCTACAAAAATGCTGGATAAGAACAACCTCCATGCATCTGATGTTAATGGACAAAATACAACTAGTTTGGAGCTGATTCTTATTGAAATGGAAAGAATATTTGAAGAGGTTTCTGAGATGGGGTGATTTGCTAAATTTGGATTTATACCAAAGACGTTATGCTTGTTGGAAATTGTTGTCAATGAGATTACTTCTTGAAAATCTGATTTTTGCACAAGAACATAATATATGGCAGCCAGTAGTTTGACATTCGAAAATGATTACTCGAGTGGAGGATGATACATATTCAAGTAATGTTGAGACAGAGCCATTAGTGAAGCAACCTATCAGTAGTACTCGAGTATGTCACTTATATACTCGAGTAATGTCGGGAATCAGTTGCTGGAAACTGAAGATACTCGAGTATTGGGAAGGAGATACTCAAGTATGTTGATTGCTGAATGTGATACTTGCTCTCGGTTTGTCTAATACCTAGGTATGGCATATGTGATACTCGACTATGTGCATGATACTCTAGTATGCTGAATTGAATTCCCAAGTATGCTCTGCTAATATGTTTCATCTAGCTTATTCATTTCAGCGAAGTACAGGAGATACTTGAGTATTGAGATTGAATACTCGAGTATGGTCAAGATCAAAGCTTCTGATATAACTGAACCACAGAGATACTCAAGTATTGAGTATGGGTACTCAAGTATTGACAGTGTGAATTCTCTGATATGATCTTGCTGCAACAATACTTGAGTATTGGATATAGATACTTGAGTATGGTACTCAAGTATGAAAATTGGGCTACTCAAGTAATATCGAGGATTGATCACCTGTGAAGAATACTCGAGTATTGAGGAAATATTCAGCAAGTATTGAGGAAATAATCAGCAAGATTCAGGAAGTATTCAGCAAGTATTCAGGAAAAATTCAGGAAGTATTCACGAAGAATTCAGGAAGTACTCAAGATTGAATACTCAGGTATAATCAATATCTCAGCCTCTGGTATAACTGAATGACTATGGTACTCGAGTATGAGAATTGGCTACCCGAGTATTGTTGAGGATTGAGCTTCTGTGAATTGCTTCTGCTAGATACTCGAGTACTCAGAATGGCATACTCGAGTATGACTATCAATTAACGAAAATCCTCTCTGCAATATTGTTCGAATGGATTGATTATTTAATTAATTCCTCTTCTACATCACTCAATATTATCTATGATATTACTAATTATCTTCTTGAGTGATTTTCAGATGATTAATTGTTGTTTGAATTTTGATGAGTTGTCAAGCACCGAAACTGATGGAGAAACAGAGACAACGCGCTAAACCCAATTAAGGCTGGCCCATATTAGCAAAAGCACCGAATCAATATTTAAGCCATCCTTTGTCCAAGACCACATGAATGGTAACTGTAAAGAAACACTATCAAGTGGACACTCAAATGGGGCAAATGGAAGATGCAGATATTTGAACATTGTTACATTCAAATCTTTCCAACAGATGTATACGAATGTCAAAATGAAGATTCAACGAAGCTGAGTAGGAAGCGAAACTGAAGCAAAGCAATTGACGGAATAAGCAAAACGACAAAGCATTTAGATTTGTCAACTGCTATCTCTCCAACAGACCGAGATTCAAAATTGTTACTATTAACAACGGTCGAATACACGCAATGGACGATTGCTTCCAACAACATCAATACTGATTGATTATAAATAGAGAAGCATTCAAAGATAGACAGTGAACACAGAGACATGAGCTTACATGTTCAAAATGCCAGTACTCTGATATTCACTTACTCTCTGTTCTCAATGCTTACATAGTTTACCGTAGAGAGTGAAATGATTTGAATTGTACTTCAGTGTTTATTCATTCACTTCTGAAAGAGAAGATTTATCTGTAAACATTCTATCTGAGAGTTACTCAAGATTGGGTGATCTTAAATGGGAAAGACGTTGTGTTGATTACAGCTTGTAAGGGGAGTGAATTCTAATGAGAGGATTACTTCGAGTACAAAGTGTATAATCAAGCGAGTGTATTGATTACAGTTTGTAAGGAGGAGTGAATCCTAGTGGGAGGATTACTTCGAGTACAAAACGTGTAATCAAGTTGAAAGCAGATAGTGGATTGAAATCTCAGGAGGAGCCTAGGGACTGGATGTAGGTCATCGTGGATTGGAACGAACTAGGATAAATCATAGTTTGCATATTCTCTTCTCTAAACTCTTATATTTCCAGTATATGCTTATTTGAATATCTAACTATTGATTTATAAGTTGCAAAAAGATTTTCAAAAATCCTAAAGTTTTATCAGACACCCAATTCATCCCCCCCCCCCCCTTGGGTGATAGTCAGGTCTAACACACTAGCAGCATTCAACTTAACCGTCGTTAATCAAGTTTCCAGGGAAGAATCTCTAACAAGAGGAGGTACCATTTCTTGCATATTTTTAATATGATATTCCTGATCCCCCTTTTTTTTTCTTTTTGTTTTTGCTTCGGTGGTGTCATTTTTCAATGTTAAGGTCTTTTATTTTTTTCAAATTTGAAAATGGTAAATCATATTGTGGTGATTCGATTAAATAATGCAGATGCAAATGTATCACGCAAGTTCTATGCAACTAGTTATAGTCGGGGTTTTCGTATGTTTATGCCCCTAAGTGAACTTGAGGACCCATTGAGTGGATATATTTTGAAAGATTAATGTATTATTAAAGTTGAAATATTCTGTGACTTTTGAAGGCATTGAGTCCACAAGTCACCCGACATTCACTTCCGCTACAAAAAAAATGCTGGATTACCGACGGAATTTTGTGGTAATTGGATTTCCAACTGAAAATGTTTATCACAGAAAAAACCATGGTAAAATACATTAGTGGCAAAAAACATTACCAATTGAATTTCCATCGGTAATTTCTATCACAAATCAAATTACCGACGGAATTCCGTCAGTAATGTCTTTTCTGATAGATGTTTTTCCATCAATGGTTATGTCCTTGATCCGGTGTTTTCTTTTTCTTTTTTTTTTTTTTTTTTTTTTGTAGTGTTCCTTATTCCATAAACCTAATTTTTGTATCTCCAAATTTTAATTTCCCTCCATCTAAATTTTGAACGATTGTGTTGCTGTCACCAACCAGAAAAATAGAATACACCTCCCTCTTGCTACACCTAGCATATATGTAGGTATGTATTACCTTCCTATGTGCATCTCTATCATAATATCTTGATCTATCTCTTTTTTTATCGATCATCATATAATATTCATATTTTATATTGATATTTTATTCTCACTTGAATGTTATAATATCTCGTGGAAAAATAAATTAGGATATGAGTAGATTTTATATCAAAATATCCTTTTATCTTATAATTAATTAAAGGATAGAAAAATATATAAAAGATAATTAAATAAGTATAACTATTAATAAATTTAATCAAATATATCTCATAATCTACACATATTTAATTTAATATATATATATATAGACACACACATGCTTATCACAATCCAACATCGCTTTGCCCATGTACTCATAAATAGTACAAAATGCTCAATTGTTTTCACTTCAGTGCTGCATAGTCCACAACCTGGGTTAATTGAGCATTTTCCCTTAAAAAGAGCTTTTTTGGTGCCCAAAGCAGTTCCATAGTCTTCTAGAGGCACAGTAAACACAAATATTTACCAGGGTTATCACTAGCTTTTATGCCAAGAACCTCATAAGCATCATGCTTCACTTCATCCTTGGACAGAAGAAACATTTCTAATTGACTTTCAAATTAACTGAGAAATAGCAGGTTCATTCAGAATCATTAATTTCGTTTCAATACAAAAATTCTTTGGATAATCACATTGGGTGCATTAATATTGTGATAGAACTATATTGCTTTTTTTTTTTTTTTTTTTTTTTTTTTTTTTTTGGTAAATTTCGTGCTTTATGATTGGGTGGAATCTTGGGTTAGGCAAGCCAATGAACAACTTTGACATGGTGGCAAAGAATTACCTAGTATCCACTCCATTTGGAATAACGACATCTTGGAATCTCTTCCCTCTCTGCAACAGGAAAGGAATATCCCTTTTCATGTTTCTTATGGTCCGTTTCCTTCTACGTTAATTAACGGGCTTTTGGTTTTTCATCTTACTCCTATTGACCCGTTGGCTTTCGGATTTCATTGTGTTTAGGTAAACATATAGACCTAGCAAGTTGATTGATTGTACGATATGAATAATCTGCAGGAACCGAAGGATATAGCATGCAAGAAAATAGCATGGACTATTTCAAACTTCAGTACATTGAAGACTAATGTCCCACACTATTCTTATGTTTTCACCATCGGCAATTGTGCTTGGTAATTGAAATATGTTATTTTAATATCATTCCCTTCTAATTTTCTTCAAAAGCAGTTTTCCATTTTATTTTTATTTTGATATAATTTTTAAAAATATACAAGTTTAAAAGTGTAGCAATGTTGCCCCTCCGTTGAAAATATTAACGATTAACATTATATATTATCGCAGGAGACCCTAACCCTTTTATTAATATAATTAAATATGTAATAAACATATTATTAATATAATTGTCTCAGGAGACTTCTCATATACAGAGGAAGTCAACGTGGGAACTATTTGGGTATATTTTTGGCAGTAGCTGATGTTTCGAGTTTGCCTCAAGGTTGGAGTATATATGCAGCCTGCAAATTGACGGTGGTCAATCAAGCTTCCATTGAAAAATCTGAGGAAAGAGGTATCATTCGTTACTGCATCTTGTCTAATCTTCTAGAAGGTGCTTTCGTTTTGGCGGTCTCATTTTTATGCTATGCCCTTTCTTTCTCGGAAACTGATCGATTTTCTCCTGGAAACTAATGTGTAAATAAATAAACACAAGTGGAAAATAATTTTATTTTGGAATGGGATGGGAGTCTTTCATTGATGTTCCTTTGCTTTTGGGGTATTGAATGCAGATTTAAACCATAAGTTCGTTGCAAATGAAGATGACTGGGGTTATTTTTATTTTATGGAATTGGCTGAGCTTCAGAACCCATCTAACGGCTATATTTTGAATGATAAATGTATTGTTGAGGTTGAATTATTCTATGTGACATTTGAAGGCATTGGGCTTACAAGTCGTCGAACATATCCTTCGTTATCCAAGCAACCCAAAGACATTGACTCAAAGGACAATGATGTCGTTGATTTTAAGGATTTGGGGAAAATAGAGAAATCGTTTGTTCCGATGCTAGAGGAAGTTTTTTCATGGCATCCTTCATTGTTGGACTGTAAGAAGAACAAAAGTCATAAGTTTACCGAATGGGCATTTACTGCATTGGGTCGAGTTCTGCAATTTCTGAAGAACAAGAAGTGGAAAGATATGAATGAGGAAGCATGTGAGCAGCTTCAACATTTGTGGGAAGAACTTAATACGAGTCTATTGGACTTAAATTGGCTTGAGCCTCTTGTAAAGTCTGCTATAAATATGAAGGGACATGCTGAAAAGGTAGAGAAAGTGAAGAAGTTGAAGCAAAATTTGATGGTTGTAGAGAAAGAAATGAACATGATAAAGGAAAAGCTGGCTAACACAGAACGAAGTGTTTTGATGACAAGAAAAGAATTAACAAGTGTAGAACAAGACTTTGAAGACAAGGATTTGGATGAAAAAATTGGATATGAATCGCCTTTGGCCTATACATGATGAATAATGTAACAAATTAATAAATGCATCCTGGATATATGTAAGAGTGCACTCTTGTTATTATTTGATTTTTAATGTGATATACCATGAAAAATGGCAATGATTAACTTCAAATTGAACGTTTCCAGATTCTGGAATTTCTGCAAATATTAGGAGTATTTGGTTTGAGGGGGGGGGGGAGGGCACACTTTTACCAAATTTGGTAAATATTTCCAGTCACAATGGGGTCCATGGGAGGGCAGAATTGGAATCACAATGGGATTCAAGAGTTGTTTAGTAAAGATGAGAGAAAAAATTTCTCTCTCCTCCCTCCCCTCAAATCAAACACACTATTAAGCTACAAATCCCTTTCCTTTAGATCAGGGCATTCACTGATATCCTTCATATGAAGGTTGAAATCTGAATATTGCCATATTTATGATATGTAATACTACTAAAAAAATAATATAAGGGTCACATGCCTTTGAATCCTTTCATAATAATGAGAGGTTGATAGGCATAAAGTATAGAGCCTAATTAAGGACTCTGCAAGTGCACCGGTCATATTAAGTAATAGATAGTGAGTAAGATATTATTGCCACAATTAAGGATTTGGTATCAACAATGTCATTGAGCAATGACTTTACACTTTATAGCTTAAGTTGAGTCAACACAATTTGAATAGAAAGTAGGAATAAAAGCTAATCAAAAGAGAAAGAAAAAATAAATCTAACTATAACTAAGACTAAAGATAAAGGTGATTCTAGATCTTAAGCAGTAACTTGGATTATTATAGCTTTGGTTATTTCTTAGTGTCTAATTTCTCCACTTAATTGCATTTAAAGTTATATTTGCTAGTCTAGGATTCTTATTTATCTAAGAGTGTCTTTTGATTCACTAAAAGGCATTCCAATTATGTTAATTCTTAAAGTATTAGGTAACCAATATGTAATTAGATTAATTTAAGTGCAAACCTAATGAGACTATGTGAGGCCGGTAGGTATATGTCTATCCTACAAGCAAATTAAATCCGGAAACCTGATCCTACACGATTCAATTGAAGGTCTAGTCTAAATTTCTTATGTCTAAACTCTTTTAGAACATCAAAATAATCCCAATTATATGTCTCTTATTTCAAGATAATCAAGCACACAATTAAATCAACAAATATAATAATAAAGCAATTAAAAGAAGAAATCATCATCCACTAATCCATAATCAAACTAAATAATCCAAAATAAGGATTTAGCTATATAAATTGAACATTGTCATGCCCAAAATAATAGCTAACCAAAGACAAAATAAAAAGACAAGAAAGAAGAGAAGAGAAATAAGAAACAAAAACTCAACATCGAATTTTCATCCGCTCTACAGATCTTCTACATCTCCAAACTTTAAATCTCCCTCCATCTAATTTATGACCACCTGTGTTGCCGTCACTAACTAAGAAAATATAACACACCTCCCTCTTGCTATCTCTGGCATATATATAAGTATATATTGCCCCCTTCCATGCGTCTCTATCACAATATCTTGATTTATCTCTTTTTTTTTATCGGTTATCATATAATATAGATATATTATATTGATATTTTATTCTCACTTGAATCTTATAATATTTCCTGCCAAAAAAAATAGGATATGAGTAGATTTTATATCAAAATATTCTTTTATCCTATAATTAATTAAAGGATAGAAAATATATAAAAGATAATTAAATAGTAATAAATTTAATCAAATATATCTCAGAATATACACTTATTTAATTATAAAATATATACTTATCAAACTCCCACACACTTAAACGTTTGCTTGTTCTCAAGCAAAAGAAAGAAAATTCATTATCTAAATAAGAAGAGCATTGGGTGTGAAATTCCTAAATAAAGAGCAACACACCACCACTCTTAGATCATACTATCAAATTTTATTCAATTTAATGTCTTATAAAAATGAGTCACTAAGCTAACAGTCTTAAATAATTGTAATAATCTCTTAACGTTCCCATGATAAAAGGATTGACAAGTAACAAGTGCAACAATAAGAATAGTAAGGGAATATTAAGCTACTAAACTCCTCCAAAAAATTTCAAATTCTCCACTTAACCAAACTTTTCATTTAATTTCTTAAGGATCCTCAAGTAGAAAATATCTTAATTCATTTTTTTTTTTTTTCATCTTGAGATGTTGTAAGTCCCTTTTTGACAAACCCTGCACATGGATAATGCAACAACGATTACTTAGTTACTCCAATAGATACCTCAAGAGACTTTTTGGCCCAACTCATAGCCCTCTTTGACTTTACCATTTGACGCGAGTGCCAACATTGATGATGAAGGGCCCATGGTAACTAAGTAAGATCAAGAGAAGTCATTGGAGTTGTATTTCTTATTCTCTCCTTTTTTTAGGCTTTTTTTCCTCATAATAAGTTATTTCCCTAAACAAAGGCTTTACTTAGCCAACAAAGGTCATCATCTAATTTCCTAAAGAAATCCTGTAACAAAATTTTCATAAGCTAATAATATGTTGATCATATTACAAGCTAATGCCTATTCTCATAGTTCATCTCAAGATTGATACAAAAATTTAAGGCGTAGAGGCTTAATTGAAACATTGTTTTCTATTTAAATTTTTTGGCTTGATAATATTCTCTAAGATGGGGAAGGCTCAAAGATAAGGTCAATTCTAAACAATGCAATTTCAAATTAAAAATCTTTTCAATTGTATATATAAGGACAAGCACAACCAACAAACTCATATCCCTCTCCCACACGTCAAGCAAACACTATCCTCAATGTTGTAAAAATCAATAAAGAGGGAAATGAACTAATACTCTCCAGGTTTAGGTTTCTAACTCTAATGTGGAGTTCTTCCTCTAGTACCATCCATGATGTTTCAAGTTTTGAAGAAGAAAAGAGTGCACAAGTAAGACTTTGTAGTCATAAGAGGAGTGCTCATCTTTAAACCTGAATAAAAATTTTAAAAAAAAGTGCAAGAAAAATCATAGGGTTGTCTCTCAAGAAGCGTTTGGTTTATAGTATTCAGCCCAACTATGTCAACACGATCATCTAATCATACGTATGAAACACCATAATCACCTTGTATATATTAATTTCTCTTCAAGTAACAAGATTTCAAACAAAAAAGGTGCTCATTCATGTTAACTAACCTGTATTTTCTCAATCATAGACAATTTATAATACAAGGATTCATTGAATTCAAAGAAAACACAACGTGCACATAATTACAAATAGATATAGGCACTTTCAAAAATTTAAAGCATCCAACAAAAACCACTCAACTCTCATCAATAAGAGTCAAAACATCAATAAGAGAATCATGTACAATGACTCTTCAAATTTACTCATCAAAATGACATGAATTAGGTTCCATAACGGGAACCTCTTCTAGCACCCATTATTCTCGTCTAAATCAATTTTAAGCTCACAGTCACTTTTTACATTTTTCATAGTCTCATGCAATTCAACATCTTCAACTTCCTCACAAGAATCATCATCAACACAAGAAGTAGTTATCATGCTTAAGGAATTATCTTGCCTCATAGTCTGAAGGGTTGAAACTATTTGACTCACATATATTCCAATATTTTAGACACTTGACTCAACTCTAGTGACAAGTTTCTTTTTCTCTCCACTAAATATCTCTGATGCTTCCACACACTCCTCAAATAATCTTTCTAAATTAGATTTTCTCTTATACTCAAGGGTGTGTTTTTCTTTTTTTGTCCTAAAAAGAGGATGTGCTCTTCAATATGTGGATAAGAGTATAAAGGAGGGGTAATTTCTTTAGGACAATACTTGACATGTGGATCACAAAAGTTTTGTTGCTCAAAATTTTTACTAGGACAAAATGAAAGGTCAAAACAAGTTTGGTTAATTCCTTGCAAAATCAATCTCCCACATAATGACTAGTAGTTGTATTATATGGACAACGCTCATATAAATAACTCTCTCCACAATAGGCACAAGACATGCAAACATATTGAGAAGAATTAACACATGGAATATAACCATCATTATTTATACTTTTTTTGTATTGCCTATATTCATTCAAAGAATTTATAAAAGCAATTAGTTTATCTTGTGTTGAAGACAAGGAATTCATCTATGATCTATTTCTCAATATTAAAACCAATTGGTTGCCACGTGAAATCCTTTTTTATTTCCTCTAAAAAAGGAAAAGAAATAAGATGTTGACTAACTCAAACTTAAGCTACTAATGCTCAATCAATTTCAACCAAAGCAGTTGTGATACACAAGTCCCCGACAACGGCGCCAAAAATTTGATGGGCACAAAATATAAAGTCTAAGAACTCCACAAGTGCACGAGCCGTATCAAGTAATAATGAGTAAGTAAGATATCGTGCCCACAAGGACTTGGTATCAACAATATCGTTGAACAATGACTTTACACTTTAGCTTAAGTTCAGTCAACACAATTTGAATAGAAAATAGGAATAAAAGCTAACTAAAACAAAACGAAAAATAGATCTAACTATAACTAAGACTAAGGACAAGGGTGATTCTAAATCTTAAGCGGTGACTTGGATTATTATAACTTTGTTTATTTCTTTGTGTCTAATTTCTCCTCTTAATTGCATTTAAAGTTATATTTGCTAGTCTAGGATTCTTGTTTACCTAAGTGTATTTTGATTTACTAAAAGGCATTCCAATTATGTTAATCCCTAAAGTCTTAGGTAATCGATAATTAATTGGATTATTTTTAAGTGCAAGCCTAATGAGACTATGTAGGGTCAGTAGGTATATATCTATCCTACAAGCAAATTAAATCTGGAAACATAACTCAACACGATTCAATTGAAAGTCTAGTTTAAATTTCCTACGTCTAGGCTCCTTCCTTTAGAACACCAAAATAATCTCAATTAGATATCTCTTGTTTCAAGATAATCAAGTGCACATTTAAATCAACAAATATAATAGTAAAGCAATTAAAAGAAGAATTCATCATCCATTAATCCATAATCAAACTAAATAATCCAAAACAAGGGTTTAACTACATAAATTGAACATTGTCATGACCAAAATAAAGCTAACCAAAGACAAAAGAAAGAAGAGAAGAGAAAAGAGAAACAAAAACCCAATGCCGAATTTTCATCCGCCCTATAGATCTTCTGCATCTCCAAACTTTAAACCTCCCTCCATATATATTATGAACGCTTTTGTTGCCTTCACCAACTAGGAAAATAGAACACACCTCTCTCTTGTTATGCCTAGCATATATATAGGTATATATCACCTCCATGTGTGCATCTCTATCACAATATCTTGGTTTATCTCTTTTTAGTTTTATTGATTATCATATAATATAGATATATTATATTGATATTTTGTTCTCACTTAAATCTTATAATATCTCCTGCAAAAATAAATTAGAATATGAATAGATTTTATATCAAAATATCTTTTTATCCTATAATTAATTAAAGGATAGAAAAATATATAAAAAATAATTAAATAAGTATAAAATATTAATAAATCAAATATATCTCAGAATCTACACTTATTTAATTATAAAATATATACTTATAAGAGGTTAATTTTGTTGGTAAGAATCCTTATCACATCCAAACATGGCATCATTTCATCATCTTACACTTTTTCCTTAATTTTTCTTTGCCGCCATGTTTCAGCATTTAACGTAACACTATGCTTGTTTGAAACACATACGGGCGTGTAAATGTAATACTAATGTTGGGCCAAATAATAATAATAACAAATTACGAAAAAAGTGTAATACTAAGTTCGGGATTGGTTATAGGTTACTAGAAAAAGTATGCATGAAAAGTAGAAGCCAAAAAAAGGAATAAAAAGGCAAAAATAGGTGACTAAAAGGATCAACATAGTCCAAATCCCAGAATAAAAAGAAATCCTTCAATTTTGTCATTTTCTTGGAAGCTTTCTGGACGCTAAAAGTCAAAGTTCAGTGGGAATATGGATCTGGACTAAAGTTTCTCTTACTAGTTGAGACGAACTAATAAAAAATATTTCAACGGTTGGGAAGAGTGTAAAATCTCCCTTGAGGAATTTCTACATATATGCAAGTCATTAAATGAAGGCCCTGACTTAATTTTCTTTATTCATTTACTATATATTTTTTTTCCTGCTGTATTCATTTTCTATATATAGTCTATGCTCTTACGTACTTTATTTCTTCATTCAGGTAAAAAAAAATGTCCAGTTTTCTTTTGTACTTGTTTCTTTATTGCTCATTAAGTGGATAATTCTTGGCAAAATTAATAAATAAACGTTTAACGAAGACTGATGATGATTTCAATGAAGCAACAATTAATTAGTACACTTTAAATTGAATTTGAGGGCGTGATTTAAATATATCCTGCTCAATATACTACTTCATCATCTCAAGCGATCGTTCTTAACATCTTTCGACTCAACATCTCCAACAATGTACTTCTCCACATGGAAGCCATATTTCTCCCTCAACTACCGCTTTACACGTGACTCACCCTGGTTTCGATTGTGTTTAAGACGCAGCAAAAGTTGATGGTACGATGATGAAGAATCAGAAACAGAAGGATGTACTGGTAACATCCAAGAAGACATGGACAATAACAAATTTCAGTAAATTGAAGACCAATGTCCGACACTGTTCTGATGTTTTCATCGTCCGCGACTGTGCTTGGTATTTAAAATATGTTTTTTTTTCATATTATTCCTCTCTTATTTTTGTTCTAAAGCTCTTATCCTTTTTCATTTTTTGTGTCTTTGTTTCTTCTTTCTTATTTTTGGAGGATATATATATATATATATATGATGAACACATCAAAAATATTGTGGTAGGAGGCTTATTATATACAGAGGAAGAACAGACAACAAGTCATTGGCTATATATTTGGAAGCATCTGATGCTTCAAATTTGCCTCAAGAGTGTAGTAGTATACTAGCAACCTTCAACTTAAACGTCGTTATCAAGTTTCCAGGGAAGAATCTCTAACAAGGGGAGGTATCATTTCTTGCATATTCATTAATATGATATTCCTCTAAAATTTGTTTTCACTTCGGTGGTGTCATTTTTAACGTTAAGGTCCTTTTTTTTAAAATTTGAAAATGGTAAATCATATTGTGTTGATTTCATTAAATAATGCAGATGCAGATGTATCACGTAAGTTCTATGCATATAGTCGGGGGTTTCGTATGTTTATGCCCCTAAGTGGACTTGAGTGGATATATTTTCAAAAATGAATATATTATTGAAGTTGAAATATTCTCTGTGACTTTTGAAGGCATTGAGTCCACAAGTCACTGGACATTCACTTCCTTATTCAAGAAACCTACCCAAGACATTCACTCGTCAAAGAACAATGATGTTGTTGAGTTTAAGGATTTAGGGAGAATAGAGAAATCTTTTGTTTCCCTACTAGAGGAAGTTTGTTCTATGCATAATCCTTCATGGCTGCACTGTAGGAAGAATAAAAGTCAAAAGTTTACTGAATGGGCATTTACTACATTAGGTCGAGTTCTGCAATTTCTTAAGGACAAGAAGTGGAAAAATATGAATGAGAAAGCATGTGAGCAACTTCAAGCTTTGTGGGAGGAACTTGAGATGAGTGGACTAGATTTGAATTGGTTGGACACTCGTGTTAAGTTTGCTTTAAATATGAAAGAATATTTGGAGAAAGGAGAAAGTGAAGAGGTTGGAGCAAGACTTAGCGGTTTTGGAGACAGAAATGAGCAAGATAAAGAAAAATCTAACTAACAAGCGTTAAAATGAAGAGAAAAGATTTGATTAAAGCAGAATTAGGCTTTGAATAGATGGATTTGGATTTAGAATCCAAAATAGGGTATGAATAATTCCAGCAGTTGAGGTGGTAACAAAGTTGAATGGATTGCTAATTTAATTAGCTGCGGACTGTTGTTAAAGCTTTATTGAAAAGGTCGCATCGAGACCTCCAACTCAATTACAGGTGGATGGGTAATGATGCTTTTAGTTATAGTAGATCATCATCGATAATTGCTTTTACTTTGTTTCGGCACATCTAGTTTTTGGGTTGACTTGTTTGTTTTTAAGAGTACCGTTATTGTTTCCAAACTCTGGTTTTGGTTATTTAATTAGTAATAAAATCTTCTTTTCGGGCAACCAAAAAAAGAAAAAACCCCAAAGTTGAATGGATGGGATAACGAATATGTAAAATCTCAAAGGCCGATATGTCTTGTAGAAATGCAAGTCATTAATTGACTAGGTTAATAGAGAATAATGTAATATCTTGAATTTTGGGTTTAAAAACTTGAGGATAGGCTTGTATCAAATAGACAATTGACACCGTTTAGGAAGTGTGATATTAAAATTTGGAAATGTTATATGGGATTAATTAAATATGAAACATGGATATCCTATGAGTATTATAATTTTCAAAATAATAAAGAAGGAAAAGGAAAATAATGAAAAGTCAAGAAGCTTGTTTGAAAAGTTAGCTTGTGAAGGAAGCTATGGAGAAGAAAGTCAAACAGACTTATGGAAGAAGCTATGTGAGAGGAAATAAATGAAAGGGAAATTTAGTCAATTGTTATGAGAGATACATAAGCATTTGTTTATGTCATAAAGATGAGTCATAAGTTTCTTAAATAAGCCTCAAATTCATGCAAAGCAGGGGGAGGGAGAAAAGTCAACAAAACTTACAAAATAAGCCAAGTTAAGAGGATATTTTGTAAGGGCACTTTGGTCATTTGTTTTCAGGGATTTTTATGTGCCTTCTTAACATATTCTAAGACATTTTGCACTCCCTTTTGCATGAGTATTTTGACCAAGAGCTCAAGGTCCATAGAAATTAAAGTGTCAGTGCATAAGGGTACAAAACACTTATATAGTGTTAATCGGTTGGTAAAATTGCCAATTAGCTATGTCCTAAGGTATCAGACAATTAGCTGAGCAAAATTAATGTACTAAAATAGATATGCACATGAAATTTCCTAGACTAATGAGGGTCCCCTGTGTTTTTGAGGGAGTAGGAAGAGTATTCAAAAAGCCTTTCACCTAATTAGTCAAGAAGCTTACACAAGAAGATGATCGAAAAACTTGCTTGAGAAGCCAATGTGATTTGAAAATAATTAAAGTCATGCTTATGTCATCTATATGACATCATCCTCATAAATTCAAGAGTCTTCTTGAAGACACAAATAAGCTTCCTACACAAGCCACAGTTTCGGTTTCAAGAAGGGGGAAGGAAGACAAGACAATGGCTTATGCAAGAACACAAAACAAAATCTTCCCCAGTAAGCCATGAGGGCACTGGCCAAGAGAGAAAAGATGGGAGACCAAACACAAAAACTCACATGCTAAATACAAAGTTAAGGTAATTAACCCTAGTTGGACAAGTGGCAACTTCGGAGCTAAGGTTTGACTTTGAGTAGGCAATTGTACAAGTGAATTAAAAGCCAATAAAAGTGAAATATTCTTGCCCTCCAAGCAAGAATTTCGTCCAGCCTAATCAAGAGGGAAGAAAGTCAAGCTAAACAATGATGATCAGAAGCCAAAAGGTCGAAAACTTGGAGTTTGAAGCCAACCAACTTGTACTAAGTATAAAACCTAAACTTAAGTCAAAAGAGCATGTAGGACAAGCCAAAATCATGCAAGAAGGGGGCAGATTTTGTGCAGCCCTTGAAAGCCAAGAAAAATCCAGAATACCTTGGAGAAAAAGAAAGAAGGACAAGTCAAAACCCTGAGCCACCCTATAGACCAATGGACAATAGCTTGCACCAACATTTTACATGACCAAAGGTGATTATTTAAGACCTCATCTGCCCCTATGTTGGGCTATCAAATTCGTGCACAAGAGAAAGAAAGAGAGTGAAGAGTGAGCTCATTCATAGAGGGAAGAAGAAGGCACACAAGTTGGAGATTAAGGTGAGTTGGCTCAAAATTTTGTCAAGTTCACCTTCTATCTTCTTCAATCTTCATGTATACCCTCAAAATAACATTATATGGTGTCTCTTCTGGTCAAGGTTGAAGTCATTAAAGGGAACAAAGAAGAAGAGGTTCAAAGGAAAACCAAATCACAAAGCAAAGTTAGTTGTCAACCTAGCTTCTTGTAATTTTGAACTCTGAGTTCTTTGGTGATTTCTGGCCAGCAAGTTAAACATGGGGTTATGATGTGTTTTTGATGTTTTTAAGGGTTCCAAAGGGTCTAAAACGAAATTTTTTATGAGAATGAGTTAAGATCATGATTTGGAACTCCAAAACCCTAATTCTCAAAGGAACAAGGAATATGCCATTTTTACTAATTCTAGGCAGTCGTGTTTAACAAATGATTTTAAAATAGTAAACGATGTCTAATGGCCACAAATTTTACATGCTTAAAGTAAACATTTTGGGTTTCAATATGGTATATAATTTTGTAAATTTTCGAGATGCCTACTATGCAAAATGAATTTTTGAAAACAACCCAGAAATTGAATCCTAACCTCTAACTAGCGAGCAAACCTTTAACACAGAAAAAGGATATGAACCCCTATGGCCGCTGGAAGTATTTTTAGTATAAACAGACATAATAAGGGTTCAATAGCCACTGGGATCGCATCAATCATAATTTTCTCGAATTAATTATGAATTTTTGAAGTTGGGGCATATTTTCTGGAATTTCTGAAATAAGAGCGAATTTATTGTAAATAAGAGGAGAGTTTATATAAGCGTTGAAAATAAAGTACATTTACCTTGTCTAGGGCAAGATCATATCCAAGGAGACGTTCGGACACTGGGAAAATTCTATTGATTTCTGAACAGCTGTCAAGTAGTAACTGTATACTCGCATACTCTATGTTACTTTGTATGTGTGTTGTGCCATGATTGAGGAACATGTCTCGTGAAGGGGACATGTGTTTGGCTGTAGCGCCTAGTGGACTATGTGTCCTTGGGTCACTACCGAGCCTGAGATGCATTTAGGGTGGTTAGGGTTTGAGGCCCTGGCTACAGTGTTTTCCTAGGGCTGAGAATCCAAGGGGTTTTTTTTAGGTGGTCCTGCAATTATGAGGATTTGGTCCTTTCGCAATGAACATGTGCATACGTGGTATGCTGTTTATACGATACTGCGTGTGATTGTGTTTCTGAATACATGTGGCATGTTTACCATTGATGTGATGATTTTCCTGATTGTGGATTGTTTACATGCACTACATACATATTGTATATGAGTTTAACAGTCACTCTGGGGTTCAATTTTGAACTCCAGACCGTTCAAAAGATACAGGTGATTTACACTGAGCTGTTCAGGAGTTGAAGGTAAGGGCATGAAGTTGAAGATTGAAGATATAGGGAATACCCTATCTCATTTTGTACATTTATTTTTGGATGACTGTACCCTTAATCCTATGGGGACTACCTTATGTTTATTGTTCGTATCTTTATAGTATATCATATTCGTCCAACCGATCATATGCTCTACCTTGCACACTCTGATATATGTTAAAAGGAATTAACTAACAAAGGAAAGGTAATAAGTAAAAAGGATCCCTCTGACCTGCCACCCGAAAAGGTGAAGCCACTAGGGGTGCAACAAATAATGACGTTGAATATTGCTTAATATAATGAATAATATTAGACACTTCAAGACTAATGCCCAGTACTGAGCTACACGAAACCCATCGGAAAAGTGACGACTCTGAAGACGTAAAAGAAGTTCCTACATTTTTTGACATCATGGTTCATCTAAACAAACAATTGAAAGATCTATGTTCTGAGGGTCGCAGTTGGCGATTGTGCTTGGTAATTAAACTATATATATTGTTTTATCTATTATTCTGTTCAAAAGTTCTTCTCCATTTTCAATTGTTTTATATTTGTTCGCTCCTTCTTATCTCTCCGATTCGAAAGACAAGAGCCCTTTTTTTTTTTTTTTTTTTTTTGTTCTTATAATTGTCTTTTTTATTCTTGATTTACATGGGAAAAAAAAAAAAAAAAAACAAATCCTACATCTAGAGGAAACCTTAGAAATTGGGCACAAAAAGGAAGCAACAAACAACTTTGGTGGAAGTTCTTTAACCAGAAAATAACAAAAAGGGGCTGCGGAACAAGAAAAGAGGGCCAAACAAAACTAGAGTACCTGCAATAGAGTAGAGGAAGAAGGAGGGTAATTTGGTAGGTAAAAAAATGAGTCCGACGCCTTTGAAGTTGGTGAATTGAGCTACACGAAACCCATCGGAAAAGTGACGACTCTGAAGACGTAAAAGAAGGTGTTGAAGGCGGCAGATATGGGACCAAACAAAACAAAACCTTGCGAACCTGAAGTTATGCCTGATGTGCTAAAACCAACCTAACTAGAAAAAACTCTAGAAGTGTTGACAGTAGAAAACAGCTTCTTAGAACAAAAACTGTTGAAGAGTGGTCATAAACCTTTTGATCACATTATATGACAGCAAAAATAAAACGGAAGAACAATAGAAACTGTTAAAATGATGATCTTTAATTATTGAACACGTCTTAGTGCGGAAAACTCTTTCTTTAGCATAGTGCTTCAATTTTGATACTGCTATTTCTCAAAGAAGAAAGGAATATTTACCATTATAATTAATTTGATGAATATTATTATTACAAGAAGAGAAACATGTTTGGCAAACCCCCGAACCATGCTTCTCCCACCCTCCTCTCCTCCCCCGTCTTCCCAGCACATTCCGAACGGTCTCTAACCTTGTCTGATCATAATAACACAAGTCATAAAATATATTCTTGCAAGTGCTTATTCATATTGATAAAAGGTATAACTTTCTAGTTATATTTAAGGTTACAGTATGTTTATGCCCCTAAGCAACTTGAGGTCCCATATTTTTTCTATCGGAGCTTCAATGGCAAGCTGAAGCTTGAAATAAAGAAGCACGAGCATAATGGGTTCATCATTAATGCAATCCCAATTATCACGGAGCTCCCTCCAGTTAGTCCACATCACCAGCCCCTATCGACGCAGAGTCAGCAACCAACGAATGGAAAATCTTGATCTTCAGATATCTTGGTGGCTAGTTTTAAGGAACCACAAATCACGGATAGCTTGGATCCTGACCATCAAACCAGGATCCCCTATTATCGTGTAGACTTCCCAACGACTGAGACTGAAGAGGCAATGGCTTTAGTTCCCCATGCAGGATTATCCCCCATTTCAACGGTCACCTCTGGTTTACATAAAATACAGTTAAAAAGAGCCTTGAACTCCCTGGACGCCGACCCAGACCATACCCCATCAAAAACGCATCTCATTTTTCATTCACCAAAAAGCCACATCACGCCAACCAACTACCCTCCTCCCAGCCTAAATGGACCCCCATGTGATACACTCAGTAAAATTAAGAAGACCATTAGGGGTAAAAAAAAAAAAAAAAAGGGAAACGGCTAGCCAAAATTGTTGCCCTATTTGATAGACCCACCTTTGGTCAAACTATCCTTACAACCCCCGGGCCCACCACTATCACAGTTAACAACTCAGCTACTATCTCTCCTACCTATATTATCGATGGTTGCCACAAAGCAACCATCGGTTCACCATGAGTCTACTATCTTGGAACTGCCAGGGGTTAGGGGTTCCCCTGACAGTTGAATACTTGAAAGAAGTCTGCAATAAACAAAAACCCCCCACATTGTCTTTGTTATGAAAACCAAGCAGAAACATCAGTATGTTAGCAAAGTCAGACGTCGATATGGATTTACAAAGGAATGGATTATGGACCCTACAGGTCTAAGTAGCAGACTGGCATTATTTTTGGACAAGAACATAACTTTAAACATTCTCTCATCATCTAGCAATGTTATCCACACATCTATGCTTGACCTGACAGTCGATCTCCCTCATTACATCTCTTCCGTCTATGGCCCTCCATCAGAAAATGACTGACTCAGTGTGTATGAAAGTATCATCAAATTTGCCGCTTGCAAGGCAGAGAGCTGGATTTGTCTGGGGGATTTTAATGACATTATTTCACATTAGGAAAAGCAAGGCGACAACCCTAGGGCCATTAGAAAAATCCTCAATTTCCAAAAATTTATTTTTGATTGCTTCCTCATTGACTTGGGCTACAACTTCATGGTTCACCTGGTGTAACCGGCGATGAGGAGAGGCTACTATTAGAGAAAGGATTGACCAGGTTTTGGGAAATGATATATTTTGTCATAAATTTACTTTCTCTCAAGTTTTTCATATTGACCTAATGGCCTCTGATCCTCATCTTTTGCTTGTTAATTTACATTACGCTTCATCTAATAAAATAAAACCTTTCAGGTTTAAGGTTTATTGGACTGCTGATACTAATTACATGTAGGTGGTACATGATAGTTGGGAAATAAGGATATTATATTATGATAATTTAGTCTTACGGTTTGCTCTACAATTAAATAATTGCAGAAAACTCCTAATTCATTGGAGCAAAAAAAATTCCAAATCGTAAAAAGCTGATTGATTCTTTGCAATCTCAACTAACATTTGTCCAACAGGGATACCAAACAGAAGATGAATTTAGAGAAGCAGGAGACCTCACTCGCCGTATTGAGGAATTAATGGACCAAGAAGAAAACTACTGGTGGCAACGCTCACTAATCTCATGGCTCCAATCAGGCGATAAAAATTCTAAATTCTTCCATCTTTCTACCCTAATCAGAAGAAGGAGGAACGTGATCTTGAGCATAAAAGACAAAAATGGCATGTGGACCAGGGATAAGAGTGTTATAAACACCATGGTCATAAATTATTTTACTAACCTCTTTTCCCCCCAAGGCCAAGACAAATATGAAATATCATTAACCACATTGAGACTAAGATTGATGAGACCACAAACGATTCCCTTCTCTGACCAGTAACAAGAGAGGAAGTCTGAACTGCTGGTTTTGAACTAGGGGGCTCCAAAGCCCCAAGACCAGACGACTTCCCAAGTAAATTCTACCATGTTTCATCGAACGAGGTAGGTGATATAATTGTTAAGATGGTTAAGGAGTTCTTTAAAAAGGGAACCCCTCTTGATAATATTAATGGCACCAATATTACCCTTCTCCCCAAAGTGGATAAACCTGAGTCTATCTCACACTTCAGACCTATTGGCCTCTATAATTTTTCCTATAAAATCATTTCAAAAGTTTTGGCCAATAGGATGAAAAGCTGCCTTGATATATGTGTCTCCCCCAGTCAGGGCACTTTTATCCCGGTCATCTAATACAAGATAATATTATCATAGCCCATGAAGTGTTCCATTATTTACGACGAAAGAAAATCAGTAATAAGTTTGAATTCACTTTAAAGATGGACATGAGTAAGGCCTATGATAGGGTAGAATGGGATTTCTTGAGATATGTGCTTCTAAAATTTGGTTTTTCACACAAATGGGTTAATCTTGTCATGAACTGTGTGGAAACTGTACATCTCAATTTATGCATTGCGGGAGAGAAAATTGCTTCTATTAGCCCTGGTAAAGGCCTCCACCAGGGGGATCCACTATCTCTTTAACCTGTCTCTAGAAGCCCTTTCTTGTATGATTAATAACTCAATGCTGCAAGGTCGACTAGTTAGGCTTAAATTGAATAACCACTGCCCAGTATTATCCCATGGTTTCTTCGCAAACGATGCTTTGTTTTTCATGAATGCAGGGCTCCAAAATTGTACAAATCTGGTAGACATTCTTCATAACTATTGCTCAACCTCTAGCCAGATGGCAAACCTGGAGAAATCAACCATCATATTCTCCACCAATACCCCACAAGCATTAAGGCATGACATCTGCAGCATTCTTGGCATTGAGGAAAGCTTGGATCAAGGAAAATACTTAAGCATCCCTAGCGTTTAGGGGAAGACTAAGCACCAGGCCCTGGTGTATGTCTGTGAAAAGATCAATAAAAAAGTTCTGGGTTGGAGTAGCAAACACCTATCCTTTGCAGGGAGTGAGGTCATGATTAAGGCTGTGATAAATGTTATCCCCATCTTTCCTATGACTTGTTTCAAATTTCCCAACAAACTTGCAAGGAGCTTAACAGTCTGGTGGCAAATTTCTGGTGGGACGGACTGGATTACGTAGAACAAATTGACCCGTGCTAAGTAGGAAGGAGGAATGGGCTTTCGAGATTTCAGTAAATTTAACAATGCACTTCTTACTAAGATTGCTTGGCAAATTTTTCAAAATCCTAATGACTTATGGGCACAAAACTACAAGGATTTTATTTCCCTAACTGCTCCCTTCTTGATGCAGTGAAAGGACATATAGAGCCTCATGATGCTGGTCTAGCATACTTGACGGAAGAGATTTTATTAAAGATGACCTTTGTTGGCAAATTGGAAATGGGATGACTGCTCGCATTTGGCAAGACAACTGGATCCCAAACCTCCAACAACAGAGATTGGTTACTAATAACAAGACACTCAAGCAACCTAAAGAAAGAGTGGCGTTTCTCCTTACAAGTGACCCAGGAAGCTAGGATATTTCTTCAATTAGACAATTTATTGATGACCCCACAAGCAAAGCTATTACCTCTATCCCACTCCCGCGGACGCCCCAAAAATGATAGATTGATGTGGACTCATGCAAAAAATGGATTATACACAATTAAACTGTGATATTATCTAACTAATACTTGCCCCCCGGTGCCAGATCAGACTGCAAGACCTTCAGACATGTTAAACAGCAAAGCATGGAAATCGGTTTGGAAAGTTAAGGCAATAGGTTATTAATTTTTTTTATGGCGCACTTTCTCTAACGCCATTGCCACAAATGAGGCGTTACTCAAACACAAGCGGAGCCCCACTAATCGCTACCGTATCTACCAAGAAAAGTGTGAATCGAAAGAACATCTCCTCTTTCATTGTGATTGGGTCCGTTGCATATGGTTTGGAAGCAAGCTATCACTTATCAACGACCTAGGGAAAATTTACAACGTCAGGAAATGGTGGCTTGATATTATGTACCCTCGTAGCCCCTTAATGATTTTGACATAGCGCAAGTAAGCCGGATCCTATGGTACATATGAAAAGAAAGAAACAATGTAGCCTTTCATTGGGAAAGCCTGAACCCAGCATTGGTGCTTGAGCGAGTTAACCAAGCTTTAACATCATACTGGGATGCAAAATGTCTCAGATCATCCAACATTGTAGTAGAAAAAGGACCAGCACCCCTAGTTTTGTGGACCCACCTCCAGCACATAAACTCAAGTTCAATCTAGATGGTGCCTTTCGCACATCTACCAATTCAGCTACGATTGGCATTCTGTGAAGAGATTTCCATGGAGACATTATATGGCCTTTATAGATAAGGTTAAGTCGTTTTTTGCGTTCATGACTAAGGCACTGGCATTAAAGAGAGCGCTAATGTTAGTTCAAGATTTGTGGAACAAGAATGTTATCTTCGAGACTGATTGCCAAATCCTTGTGCAGTATTTGGAAAAGGCTCAACTAGATCATTGTGAATGGCAGTCATATGGAATCCTGGAAGATATCCTAAGCATACTTCACTCGAGACCAACTTCTCGATCAGTTTTACTCCTCGCCAGGGGAATTAAGCAGTTGATATACTAACTGCATCTACTGATAAGGGGGTGTGCCCCATTGGGTGGGTAGATATACCTATACCTCCTTTGTCCTTAATGCTGGAACGTGAAGTGAATGCTATTAGGAACTCTCAACAACAGGATCCTACTCGACCCAGTCGTGGGGATGTTGATGAGTCTGCTTGTAGTTAACCTTCACCTGATAGTTGCCTAGGACTCTCAAGCTTTTAGCTGTGTTATTTCCATTGTCTTTCCTTTTGCTAATCTCGTAAGGTTCTGTTCGTTCCCTCTCATGTGTTTGGCATGACATTGTTGTAAGTATTTTCATGAGTAATGAATTTCAGAGAATTGTTCAAAACAAAAAAAACAAAAAAAGCACTGCACCCATAATGCATCCTTTTGTTGTCAATAAAAAGATTCTTGAATCCTAGACCACCCTTTTTCTCCCATTATAAACTTGAGGTCCTATAGTGGATATATTTTGAAAGATGAATGCATTGTTATAGTTTGAAATATTTCCTGTGCACATTTGAAGTCATTGAACTCACACGACTAACATATGATGATGATGTTGATTATAAGGCTTTGGGAGGATTAGAGAAAGCATTGGTTCCATTACTAGAAGAAGTTTGTTTGTGGCATTCTTTGTTAAGAGATTGTAGAAAGAAGAGAAGTCCTAGATTTATAAAGTGGGCATTCACTGTATTCAGTCAATTTCTATTTTTAAAAAAGAAAAAGAAAAAAAAAAGCATAAATGGAAAGATGTGAATGAGGAAGCAAGTAAGCAGCTTTAAAGCTTCCTCGGAGGAAATTGAGATGTAGACTAGATTTGAATTGGTTGGAGCCTAGCTCATGTGTTAAATCTGCTTCAAATATAAAAGAATATTTTGGAGAAGGCAAAGAAAATTGAGAGGCTGAAACAAAGACTTGGTGGTTTTGTAGACACAAATGAGCAACATAAAGAAAAATAAGACAATGTTTGATGAAGTCTAATACTCGAGTAATAGTATAATCATGAATTACAATTTCTGAATTCATACTGGAGTAATGAAAAGCTCTACCTGAGTAATATCGTGATATGATGAGCCTGCTAAGTGTTTCAAGAATGAAATACTCGAAGTAAGGGAAATATATACTCGAGTACTATCAAGCGACAATAAAAGAATACAAAGATTGACTCATCATACTCTAGCAACATCTTTTGCTACTCACGTAATATCGAGAACAATGATTGCCCAGGAGATAGTCCTACTCAAGTAATACCAAAGTCTACCCGGGAGCAATGTCGGAACAAGGACTCAACCAAATTTCATGAAAATATGGTACCCAAGTATCACATATTTATACCCGAGTAGAATCGTCTTGAGAAAGCTATTTCTATGTGAATCATCTCTGCTATCAATCCTTTCATCAAAAAGCTTAAAGTGTTTACAGGGCATACTTGAAGTGCGGTATTTGTAGCAATTTCATATCATATAGCATTTTCTCATATCTGATATTTACCGTACTCGAGTACGCATGAGCTCTACTCGAGTGAGGTTGTGAAAAAAAATTTAAATTTTTTCCCTATATATTATGTCTCATCACTTCATTTCCCTCTCTCTCTGTCTCCTAAAACCCTCACTCTCCAATAACCCATCTTGCTTTGCCCGTTGGTCTCCTTTTCAATCTTCACTGAAACTCTCGTCGTCTACCTCTGTTTCTATCAATGGCGAAATCTTCTTCCTATGAATCTCCAGAGGTGCTTCTCACCAAGAAACCTCATTCATCATATCAAAAGAAAGGTGCAATTTCTGAGAATCCGAAGGAGAAACCCAAAGCCATCACCTTTTTCAAATCCTCTTGACCGGCTAATTCTCTTCCATCAAAGAAAGGAAAAAGGAAGTCTAAATCTATGTCAAAGAGTAAATTAGTTGACTCTGAAGAAAAGTTTCTGAGAAATCTGGTGAAAAACTCAGCTAATGAGGATGAAGAAAGGCATTCCAAGAGTATTGTGGATCATCCACAGAAGCCCCAGGCTCAGGAAGCCAGAATCAGAAGGGGTTGGGAAGTTGAAAGCATCATACCTTGAGTGGTCAGAAACAAGCTACCATGAGTAGTACTCTTCCACCATTTGCCACCAAGATTGTTGGTCAGCTAAGTGCTCTTTTCTGTCCTCCTGGTTTTTGCAAAGATCCTTTAACAATCCCGTCTGAGCCTGCATTTGTGATTAATTATGGTGGTCAACCATTTTGTCCCACTGTTTACTTGGAATTGGAAGCTTTCAAAAAGGATTGAAATCTTGATTTGAGCCCATGGTGCAAGCACTATATGCCGCTATTAAGTATACGGACTCCCTATTCTCCTCAGGTAGTGAAACTGTTCTACTACAACATGTATGTGGAGGAGAAAGATCACAAGGATTATGAAGATGTATTGTTCACCCATGTCCGAGGAAAAACTATCAAGATATCTGCTGATGATCCCAACACCATTCTCGTAATTTCTGATGTCCCTGATGATCCCAACAAGTTGTCTGATGCTAAATGCTTCCATATTCTTTTTGCCTAGTCAAGATTATGATGGTAAGATTCTGAAGTTTAAGCTTGCTCAAATGTCTGATACTTACCGGGTGCTCTGGTATCTATATAGTCGCAACATGGTAAACAAAGGCCAGAGTTTTACTCACTTTGTAAGCAAAAATTATTCCTTGTTTGCCTCCATTATTGCTAAGGAACCAAGGAACTTGGGAAAATGGATTGTTTCTGAAATGTCCAATTTCTTATCCACATCTGGAGTTTCTAAGAAGAACACCATTCCATTTCCAAATTTGGTTTCTCGGATTCTTGTTCTCCATAATATATGGTATCTTCTAGATGATGACAAGGCTATTTTTCCTGAGAAATTTGGTAAGCCTCACCTAGTTCGTATGAAAATTTCCTTCACTAAGTCTACTACTGGAAAGAAAAAGGAAAGACATTTAGCAGCCTATGCCTTCTCTTGCTAAGCATCCAGATGAGACTCAATCTTCCCAAGTTGGCGCTGCCTCTACCTTGCTCCTTCCTTTGCTAATGCAGCTATTCAGAATCTGGTTCAGTCTTCTATTCATAAGGCATTATCTCCTTTGATAGATCATTCAGTTCAAGTTAAAGCGTGCCTGGACTCCTTTCAATAAATAAATGTTGACATGATCAAGACGTGGCTTCTGAAATGGAGAATTTGGCCAAGTTGATGGAAGCAAGATTTCAGGCCCTATTCTCTCATCAAGAAGAAATGAAGACAAAAATTCAAGAAATAAAGAAGGAAATTCAAGTTTTGGCTGAGCAACAATTGGGAACTGAAAATCAAGTGATTAGGCTTGAGTCGACCTTGGATGCTCTGGGTATCAAGATTTATGCTCCTTCGGTTGCTCATGCTTCTGCTCTTGTTTCTGAAGCTCTTCTTGTCTCTAATCCTTAGCCTTCCACTCAGCCTATCTTACCTGAGCTTCTCATTGAACCTTCTTCTGAGCCCTCTATTCCTCCTCCACCCTCCTTGACTGATGACAAAGGATGAGAGTGATTTGAAGTAGAGACTTCAGACCTGTTTTTTGTGATTTGAAGTAGAAGTATCTTTTGAGACTGTCTTTTTGTGACTTGCTCAGATTTAAAGTTTGATTAGTTTTAAAAATTGATGAAGTAGTTTGAGTCTTGTTTAAATGTTCTGATATCTAATATTTTTGGCTCATTTGTTCTGAGTTCATCTTAGCTATACTAACTCTTCTTCTATCAATGATAAGCAATTATCATTTGTCATATTTCTGTTGTATTTCATTACTTCTATTGATATCAAAAACCTCCATTTATCTCAAAATTCTATTCAAGTATTGTCATCATCAAAAAGGGGGAGAATGTTAGTTCTCAGAGTTTTGATGATAACAAGACTTGATAAAATTTAAAATGTTTGAGAATCAGTAGTATGCAAGATCTGAATTAACTTCTCTGATTAAGAAATTTCAGGTAATGCTACTCGAGTATTGAATGTTCTACTCGAGTAAGAATTGAACCATCAGAAAAGTTCAGGAGTTTACTAATGCAGTACTCGAGCAAGCTCATTGAATTACTCGAGTAGGGTACTTGAGTAGAGTGTGTAGTACTCGAGTAAGTAGTTCCTCCGTATAATAAATTGTTGTCAACAAGATTTTACTTGAGTAAGAGGTAATGGTACTCAAGTAAGCTACTCGAGTATAAATATCTTTGTCTCATATTTGCTCTCTTCCTGTGTAATACTCAAGCAAGATTTTTTGATACTCGAGTATGGTACTTGAGTAGAGGAAAATTGTACTCGATTACTCATTAGCTAATTTTCTACTCATGTATCTTTTTCAGCGTAAAACAAAGGCCACCCGAGGAAACTCGAGTAAGGCTATTTATTACTCGCGTATGATCAATACAGGACTCTCTTATATGACTTTTTTGCAACGCTACTCGAGTAAAGATAACGCCTACCCGAGTGGGATACTCAAGTAAGGGTTTTGGGGCTACACGAGTAAGACATTTCTGTATACATCTGTGAAGTCACTTTTGAATGGTTACTCGAGTAAGGTATAACGAATACTCGAGTATGCATACTCAACACTTTAGAATGTTCACTGTAACATTAATCTCTATCTTAAACATCCTGGGTCATTCTACAATTATATCTAATCTCACTCAAACTAATTTATATCATTTCTAATCATCTTTTTGAGTGACTTTCAGTTAATTAACCTTGATTAAATTAAGATTAGCCGAAAAGCTATCCGACGTGTCAAAAACATTAAATGCAACACAGAAAACAGAGTATACAAATGGAATAAACGCTCTGAGCAAATGAATACATTCCTTCAAGGCAAACTTATTCCAACTATTATTCTAAGTCATCTTCTACACAAGTACAATCAACGGCGAACGCATTTAATGAAGCAATGATCGATTATACTCAATGAAGTTCTTCTATGCCTAATGGAATTATGAAGAGACTCAACGGATAGATTCAAGGCTTCTCAACAGCATTAATTGAAGATCGCTATAAATGCTCACCACATTCAATTCCACTATCTACCGAAACTTTGCGACTCAACTATTATCTACTGTTTCATCAACTTCACTTAATATCTTTGGATATTTTCTTGTACTTCAGTGTTTATCATTTATCTACTCAGTGAGGAGTTTAAACACCTATTTGATTAATTGTTTAGTTGTTAAATCTTAAGGTTGTGGAACCTTAATTGTGGGTGTATCATTACAACTTGTAAGGGGGAGTGAATCCTAGATTGAGAGGATTACTTCGAGTACAGAGTGTGTAATTGTATTTATTTTTAAAAGATAGTGAAAATCCCAGAGGCTCGGGGAGTGGACGTACGTCCAAGAGTTAGACCAATCCAGGATAATCTCTCGTGTCTTTCTATCCTCCTCTTTGGCTCTGTTTTAAGTATTCTTGAGCTATTAGTGAAAGAATTTTATAATCACCTATTCACCCCCCAAGTGACATTCCACTTTCATGGTACACCTTCATCATTTTCTTTCTACTAAGAGAACATATTCTCCCATAAAGCATTTCAATTACTTGCCCCTGAACCAAACTAACAACAGACTTTGGGTAGGAAAAATTTGCATAGGTGAAATCCAGTTGAGAGACAAATCTGTAGGCTTCATAGATATAACCCCCAAACTGTTGTCCACTGGGTCTTATAGAAGAGCAGAATCCAACAGCATTTTAATTATTTTTTCTTTGTACCACATCTGAATGAACAAATGGATAGGAAAAAACTGTGATCAAGGCCCTATTCAGAAATACGTTTGTAGGCCTCCTGCAGATCTTTTGGGTCATTTTCTTGAAAGAGAAAGCCCATGTACTCAAATGGGTCAAGAAAATATCTCTAACAGTCAGAGATGATGGGAACCAGATTTGACTTTTCAAACTCTACTTTCTTCATCCACATATCAAGAGTCAGAAATTCTGAAATTATCACCAATTGACTCTTTCACATACCGTTTCCCTTGAGCCACGACTACACTTCTGAACACTACCCTTAACAAGTTCAGTCCATCTTGAAGCTTGTGCAAGACCTTCACTTCACAAGGGACTCCTCTCTAGGTGACACAGGTCGCTGCTAATGAAACACCCTCATCCCTCACACTCGTATCCGCTACAACACAAGTCGTCATCACTGCAGCACATACTTGAGTCTTCTTTGTCACCTTCTGTCACTTCCCCTTTGTGAAAACCTCCTGTGGAGTCGACACTCAGCGACTCATTAACTCTAGATGATAGTTTTGCATGCTTCGTCGCTGCTCTGTTTTGGGTCATCACTCCTGACATCTTTGGTCCAGTGTCTATCAAAGTCATTTTCACATTATTGCCATGTTTTGTCACATGCGAATCTAGTTGTGTTGGCCCCGAACAATTTCTTAGTACGGCCTCCATCTTCATTCTCTATTTCTTGCTTAGAAACAGGGGGTTCAAGAATTTCATCTTCTTTATTAACTTCATCAGTTATTGTGTGATCAATCAAGCCTTCTTGGGTGTTGGTCAAACAAGACCCTTTTTCTTGATCCTTGGAGTCCCTTCTTGCTTTCTCTACTTTCTTGGCTCACCGCTGCAGATCCCATTCTTCCATTTGAGCGAAAGCACAAGCCCTAAGCATGGTTCTTAGTTGAAAGAATTCGACCGAGTCACGGATTTCATCTTTCAATCCATTCACATATTCTTCAACAAGGTACTCTTCAGGCCTATGGTGCTAGAATCTTATGACAGCATCATCAAAAATTTCATTATACTTCTTCACATTGCCAAGTTGTCAGGCCACCACTAACCACCATTATTTGCTTGCATTGCCCATACCAGTACTCTTAATTCATCTCTAAAGCCCCACACCATATCTTGCAATTCATCCATGGTTCTTGCTATTCTTAATCTTATTTGTACCATCCACCCACCATGTTTTCAAGAATAACAGAAGGAAACAGAACCAAAATCCAGAAAACAGAACAAGAAAATAGAAGAAATAGGCCCAAAAATGGATATGACAGAAGCAGAATCAAGAAATAGAAAACTAGAACAGAAATAGAACCGAAACTCAAGAACAAGTTCTTGAAGGGTTCTTGATGCTTTAAAGGCCGACGTAACCGTAAATCACCCCCAAAACCGAATCCAACTTATTGCCAAGGGACTCTAAAGCCCCACACCATATCTTGCAATTCATCCATGGTTCTTGCTATTCTTGATCTTGTTTGTACCATCCACCCACCATGTTTTCAAGAATAACAGAAGGGAACAGAACCAAAATCCAGAAAACAGAACAAGAAAATAGAAGAAATAGGCCCAAAAATGGATATGAATGACGAGAATCAAGAAATAGAAAACTAGAGCGAGAAATAGAACCGAAACTCAAGAACAAGTTCTTGAAGGGTTCTTGATGCTTTAAGGTTGACAGAACCGTAAATCACCCCAAAACCGAATCCAACTTATTGCCAAGGGATTCTAAATCCCCCAAAAATGAAACAAGGCTACAAAATCCAAAATTTAACAAAATACAGAAAAAAAAAAAAAAAAAAAAAAGACAAAACAAAGAAAGAGAACAAAGAAAGAGAATTGAAGTCTAGTAGAATCAGCCACAACCCAGGCAAGGAAGGTCAGCTCTGATACCACTATTATGATTATTGATCTTAGGGTTAGGAGATTAGATGTAGAAGTGACACAAGAAAGGATATTAGAAAAGAGATATAGAAGAGAGTTCCTAAGGCTCTCTCAAATTCTATTATTGCAATGCCATAACAAGACTAAAATATGATTTGAATGTACAATGGGAGGATGGGCTATTTATAACACTATAGCCTCCTTCAAGTCCTAACTAATCCTAGTTTACAATTATTGACTAATTATCCTACTAACTATCTAGTTTACAAATAGATCCTTAGGTTTATCTTACAATTAGGTCCCTAATTACACATTATCATCTTTACATATCACATACAAATTTAAAAGATAAAGAAAACAAAGGATACCCACCTTGTCGGCGGAATATTTCAAATAATATTCCCGCATTTATATCCTTTATTATTCGGATTTATTTCTTGTTCTGTATCATTCTTTTTATTCTGTAAATCTGTATCTTTATTAGGCTTATTTTCTGGCATTGATTAGTAAGAATCTTACTAACTCTTCCCTATAAATTAATGTACTATTTTCCCAGGAAATAAACACAATAACAATGCAAACAAAGCCCCATAATAAGCTGAAACATGACATGGCTTACTGTTCTACCACAGATTGGCTCAGCTTACTGTTACTACGCAAATTACCTCCTTTGTAGTAATAATAAAGAACAGTCTGTAATATAACTTCATTGTAACTAAATCAAAATAACTTCAAGAAAATTTCTTAGTCCATTACAAACTCTAAAAGATATGCAGGCAAAATGTGGAAATTTTTTGGGCAAATTGCATCTCATTAATTCTGAAGCTTACAATGCCCATGTTACACGCACAGGAAAAGAGACAGGTAATAAAAGGCTAATTAACCATAATAAATGCTCATAAAGCCATACAAATATTAACAATAAAAAATGAGATATTCCCACATACATTTAGAATCAACAACACGAAAACTTTGTTAAAAAAGATATCCCCCCTTCCTTATCGGGATCGGGACTAAGAAGAATGGTTGGGACAACAAACATCCATCTCGTTCGTATTTTGGATACCTGTATAACCATCGAAGACTGTTGAAGTGACTAATTCCAGGAAATTAAGCAGCATTGAGGACAAAGAAATTGTTGGAGTTACCATTTTTTTTATCAACTACCAACATACTTGATGTTAAGAAAAGATCTTTTACAGAAAGGTTGGCTAGAGATTTATTGTAAAAACACTAGCCCTGCTCAGTTCATAATGAGAATACTGCAAATTAATCGTAATCAAACACGAATGTTACCAAGTGTCTTATAATATGTCATGTTCAAGTCCAGGCTTGAATTTTGCTATGCGAACATATCTACTCAGAATCTCCTTGTTACCAGAAGTCATTGCAGGAACATTCCCCATTTACAAAGTGATGGAAGCGATTGGCATCTCTGACAATAATCTCCCTCTTAACTATCTTTGATATGTATTTAGTAACAGTGTGACAATCAGCACAAACACGAAGGTTCTTCGTTATTCTAAGCAAGCTTCCATATGGTGTGCTTAAAAGACCGAAAGCTATAGCCAATCTCTCGCTATGTCCCCATAGCAACTTCAGCTTCATTGGTTCATCCACATCACGAAGAACACAACTTGTATCGGGCACATAACCATGAGCTTCAACCTCAACTCTCAAATTTTCTAATAACTCATAAATATCAGCCCATTTAGGATGTGAATCATCACCAGCAAAAAATGTGCATACCTGGTTATCCACTTCAATCAAACTATAAGCAGGTGTTTTCTTCACCCTCCTTATTCTCATGAGGCTTCTTATGTAATTTACAGATTCCCATCTTCTTGATTGGGCATATATATTTGATAACTTTATATAAATTCCAGAGTTCAAGTAGTCTAAAGAGAGTAATATATCTGCTATTTGTAGGCCCATATCAATGTTCTTATGGGTTTGGCAACCACTAAGCAGAGCTTCCAGCACATCAGTGCTGGGTTCAAAGGGCATTTGCTTTAACAATGCCTCAGCTTCCCTGAGATGACCAGCTCGACTAAGAAGATCCACAAGACAAGCATAGTGTTTTTCTGTAGGCTTAATGTTATGATCTCTTTCCATGCTATAAAATAAAGTCTTACCCTCTTCGATCAGTCCTGAGTGACTACAACCAGCTAGGAGAGAAACAAATGTAGCATGATTTGGCTTAAGGCCTTCTTTTATCATTCTATCATAGACACCAATTGCATGAAGTCCATGACCATGCATGCCATAACCCATGATCATAGAGTTACAAAATATAACATCTTTTAAATGGAATCCATAATTGAATAGTATCTCAGCTGAGACAAGTTTACCACATTTGACATACATATCAATCAAGGCCGACATATTAACGACATCAAATGCATAATCATGCCGGATTAAATGACCATGGATGCTCATACCCTTCTTGAGAGATCCCATGTGGGCGCAGCAATGCACAAGAGTAACAAGAGTGACAGAATTTGCGGACACATTCTCTTCTTGCATCTGAATAAAAAATTCCAGGGCATCCTCTGCATAGCCATTTTTTGATAAACCCACCAGCATAGCAGTCCAAGTAATTACGTTCCTTTCTTTCATTCTTCCAAAAACGGTAGTTGCCTGCTTTGCAGCACCACATTTAGCATACATATCAACAATTGCAGAGGACAAAATAATATTTGATTCAAGTCCTTTTCTTATGATACAAGCATGAAGGATCTTTCCACTTTCCAAGTTACATGTCTGGGAACAACCCTGAATAAGGCTCACCAAGGTTCCTGAATCAAATGAGGTGCCATTAAGAACCATTCTATGAAAGAGCGAAAATGATTCAAATACCATACCATTTTGAACATATCCTGATATCATAGCATTCCAAGAAACCAAATTTCTATCGGACATACTATTGAAAACCCAACAAGCACTTTCAATGTCTCCCACATTACAATACATATCTAGCAATGCGGTAACCACCATAACATCATCACTCATCCCTAATGCAAGGACACAACCATGAACACATCTTCCAAGCTTAAGAAGTCCACTTTCCCCAAATGCCTTGAGTATGCTTACCATAGTTACTGGACTTGGACGAATTTCCTTACCTATCATATACAAAAACATTCTGATTGCTTCCTTAAAGAGGCATTGCTGCACATAACCTCCAATAATTGAATTCCAGCAAACAACATCTCTTTCAGGCATTTGATCAAACACTTTTCTTGCTTCATCCAGATTGCCAGATTTTACCAAAAAATTAATCATTGAACTGCCAAAATAAGGGTCTAAATGAAACCCTCTCAAAACAGCTATCCTGTATATTTCCATCCCCATTTCATTATCCACAAGCCAGTGCAGGCCTTAAGAGCGAAATTGCATGTATAACTGTCAATTTCTACATTTTGAGAGCCCATCATTTTGAAAAGCTGGAGAGCCTCCTTGTATTGCTGATTTTTTGTGTACCCAGCAATCATGGCATTCCCAAGAATGGTTTTTGGATGAGAAACATGATCAAACACTTGACGAGCACTATTGAGAAGTCCCAAATCAGAATAAGCCTTAACAAGTTTGGATACCACAAAGTGATCAGTAAATGCCGAGTTCGTAATAATCTGTGCGTGGACGGACTTAACATGGATAAGGCTTTTTGAGGCTCCCTGTAAGAGTGAAGAGAAGTTGCAGACCATGGGGAGAGATTGGTTGAATGGGGCATCTTTAACAAAAGCAAAGCTAGAAAATGCAGGGTTGAGTGAGGAAGTGGTTCCGGTGAATAATTTGTTTCTGGTCAAACTTTTTAGGTCATCTTTTCTTTGTATCCACGCCAAAAGAGTCAATGACAGAAGGTGAAGCTCTCTGTAAACTTGTGACACAGATTGACTGTGATGGTGCTCGACAGAGGGAGTGGCAAGGACGCCGGGTGTGGCTGTGAAAGAGCAAACAGAGGTTGCTGCCGGCGTTGTGATAGTGGAAGGCGGGGAGGAAGTCTAACAGTGGAGAGAAAGAGAGAACTGACGGTGAAGGTAGCGATTTCCAGCGACGGCAGGGAGGATGAGATCGCTGGAGATGGTGAAGGACGATGGTGGTGAGTTAAGCTTCGTCCCCTTCCTCCTTTTCACTGTTCCGAGGCGAGTTCTCCGGCTAGGAATCGCGGCCACCACACCCCAGCGTCGCGACTCTCTCTGGTGGAAAGCAAGATGCCGGCGGTGAGGAAGAAGGTGGTCATGGTGATGTTCTTCTTCTTCTTCTCTCGCCGTTCGATCCGAGCTCCGTGTTCTCTGTTTCCCCAAATCACTCTCTCCCGTCCCCAAGCTTTCAGTCGCGGCGCCTCTCTCAATCTCTGGTGGACGGTGGAAGAAGCTCGCCGTGGCCTTGGTGATGAATGATGCCGCCGGCGAGAAAGAAGAAAATGAAGTTGGATGTGGAGGAGGATGAAGATATTCGTGTTCTAAAGGAGTTCTCCGCGGCTGGGTCCGAAAACCATCGAGCGTACAAGGTTTGAAGTCTTGAAGAAGAAGACCTAATTTGGTAAGGATCAAAACGCACGCTTTGACCAGAAACCTAGGCGTGCCGGCCGGACCCTACTGGGTTTGAGATAAAGAAAATATCTGTTTTTCAAAGTCCGGTCCAATAGTATCAATGTCAGGGCCGGCCCTACAGGACCTAAAAATTACTATTCCAAATTTTAACTATTTTTTTCTGAGTTTTTTCCAAAGATATATAATTAGTAAATTGTAACCATTAAAGTTCTAATATATCAAATAAATATTATCAATATTAATATTTAAACAATACAAATCATCCAACAAATAAACACATTCATTAATTCGTAATAAAAAACAAATCATTATCCACAATTACCTCACATAAAACGTAAGAAGCATTAAACAAAGCAACATTAAATAACTCAAATAAAATATAAAAGCATACCACTATCATTGTCAATTGTCACCTTCTTCATCACTATCGTCAATTTCATAGATATTTGATTGTCTTCACTTTGAACAAGAGAAATGTGGTTGTGGTTCACTCTTTGACTAATTTATTTTTAAAAAAAAAAAATGAAAATGCTTTACGAGAATGAGGACCTAATTTGCCCGATTAAGCCCGAGGCCCTACAAGGCCAATTTCAAATTTTATGCCTATTTTTCAAGCTCGAGTCCTATAGGCCAGGGTTTAAACGGGCCGGCTCTAGTGTGGAGGAACTGAACTGAGAGCTTTTGAAACCTTTATAGGGTATAACAAGAAGTTTTAACATTTCTGGGTAACTGTTTGTAACTTTTCCTGGCCCCTTTCTTCATTAATTTGAAATTTTCAGAAATTCTCAGGCATATTGTTTTGTAATTTTCCCTCATAAAAAAAATTAATTTTAATCTAATTGACATTTTCAAAAATCTCAAATCTTCTTATTAAATGCCTATAATAAGAGTTGAAAATCAGGGTCAGCCCGTGAAGGGTCAGAGCCTAGCAGGGCCGACCCTCCAGAGCCTATAAAAATAAAAATATATGTTTTTTAAAGCTCAACCGAGAGCACTAAAGTTCGAAAGTTCTTGTTCCAAATTTTAATTATTTTTTTAAGAAATATAATTAGTAAATTACAACAATTAAGTTTAATTTATTAAATAAATTTAAAAAGTGGGAGAAAATTTGGAGACAACAGGCACCCCCTCCCCCACTTTTGATAGATTCTCAACAATTTCTCTATTTGAATTTCGACCAAAAAAATTAGAATTTCGTGTGAAAAAACTAAAAACAAATAATCCTACATTTTTAATATGTAAGTAATTGACTGATGGGAAAATTTCATTAAAATACTATTTGAATATGTAAAACCCCAAAAGTCTTGAATTTGCAAAAAAGACCGAGAGATACCAAGGACCTATGAAAGCGATATATAAATTCGGGTGAAATTACATTTTTGTCCTTACTTTTAAATAAAAAAATAAAAATAAAAAAGCCCTCACCAGAGGGCTACCATCGGTGAGGTTTTTTTTGGGGGGGTATTTTTTGAAAAAAAAAACAAAATAATACATTGCAAGTGTGCGGTAGCCCTCCGGTGAGGGCATTTTTATTTTTATTTAAAAGTAAAGGCAAAAAAGATAATTTCACCCGAATTTGCATATCCCTCATATGTCCTTGGTATCTCTCAGTCTTTTTACAAATTCAAAAGACTTCTGGGAGTTTTACATATTAAAATGGTATTTTAATGGAATTTTCTTACACTGATTGTATATGCTAGTATATTAGTCAATATAAAAATGTGCATAGTGACTGACATACATCCGCTTTGGAATGGAATTATCCATGCACACGTCAAAACCAATGAAATTTGAATTGTGAGGACAAATGCTGAGAAGTTTAATTCTTAAGAATACTCTTTTTTTAGAGTGAGAATATCTTTTAATATCATTAGAAGTTATATCATAGGAAGCTAGGCACCAATTTCTTTTTTCTTTTTAAGAAAGTGAGGAATAACATCCTACCACAAAGCCCATTATTTTATGACAGTAGACACCATGGTCATCCTGACTTTGGCTGGCGTTATTGTAAAACCAGATTATTTTTTTTTTTTTTTTAAAGAAGGGCTCTTTTACCTTTAATGGGATAAAACTTCTCTCGCCTTAACATTCAAAATCATTTATTGGGAAAAAAAAAAAGGAAAGAAAAATCCTGTTGGTCTAAGAATGAGAATCACAGGAAAAAATTTTGAAACAGAGATCACAACTATGCAATAATATTTATCGTGAAAAGCTGGAAACGATCCCCTCAGAAACTTCAAATTAATTAGGGTTAAGTGACTTAAGTCTAGGTAGCTCCTATCTCCGCCCTCTTGGCACTCGAGTAATTAAATATATTTTTTTTAATAAAAAAAGTTACAAGTAAAAAGGAGTAACGGGCCGGCCCCGGGGCCCTACAAAGTCAACCTTACCGGGCCAGTTTCAAAAATCTCGTCTATTTTTTAAGCCCTGGAATAGGCCGACGGGCGCGGCCGACTCTACCTACAATGCAAGATTAATCTCCATATAACATAAAAAAAATCCATGAAATCATTTGTATTAATAATTAATAAATTATGATCATTTTATTCCTAATTACACTTAATTAATATCCCTAACTCAAATTAATATTTAATCATGCAATAATATTCTAGGAAATACATTAAAAAGCCCAAATTAATTATGAAAAATCATAACAAATTATATTTTAATAAGATGAAATAGTACGAATTGTTATTTTGGGGATTTAGCAAAATTATGAAGATGCTTAGTCCCAAAAATGGCCCAAATTATTCTAAACCTAATTTCTTAATATTAGAGGCCTATTTACCAAAAAAATTCATGAAAAAATAACTAGAGGTATTTTTGGGAAATTATTTTATTATGTAAAGAAGTTTATGAGGTATTATGATTAATTTCTAGAGTTGATTTGATAATATATATTTTTTTTAAGAAAAAGTTTAGATGGAAGTAGACACTAGTACCCCCCATTATGGCCAGGACATACCTTAAGCTTAAAGAGCGACTTACAGAGATACTTATAGATCGCCCACCAATAAGACCCTCACATCGACCAATAGGTATCGAACCTCTTTTTTTTTTAGATGAAGGCTGATACCTTAACCAACTATACCAATCTTGGCTGATTTGATAATTTTAGTACTACTTGAGAGGGTTAAAATGGTCCAATAACTACCCAAGCCCACAAACAGAAATTGGGCAACGTTTGGCTCAAAATGAGAAGTTTTAGATGCGCTGCACTTGGCCCAAGAAGAAAGAGCACCAGATTTATTAAGGTCTAAGAAACGCAAGGAGAAAGAAAGAAAAAAAAAAAAAAGTAGGCTCAAGTGATAATATTCATGTGGGACCAAATGAATTAAATAGAGGGCCCGTTTGAGATAGGTTGTGGGAGAAGTGGCTTTTGTTTTGATAGACTTTTCTTAATGGATTTTTTTTTTATGTGATTTGTGTTTGAGATAGCAGTAGTAGAAGTGGCTTTTGTTTGTAATTGGCATAGCTTTTAAAAAGATAGATGAGATAGAAAATGACTGAAAAAGGCATAAATCAAATTCACACACACATTCATATGTGCTGTATAAAATGTAATAATTTGGGATAAAAAATTAAAAATAAATATAATACTCCCTTGCATTAAAAAAAAAAAATTTAATATAGCATTTATAAGTTTCTTAGCAGTATCATATTTTTTTCCCGCACAAATTATTTGTTAGTCTCATTGTAGATCATCTTTTATAAATACGGGTGTTTTTGAAGGTCTTAAAAAATATAGACGTTTTTGCTTTTTTATTTATTCATTAATTTAAAGTTTAAACCAAATTTACCAACTTTTATTTATATAATTTGGTGTAAAAAAGAGTGACGAATAATTAAAAACCGGCTAATTATGGCATTATTCAACTATGATTGAGCTCAATTTTATATATATATATTCATGACTTTAAAGTTTAAAAAATGCGTATATACAAATAAACATACACAAATAGATCCTCCGGTCTACTAGTATGTAAGTAGAACTTGAAATCCAGATCAGCCTGTGCGAACAAGACAAAATGGACTGGGGGGCAACAATGTCATTTTGCAAAGGGGCCTTACATGTGCATTGATGGGATCAGAAGTAATGAGATTAGAGGCTAGGGGAAGTGGCTTCAAAAAAAACCCCATCAAGCTTCAAAGTCCATTAAAAATTAAAGCAACCCAAACACCCAACAATAATATTTTTTCTCTTAATGGATTTATTATCCTATCTAATGGGATAATAAGTCCATTAGATAGGATACCAAACAGACCCAAAGTAGGCTCGAGTGATAACATTCATGTGGGACCAAATGAATTAAATAATTCTCTTCCCATTTACTTAAACACTTGATCAACCTCCAGCCTCTCATTTTCAATGCACACAGTAGAAAGTAGAGGAACTAGTTCCTCTACTCATCCTACTCATTCTTTGAATAAATATGGGCATTTCTTCTCCAATCTAGGAATTGAGACGATTGAAATTTAATTTTTTGAAACTATCAATTTTTAAATGAAAAATCATATTTAAAAAATATGTTAATTGAAATATTATCTTCATTTTAGATTTTCTACTATTAAAATATTTTTTTTGAAAAATAAAAGGTACAAAAAAAATTAGACTATTCAGATCTTATATGGATAGTCCAAATGGAAAAACTCTCCTTACTCATTCAAAGGATGTTTGGATGAGTAGGAAAACTAATTCTAAAAATAGAGAGAAAACAGAGTTGAAGACGGAAGAGATGGAAGAACACGAAGAGGAAGAAGAGGTTTGTGGAGCAGCAATTTCCAACATGCAATCTTGTATCTAGACTAAGGTAAGCCTCTATGATCTAAAACCTTATCCCATCTTTATTTACTGCAAATGGTGTGCGTTCTGCAAGAGGATGATGATTGAAAAATATGATTATAGATAGAGAAAGTGCAGAACACATTAGGGATACAAGAGAAGTTATTGTGGTATGATGGAATATAAGTTGTTTTGGATGCTTCATGGTTTTAATGTTAAATATTGCTGTGGGAAAGATGGATTTCAAATCTGGATTTTCTGTTTCATTGAGAATATAATGGCGATGGGTTCCATAGTAGAAATGGAAAAGAAATCTTAAATGTTATAGTAGACAACGTATATACAAATGCTGTTGCTTTTATGATATTTGATGTATATTGAAGCAGAAATTTGGAGTGGAATCAAAGGTATTATGGACTCATACAATGGGCCTAGTTGATATTATAAGGACTATTTATGGCAGAATTCCTCCATAATCAGGTAAAACATTAATCACACAATGATCATGCCTATAATCCTGGGTAGTACAGGTAGTGAAGCAGGCATTTATATAACGTGGAGTCGCATATTGCCTAACGAGCGGACGCACAACCTGTAGAACCAAACTCTAGGTAATGTATATAATAAATAGAAGATTAACCTACAGGTACACACTCTTTATTCTCTATTGAATTACTTATATTCAGTTTCACTGTGCACACATCTCACTCCTTTTGGCTATCGCCATATTCGTGTTGCACAGTGATCACCAGACGCTCTATGATATCTTCCTCATAGTTATCACTGAGTAATGTCTCCTCTTTCGTGTTTAATCGATAGACATCTTGGAGGGTATCTTCGATCTAATATAAACATTCCCTAGTTCTTAGAAGCTAGACATTTGTGTTCTACACCACTGAACAAAAGGGAACTTACTGTTTTGATGGCTCTAAATGTTAAACAAGTGTCTCAAATTATTAAAGCATGATTAAAGACTCTAATATGTTGGTTATGATGTTATTTTTGAATCTGCACAATTTCTAGATTAAAAAGAAACGTTGTCGAAGAATTTTGAAGAAGTTAGAGCATTCATATGTCAATTTAATAGGATGATTTAAGTACCAATGGGTGTATGAAGTGGAATGCTATGGAGCTTGAAAACTTGAAGCTCCAAGTTTAAGAAAAGCTCAATGTTTTAATGCTTTATCATGTGCTAAAGTCATATGCCAGTGAAAATAAAATGGTGTCCTAAGTATCTAGAGTCTCCAATATGCTAAGTTATATGGATGACGATAAATGCATGTGAAATACAAATTCTTGGAATTGCTAAGGATGTTTTGAGATGAAAACATAAGAAACAAGTACTCTAAGCTATTTAGTCGTATCTAAGTCATGTCTAGAGGCAGGCCTCTAGGATGTGTTTAATGGAAATAGAATTGCAACCTATTGATTTTTCTCTTTGCCCTGTTTTGGTCAGCCAGTTACAGCAAGAAGGAGCTGATATTTGATTAATTTAATGGTTTCAATTATATTAAGATAATATAATTATGTAATTTCCACACCCATATTTGGCCTAGAGTGGTCACAAAACTATGGCTAGAACTTTACAATGTTGCGATTGAAAATGAATTCCTCTTGCAAAATTGTGCAAAACACAGTAGGGGAGAGGGGGGGGGGCAAATGGAATCATAAGACAGAGAGCAAAAAGTTGGAAAAATCACGGTAAAATAACCAAGTTAAGGACCTAAATGAATGGGTTAGAAGTAGGGGCTTTGAAAGAGATTAATTATGCTATGGAAGAATGCCAAGATGAGTATTAATCTGCCCACATGAATAATACTAGGATTTGGAAACTACTGTCAAACGAAGGAGCAAGCAAAAGCAAAGAATTCAAGAACAAGCAAAGAGTAATTAAAAAGGGACAATCTTCAAAAGGTAGTGAAACTTACTTTTATATAGTTTCTATTTGGTTGCTTACATATTTATTTGTCATGTATGCAGCGGAACCAGGAAAAAAATTTAGCCTGGACCAAAAAATAAACATATTAAACTACTCTCTTTAGTTCTTATTATAAGACACCAACTAATAAGTATATTTGGTTCTTTTTATAAAACACTTGTTTGTTTCCAAATAGCATTAAATACTTTTTTTCATATATACCCATAATTAAAAAGGTAGTGAATGAGTAATAATTAATAAAAATTAATTAACACTCTTTTTTGAGCAAAAAAAAAAGAGTAATATAATTAATATGATATTAAAGTTTAATGTAATTAATAGGGATAATATTGAAAATTATTTAGATTTTAGGACAAATTTAATGACTTTAACTGTTTTTATTGACTTGTAAGAATTGTTAGTTGGTTCCTTAAATAAGGATCAGAGAGAGTATTTACTAAATATTATCAAATAACCTTAAAAATACAAATAGATAATAACCAATAATTATAAATCAAAACAATATATAAGTTGATACCAGCCTTTTCAGTATCTCAAACAAGAATTTTACTTTCCTCTCAGTCCAATGAGTAATGAAACAAACATTATCCTTACAAAGAAGATTAAAAATTAGCTGGGGCCAAATTTGTGGCCAAATAAAATATCATATAATAAATACATATATTTCTTAACAAATTTTATAAGATCAGTCGGAGCCAGCTGGGGACCTGGCTATAGTAGCTTCCGCCACTGCATGTATGTCGTAGTTAGCCCTTTGAACATGTAATATCCTTGCTTGAGTTTGTACCATGGCCATGTGTATATGTTTGTAAGTTGTTGTTGTGATATTGGCTATTTACATGCTTAGCTTGTTACCATTACATTATATATTGAGTTTATTACACATTATATATTGAGTTGATGTTTTGCTACTTAATATTCCCTAGAATCTGACCCATTTTCTCACACCTACGGCCTACCAACAGTAGGTGAAATTTCATCAATGGGAAGGAGAAGCTAGTGGAGGATTAGAGGAAGTGGCGGCTTGATGAAGCATAGTTGTGTTATGCTTGTTACATCTATTGTTGTGTTATCTTACTGTTATGACATTCTGTAAATTATTTACTCTCTCTGATCTTAAATATATGATAAAGGTTTTAGTATAAATTGTACTACAAACTTTATTTTATATTTAGGAGCAAAGATAATATATATTATTGATTGTATCTGTCTTCCATAAGGATCTAAGCATTAGCCAAGGTAAGAACTATGCTAAACATATCAACAAAAAAGCATGGTTTTGTAGTAGATAGGCAGCTGTTACTTAGTCTATTAATCATGATTTTGGAGTTCACGTTTAGTAGACTTAATGAAAGAGTTAAATCACAAAATTGTCCGGTGTTAAAGTACACATCCAAAACTTCAAATGAGTCTTATTTCATAATTTTTGGATGTGTAGATTAAAATATATGAGTTTTCAAACTTGATTCAAGCTTATGATATAGGAGATAAGTAAATGAGAGAAATTTTATCTTGATGTATGTAAATATGCATTTTAAAAAAACCTTAAACGTAATACCAAATAAGCACTAAATAGTCTTTTGAATTTAGTGGAAAGTGAGAGTAGTATATATTATTATTTTTATTCTGTTTATTCAATTCTAGACAATAAGATAAGCACAAAATAATGATTGTGAGATGTGTGTTTCTCATACAATGTGAAGATTGAGGGTACTTTAATTTTAGCTCAGGGGAAAATAAATTGGAAAAAAAAAAAAAAAAAAAAAAAAAAAAAAACCTCTTCAATTGCTGTAAAGTCTGATACAGCTGTTGGCAACAAAATAAAATATACTGATAGATAATAATGAGTGCCATTTTTTTTTTTTGGGGGGGGGGGGGGGGGGGGGGGGGGGGGGGGTTCTTTCCCTTTATTTGTATTTCATTAAATTATAAAAATAAATTTTATTCTACCATTCCTAAATGCATATACTCAGTAGCTCGTAATCACCATTACATTACATTTTTTCAATCACATTTCATTACATTCTCATAGATTTCACAAACATAACAACCGGTCATTAGTGGTTAATCTCTTGTGGTGTTAAATTTAAGTTTTGTTTTTATTTTTTTAATATTTCTATCTACAAAATTACAACAAAGTTTTAAAAAATAGATTGGGCATGAAATGGAAATGAAAGTTTACTGTTCAATTTTCATGACCCAAAGTGATTGAACCGATGATATATGTCTAAACATTAGTGTTTACTCGTGGGTATACTAATTTTAATTATTTTTAATTTTATTTTTATGTTTTATATATAGAATTACAATAAAAACTAATTCTTCGTTTGACAATAAAAGCTAAAACCCTCCAAAGTCCAAACTAAATTGTTTAATTTACAACACATATTTGTTTTATATTTAAGGATGGAGAGTACATGCTATTCAAGCCACCCCAACTTGCTTTTTATCAATGTGTTGGTTCTGGTAAAAGGAATTTAACCACTGAAATATGAGGTCTCGAGTTCTAATTCATATAAATTCAACAAAAAACAAAAAAACAAAAAAATATTTGGGAGATCTTTCTTGAGTTGCGCCAAACAATGTTCGGATCTTACTCAATAAGTAGCAATATAAAAATAATTTCTTTTTAATTTCTTAATAAAATATTTTCTTTTTATGTCGATGAATTATAGTAGGCTTTTTTTTTTTTTTACAACGTTTACACTATATTAATGTAAATTACTAAGAAAATTACTAGAATTTTCTTGTAAGCTAGGTCATCGTGACAATTTATTTTTGTATAAAAATAAAACCACAAAACGCATTTCTTTGGAACAATGCTATAGATAATAATATATAGGGTTATGGTGTGTCTAGCATCCTAAAGTATTTTCTTAAGTGCATCTAGTGTTCTAAAATATTTTGTAGTGTGTCAAGCATCCTGAATTATTTTCTTAGATCCATCTAGCACTCTAAAGTATTTTGTGATTAATTCAACATTCTAAAATATGTTTTCAGGTGCGTCTAGTATCCTAAAAAGCAAGGGCGAACCCAGAAATTTGAGTGCCAGGGGGCGAAAGTAAAAATAGTATTGACAATAAGTATCAATGGTAGTACTATTCTTTATAATAATCACCTATAAAGAATATGAATTATTTCATAACCAATATGATATTGTTAACAATAAAAGTAAACCAATTAAATAAAAGATTAGTTATCATCTATATTCTCATAGCCATCTTTTAACAAAATTCAAACTTACCCGAAATCCTAATCTTAAAATATTCTCTAATCAAGTATAAAAGAAGTATCATTAGAAAGATACAATTATATGTAATAAATTTCATGAAGAAAATTTAATGAAAAAAAAAATATTTTAAATATCTTATTGATTCTCAAAATTTATCTTAAACTATTGAAAAAAATCAGACCAGCAAGCAATGAGAGGAGAAGAGACCATCAATATATATAAAAAATCTCATCCCCTCAAGCCGCACTGTTCATGGCTTATCATCGGCTCTCCTCACATATTACTGTTCCTAAGCCGTGCATCAACAGTAGATAAGCCACTTCTTCATTTCGGCTCACGGGACCACGTGATTCAAAATTTGAATACCTTTTCCTTCTTCAACCACTCTCTCTCTCTCAACATCTGCACACCTTCGCACCATAACGCAAACCCTTCCTCTCTCTCTCCCTTTTCCCAAAAGCTTTTCTTCATCCCTCCATGTTTCAATTCGAATTCAAATTTCAAATCTAAATATTTCAGTATATCAACACCAGAAAACATTTGCCTAAAATCCAGTGAAACCAGTCACCATTGCTCAAGCTCGCTAATCGCCTTTCTTCCACCTCTCGGATCTGCTGTTGTCTCTTCTTCTTCGCAGATCCTGTATGCCATTTTTCCTTCATCGCTATTAACAATGTTATTATTATTATTATTATAGACACCAAAGGTGTAAGAGCAAGCACATGTGCCACGGAGGGAGTTTGAACCAGAGAGAGAGAGAGAGAGAGGAAGATCGGTGGAAGAGGACTTCGTGCGAGCATCTTAAGTGTTTTTTTTTTTTTTTTTTTTTTTTTTTTTCATTCTTCATCTATATCCACTAGAGAAAGAAGAGGAAGAATGAGTGTCTCTCACAACAAGTTGATGGTGCACCTCCAACGAATGAATGAGGACTACAAAACAGATGTGTGAACAAGAATTCAGAGAAACACACCATCCAAAACTTACCAGATCTGGCTATGCAAGGTAAATTTTAGGCATCACAACAAGTAATTACTTTTTGCTTCCAGGTTAGCTTAATCATATACCTGAATCTAACGAATCTTATGCTCCAGCAGCCAAATAGCTGGGCAACATCGTTCAACCCTGCCAGCAATGGTCGAGTCTGAGGTCTGAGCTCCACAACCAAGACAAAGTATCTCTCTCAAGCTTTCTCACACAATAATGCACAGGTATGGTCCATTCCGACAATAGTTAGGTTTCATTTTGACAATCGCTTTCATCTTCAGAAATATTATCTGGATATCACATCTCCGCCTTTCAACGCTTTTTGGATCTTACGATCAATTATTGTAGGATGGAACAATTGCTATACAGTACATGAGAGCGACGAAGATATTGAGCAAGAAAAGAGCGGATCTGGAAGACATATCTAAGATGACATCTGTGGCAGCAAAGATGACATCCAGCATCATCTCCAAAATCGGCATCGCTGGCAACATCTGCAGCATCCAATAAGAATATTCATTGCATATGCAGGTCCAACAGAGAAAGCATCTTCAATGGATCCTGGAGCTGGTGCTGCCTGAAACAGTGAAGAAAAGAAGGCCCTGATAGTTCGGTCGATGGTCAAGCTGAAGCTCCACCACGGTGAATCCCATCTCCTTCAGCCACTCAGTCAAGCTCGGCTTCCCAAAGGAACAGCAGCGTGGTCTCTGGATTCTGCTGTCAAGACTCTCTCTGGCTCTCCTCGCATCTGTGATGACGAAGCTCGCCGTCGGCCTTGGTGGTGAATAATGCCGCCGGCGAGAGGAAGCTGAAGATGGATGTAGAAGGCGAATGGAATGATTGATGGCTTTCTCTATCTCGCTCCTGGTTCCAGCTCAACAAATATGCTCCTCTTCTATTTTATGGAAGACCATCAGATGCTCATCGTCACCGTCATGCGCCTTCTCTTCTTTACACAATATTCATTCGTGTTAATCGTGTATATATTTGTTAAATAGAAATAGAAATATGATTGTATCCATGTGATCTTTTTTTTCTTGGGTCAAATATCCAAAAGATCTTTAATCATTCATTACTTTTTCACAGATGCTCTGTACTTGTGTACGCCATTTTTCCTTTATATTGTAATAACCTTCTATTTTGTTCCGTTTAAACCCATTTAAGTCTTTAGTTCCTTTCCATCTTCAACCTAAATCTTTGTTCCATTTCATTTAAGTTTTCACTTGATGCTTATAAAACCTTTTTGTAGTTCAAAATATTGCAGAACGGTGTTGGTGCCCCTGGATCAATGTTACGCGTTCCTCCTGCGGCATCTGAGCCACTTGGGGCTAAATTTTTTTCAGGGTTGTTTGCAGAGGTTTCTAAGAAAAGGGAACAACAGCTTCCAACTTGAGAAGCAGATCTCAAAAGGAGAGAGCAGGTTTAAGTCACAAATTTTCGCTTTTGCAAGTTGGTTAGGTATGGGAAGGTTGGTATGCCAGTGATTTTCTTCTCAATAATGAGTTTTAAGATTTGATAAATTAAGAAACTTATACAACATAATTGCTAGAATTATTGAATTATAAAATTAATATACTAATTATTAAATTAATATGTGATGATAAGGTTGGTATGCCAGTGATTTTACTTTTCCGATAACATAATTGCTGGAATTATTAAATTACAATGTTAAATATCATTCTTATGCAGGTTAGAATAATTATTAAATTTTTAATTATGTAGGTTGGTATGCCACTGCTCTACCACGTCAATTTTCATGATTATTACTATTTTTATAGGGTAAATAATTTGATATATGATTTGATAAATTAAAAAACTTATCCAAAATGAATCTTTGGAATATCTAAAGGCATGAAATAATTCCAAAAATACTTTTTCTATTTATAAGATTTTTAATTTTATTTATGTAATGCCTTAATAATGATCAATATTTGTTATGAATATATTAACCATGTATGTGGTTTGCCTCTTAATCTTCCTCCCCGAAATATCAATCAATGTTTCCATTTTTTCTCAAAAAGGTTATTAATTATTTGCATGTGTGAGTCTCTCTATTTCTTTCCATGTAAGTCTTTTATCATATATTTGTAAATAAATGTTTGCAAGAAAATCAAGCAACAGTGACATGGGGATAAAAGTAAAAGCGATCCAGCTGGATCACGAAGGTATACTGAAGGCAGAGTAGAATCATCACGATTCGCAATATTGTCTTGTATGCAAGATGAGGAAGGCGCGTTCCCCCAAGGGAAATTCAACATATTTGGTTGAAATAATGGGATTTCAGGCAGGTGATTTGGCAGAGGAAAAGTGGCGTGATCAGAGTAAAATTCATAGAAAGGAGTGCTCCAATGGTTACATTAAATAATAAAGGCGGACCCACAAATTATATGTAGGAGATGAAATAAGTAGAAAAGGTAATCCAAAGCAGCATGGTGGCTTCACAGATGAATATAACTATATAAGGCCACGGGAACCAAAATATTGTTTGTGTGCTATAATTCTTTTCTAATTTTTGATGTCCCACCCTTAACATGATGCTTGATATGTTCCTAACCTATCTAAGGTATGTAGAATGTTCATAATCACTGGGTATATAGCAAGCCCCTTGAGAGTTGGATGTATGTTTTGTATTCTTCTGGATGGCTACTAACTTTGTGACCATCACTTTTTTTTTTTTTTTTTTTTTTTTTTCTTTTTTGGGTTATAGTGGCATTTAAATTATCTTGAAGGAAGGCTGACTAGACCTTCAGATTGCTCCATACCATTCTGTTTGGAAGGTAGGTCCTGCTATATGTGAACTGTGTTTTTTCTATTATAATATTTTGGGATAATATATGGAGAAGGTGTTGATTCCTCACTTCATATGGTTTGCCCTTCGCATTCCTTATTTGTTTTCGATGATGTTTATTTTTAATTTGTCGTTTGCACTTCATATGGTTTGCCCTTCGCATCCCTTCGCATTCCTTATATGGAGAAGGTGGTGTCTTCGCTTCTTAATTTGTCGTTTCTTCTTATTGTCTTCTTACGTTTTATACTGACTTCTTGGTATCGTTAAAATGTGAGTAATGAGATTATTTTCCATGATTAAAGTTCTTAGTCTGTCATTTCTTCTTATTGTCTTATCGGTCCAGAATTGTTATTTAACTGTGGTCAGATATAGCTTGAACTAAAATCTGCTGCTTGTGGAAGCATTCAGATTCAAATTTTAACTGTAGCATTGAGAGTTGGGAGATGGAGAAACTCGCGGACTTAGTCAAAAAAATAGCAAAAGCACTGCATTATTTTCATTTTATAATCTATTGCCACCTGACAATAATAAAGTGGAGTTCTTTTCTTTTTAAGTCTCTACTAGCGGTATTTAGTATATGGCCAAAAGTGTTGCAGTCTTATTCTTAAGCAAAGGTGCTCAAAGCCTAGAATTTCTTCCCAATTTGAGCTTTTTTCCATCTTTTGACATTTGAGAGAAATCAACAATTTCTTCACGATTTGAGCTCTTCTTTTCTTTTCTTTCCTTTTTTTGTTTCATTTTTCTTCATCTATATCCATGGTTCCTCTTCTCCTCTTTGGTGCACTAAGCTGATTTCTCTCCTTTTTGCTTCTCTTACTTGTCATCTACTCTAACTTCCCTATTCTTTTGATAGTGCTAAGTTAGCATTATGTACACATTCTTCATCTATATCCATGGTTCCTCTTAAACATATAGATGTTTGCAGAAAATCTATGCATGTGCTTTTAACTTCTCCTCTTCGTATGTTTTCCTAGGAGAGCTCCATGTGCAGATAGTGCTTTTAACTTGACTATTGATCATTCAAAATTTGAGTATGGAGCACCCAAAATATGAAATTATGTCTGGAAAATTTTTTCTCATTACCTTTAGCTTTTATTTTCCAACCGTCTAATTCAATAAACATACTACTTTATTTTTTTAAATCTTCCCTTTTCCTACTAAATGAAAGATGGATTAGAAACTTCTATGTTTTTCTCTTGCAGGTAATGTTTGAACATGAATGATCTCGAGTACTTTGAAGTCGAAAACTTGTGATCTTGATATGAAGAAAATGTCAATTTTACGCAAAAGTCATCTCCCTTTTCAATAAACAGACTCCATGTCAGGGATATTAAAACATCTTTATAGTAAAGATGAAAGCACCAAGTCACGGGCAACTAGAGAAGAAAGCAGCATTTGAATAATTTGAATCGGTTTATTTATTTATTTTAAACAATCAGTCAAATTTAGCTAATATTAGTGAGGATACCAATGTATATATTTAAACACGTTTATTTTAGTAGTTGTGAAAAATGTAATTTTAAAAAATTATTTCCATCATTGGACAATGCAAAATAAAGTCCACACCTTATTCTATGCCTACTTACATCATATTGTTGCATTTGATGGATTTATTTGTCATATTTAATAGTTTCTTTTTATTTGTCAGATTTCATATATCAACAGAAAGAAGAACAATAAGGGTGAGGAAGGAAAACAAGCATAGGAAAAGGCGCAAAAGTATAAATAAAGAAAGAGACAAAAGGCTATAGTCAAATTCTGCAATGACCATTGACCTATGGTAAAGACAAGAAGAAAGAAGCATTCATTAAAGAAGTATAGAAGCTTTGACAAAAAAGAAAAAAGAAAAAAGAAGTGTAGAAACTACAGAAGTTTGAATTACCAAATGGATAAGACTTAGAATTGAACTACTTTTGGGAATAATTTTTTATTTATAGGAAAGTTAGAGAAATTACCAACTCAAAGTGAAGTAATCTTTTAACAAAAGGACAAGAAAGGAAATGGTGCAGGGAATGCTATAAATGCAAAAGATAAAGGAAAAATTGAATTGAAAGGGAAAGTTATTGAAAGAACTTTATTTTTATTTAATGAAAAGTAGGACAGATGGAAAGATGAAATTCATTGAAAGTGGCGGCCAAGCAAAAATAGGAAAGCCTATTGTGGCAAAGCAAAGATTCTAGATAGGAGGATGGCATTGCAGTCAATGGGACTATGTGACGAGTAAAATCAATTAAGTCTTTATTTTCGTCCCATAGAAAAACAAAATGATTCAAATGAAAGCTTCATGGTTGAAGGGCTGTAATGTATTCGGAATAGATGAAAGCCTTATGCTTGAAGGGTTTTCATTAAGTTAGTGAAAGCCTCATCTATCTATCTACCCCACTTTCCATCTATAATATGTACTCTGAATCGATTGGAAGATGTTATTGATTAACATTGTTGAGGTTTCATTTCTAATCGGTAGTAAGGAAATTGATAGTAATGTCTTACTATTCTTTAAAGACAAGAAAATTATATTACTTTAAAAGTAAAATATGTTTAAGTAACCTATAAAATACTATCATCCGTGCAACGCACGGAGAAGTAAAAGCTCGTTTTCATAAAAGAGAAAAACAAGGGTTCTAGTCCTAGATATATAATGTTGTGGACCCCACCTATTTAATAAATATAAAAGCAAAGGAAAAGGCATGAGATGCGCTGATGGTTAATGGTTAATATATATATAGAAAGAAATCAAGAATGGTTGGATGTTGGACTGATTTTTTTTTTTTTATTTTAGGGGGCGGGGCTCACCCCTGGCCCCCTGTATTCACCCTTGTCCTAAAGACTCTACTAAAAAAATACTTTAAGTGATGAATGCACCTAGGTCACTTAAAAGACTTTCGAGAGTTCATGACGAGATATAAATTGTTCCTTGAAAAAAAAATACTCCAGGGAAAAATTTCTTCTAAAAAGATAAAGATTTCAAGCGTAAATTGAGCTACAAAATTTACCGTTTTGACTTGTGTTGTATTTTGGACGGTGCTAGAGATGGTTCAGCCTTCAAAATTTACCATTTTGACCCATTGACTTGAATATTAACATGAAAGTGATTAGATGCTCTCAAATTGATCAAGGATATTTTATGCTCTCATGATTAATCCTATTGAAATTCTGTTCATACGTTTCTGTTTTAGGCTGGTTTATCTCAATGGTGTGAGGTTCAGTTTTCCAAATAATAAACTATAAGTCTACATTTGGTATAAAATGGGAATGGAAATGAGAACGGGAATAGAAATTTTTGTTTCCTAGGCATGGAAAGGAAAGCTTGTACCTATTCCATTCTGTTGTTTGGCAGCAAGACAAAGGAGGAATAAATTCTGAAAATGTCATGTTTACCCTTGTGAAAAAACTAAAACCATGACTACAGATTTTGAATCACACTCTTTCATTATTTACCAAGACCATGACTTTTTTAATGAACTATGTTAATCAATTTATTTTAAGCCAGACAATATTTTTATTCATAAATAGATAATTACTTATTGTAAATGATTTATTAGAAACATATTTTATAAATATATATATATATATATGAAAAACCTGTTATTAATCAAGGTCAAGTAAAGCATATATAATTTTACATATATAAACAAATATAAATGTATCTTATGTATATAAAAATTATATGGGTTAATACAATGTTTGGTCCATATAGTTTACCCTCACTTTGGTTTTGTTTCCTATTATTTCAAACCATAAGTTTTGGTTTCTCAAGTTTCTTTCCTTCTAAAATGTTACTCCTTGTAGTTTAATAAGGACCTGGATTATTTTGCCCTTTGAGAAACTAAAACCAAAATTACGACAAACTATAAGAACCAAACATTGTATTAACCCAAATTTTGTACATATTACTTGTATATACAGCCTATTGTAAAATAATATCAATATAAAAATATTCTGCAAAATATCATAACCTCTAGGTATATAAACCTACGTAGATTGGAAATAAAAAAAAAAAAAAAAAAAAAAAAACCTAAGCCAATTAAAATAATTCCAAAATATCATATGTAGCATTGTTGGGTAAACTTGTTCACCATATAGAACAAACCTAAGGTCATAGGCTAGAACCCAAGGTCAAGGCACAATATATATATATAACATCACTACATTTCTTTCAACAACATCACTAACCATAATACCAAAATATAAAATGTATGAGGGCCTAATTTCTTAGGCAAATAGCTGAAAAATCATAGCTGTCTTTACCTTGTTGGGTTATGGTTGAAAACTGAAGGAATAAGTTTTCATCCTTCACCATCTTCAAATATGCAGCATCATGTTGGAGTAAGACCTCTAACCTTCATCAGCACGCTTTTGACTCTTTTAGCACATCTACCTTCTTTACATATCCAACATGACTCTCACTAGCTGTTTTGAATTCTTTGAACTAGACCCATTCTTGATTTTTCCAGCCCTGTCGGCTTACTTCATCCCAATCATAGATGTTCTTTCTCCTTCTTGATGATGATGTTTCCTCATGCATTGTTCTAGGTGACGAAAAGTCCATTTCATTTCTAGTATCAATTTCTTCAAGTTTTTCTGTCCCTTCTCAATTCATTTGGGTGTCCATCTCTTAGACAACATTACAATATGACTTGGGTGTGGTATTTTAGACTAATTTAATCGGCCAATGTCTGATTTCCAATTTTCAAAGCAAGTTTATGTGTCTTGAGGTATATTATTACGTGTGAATTATGATATTTTCTAGTATATATATATATACACACATATTGAAAAAGAACCAGTGAAGAAATACAAGAGGCATAGAATCGAACACAATAGTTAGGAAGAACTAGAGATAAAGAATCCAATACGTGGGGCTAGTTCTCCTCTCCTTCGGTGGTAACCTCCACTCCTTCGATTGCAAGTGCTCCTCTTCTCTCCCTAGTGCTTGTGCAACAAGGACAAATTGAGATGTGAGAATTGAGTATGGAGTATGGAGTATATGGAGTATGGGTCTATTGAGGGCATTTGTCATAAAAATTAAGCAAGGGTGTTCTGATCATTAACTTTTTCTTTCCTAAGATATTTTATTGGGGAATACAGCTTCCCACAAAATTTTTATTTATCAAACACAACTCTAGGCCTTCCCCCTCCCCCTTCTTTTTTTAAAGGTAGGATATGTGGAGAGTGATAGTTGATCTGTTGGTGGCCCATTCATTCATCTGGAAATTGCATGTTCAGAATGAAAAATCATACTTTGTATGGGAGTTGGGGAAAAACCATTTGTATGAATTGTTCTTTTCTGGCTTTTCTCCAAGCATAGATGACATTGGTGAAATTTTCTTGAAATGATTCTTTCAGTGATTATTCTAATTGAGTTTGAACTTTGAAGCATCCAACTTGTAATCACCTATCTTACAACCATCATATTAGAATTGGTGCTCACAGTTCAATTAAGGATTGCCAGTGTATGTGATTTGTTGATGGCCAACATTTACGTTCATGGATATGCATCAGTGTTGGTTATTTCATAACTTTTTGGTGGATACATGAAGTACATATTACCTTTGAAGTTTCTTATCTTAGATTAGTTTCGGATTCCAATATTTTAGCATGCAGTAATTCGATTAATACTCTCTAGGAACGCAACAATCTAGAGTAGATTTAATGTTCTAAAATGTGGTCAGATATATGTCATCCACTTGAATGCTCAGATTTGTATTAGTGAGTGGTTTTACCCTTAAATTTTGGAGGAATGAAATAAAAGAATATATTCTTAAATAAAACTCATTTTTTCTGATGTTGTTAATAGGACAAGGAGAACTTGAAAACCTAATGTTCAACAGAAACGACTCTTCAGTTATATCCTAGATCGCCATATTCACGTTAAGGTTACAACCCACGCCCTTCGTTGTATCGACAAGGCTGGCGGGGTTGATGAATATTTCTTGAAAACTCCATATCACAAGTTGGACACAGAACTCGGTCTTTTCTGGAAAGCCAAGATTGAGAAGCTGTATGAGGAACTTGGGAAGATGGAAGTTGTGTTCTTTTCACCAGAAGATGAACAGAAGTTTGAACAGGGCTTCAAAGAATTGAAACTGTCAGAGAGGGAAGCGCGCAGAGAATTCCGATGGAAAATGTATGCTGGGATGAAAGAACATAAGCAGATTGAGCTAGAACATAAAGATGAACCATCTACTGATAAAGGAAGCAAAGGAATTGAACATGAATCTAAAGAACAGTTGGCTGTAGTTTCATATGGACTAGCTGCTGACAATCTTGAAGCTGGAAGTTTAGTTGCTAATTACTAATGTTTTTATTAATTGATATGGCTCTGAAAGCTGTTATGGAGATTTTGAAGATTTTTAACTTTTTTTCCTCCATCTTCTTGATCATGATGGTTTCTCTGCTCATCCGTTCTGATTCTTTGAACTTCCTGTTTTGAGAAGTCCGATTCTGATGAGCAGAAAATCTATTTTGTCATCTCACTCTGGACGGAACTTCATGAAAGCCAATTCGGTGAATAGTTTATAATGTAATGATATATTATTAAACATTTAAACATTTATGGCCCCTCCGAATTTACGGAGCAAAGTTCTTCCGCATTGACATTTGCTCTTAATTTGAGGTCCTAGATTCTTAAGATTGGTCTGTTCTATTTTTCAAAAAATATTAAAAAAAAATAATAATTAAAAAATATTAATGAAATATTTAAAAATAATATTTTTATAAAATGTATTACTTCCAAGATATAGTTTTCAGGGTAGGCATAATCTTATTTATAATATACACTTAAAACGATATCTGAAAATTTGTTCAGTTTTTTTTTTTTTTTTTCCGGGAATTAATCACATTATATATCACTATACTAAATATCTCACACATGGCTTTCTCAATAATTAAGGGTGTTTTTCGAAAATATAATACATTTTTACACATATTTTGTCGCTTACAAATTGTACTTAACTTCTTAATCTACATAATCCAGCTATTTATATCGTATATATAGCATCGAAGGGAGTATTATCTTTTCTAATAGAAACTTACTAATCCGGATTAATGCTGGTTTGCACACACGGGAATAAGATTTTAAACTGTTTATATATGATTATGCTGGTTTTTAATTTTTTTTAAAAAAATGCATAACACAATAAAAATTATTTTATTTTCTCTACTACAGCGACTGCAAATTGATCTGCATTCATTTGAAATAAAAATAATTCATAGTGAAAAATAACCTATTCAGTTGGTGTTGAAAAATAAAATGTGATAGAGGTAAGGTGGTTATGCTCTCAGTCTTTCTGATGCTACAGGTCAAAACAGCTAATAAAGAGCCAGTGGGATAAAGAGAGGCGAGGCAAATGACAATGATTGAGAGAATCTTCTAATTTCATCAAAACCTAATCGGACGACAATATTATATATCGTTATGTGACTTGTGTCTTAACTGAATTCCAACTGTCACAGCTGTCCTTAATCATTTACAAGTGTTTTTCAGTAGCATTAACAACATTGCCACCTAATTATCCTCAAAGCTAACTGCTAAAAATTAAAATCCAAACATCATAAAGCAATAGCGTAGCCTGGCTTCTTATTAGCCTTTGGATTCTCTCTTTAATCAGCAAAGCTTATTTATTAGAACATCTGAAATTGAGTTGCTTTATTAGGACCATTACCGTTAACAATACACTCAAAGATCAATGGTACGATGAATTCCCCAATTTTAACTTTGGTAAAATATGTTTGGATAAATATAATGTTTGGAATTCCCCAATTTTCTTATAAAATATGTTTGGATAAATACAATTTTGGTTTTAATTTCTATGTTTTTTTTTTTTTAAATAAATTTAGATAACAACTGAAACATTGTCAATCCCCTATAAGACCTCAAGAATCGAAGGGGGAGGGTGGTAAGAAAATAGAAGTTATCTTCCATACTATGAGCAAACTTGGTTAGAGAATCTGCTATCCTGAAATTTTCCCCCATGCATATATCTGAAAGTGATCTGCCAATCTCTATACAGCGTCATCCTAGCCTCATCAACAACATCCTCAAAGGGATAGTCCTCAACACAGCCTCGGGTAATAAAATTTACAGCTTCAACACAATCTGAATACACCAGTTAGTGTATATGTCCTCTAGTTCAACAAAGGTTGAGTCTATGCAACAAACCTAATAATTCTGACATAGCTGGAGGAACAGTGTTTTTGTAGTTTCAAAAGTTTTGATTTCTTGAGTTTTTTTCTATCTAAAACATGAGTTCTTATATTTTACTAAAAGTTGGTCATTTTGTTCCTTGAAGGACCAAAACCTATACTTAAAACAATAGAAACCAAAATAAAAATAACATCAAATTATAAGGACCAAATATTGTAGGATTAAAGTACAAAAATACCTATAAACTTTTACTCAAAAAGCACCTTGCACTATATGCTTCTTCGAAGGTGCCAAAATATTATTAAATCTTTTAATTGTACTTGTTTAGTACCATTAGTTCATGTAACTTTATCCTATTAATATTGTTATCCCTGGTACGAAAGCTAATTATGCTAACATAAAAAAATAAAAAAAATTTAATAAAGAAAAAACACACACATATCAAATTAAAAGAATTTTTAGTTACCTCAAGAATGGTTATCCCTATTTATAATAACGAGACTAAGTCTAAGTGTGAAGGATTGAAAGCTTATCAAATAGACACTATTATAAATGGGATCAAACAACCACTTATAACTATACTTTTATAACATTAGGTGACAAAGCCATTGTCTTACCAAACTTGGTTTTGAAGAGTTAAAAAGATAGAAGTGGAGGACACAGGTCCGATAACAATTTGGTGAGGAAACAATATATCAATTGATTTCTTTACACGCTTATAGAAGACAAGGTTAATGAACAAATACAAATCAAGAAAAGAATGCGCTGAACAATGAGGCTTTTTCTTATCTTACCCTCACGTCATCAGCTTGCAAACTGAAGAAAGAAACTTTGGAAAATTATGCCAAATAATTGGAAAGAAAATATTACCCCAATTATAAATTCTCTGCACAACTTCACCAACTCTCAAATATGTTGTAACTTTCGAAGATGCTCTAATAGTGAAGTAGCCTTCCTTTTAGCCCTCTCCGTGCCACTTCGAGCGAGTTCGGTCAAAGGTAAGATAGCACCAAGTCTGCTTATGCATGCCAGATTTTCAGGATCCCTCTTACACAAGGCAAGTAAAATGGCAGTTGCGTTTTCTTTGTTTCGAGGCAATCCGTTCCTCAATAGATCGATAAGAACAGGTATAGTGCTGGCCTTTACAATAGCAACTTTTGCTTCTTGGTGGCTGGCAAGAACCGACATTATTGTCAAGGCTTCGTCGACCATCGATTTGCTTGAATCTGTAAGCATCTTCAACAATGCTGTAATGATCCCTGCTTTTATGGCCCTGCCCTTGTTTCCTTGATATATGCATAAGTTGAATAATGCTGTTGCGGCGTCCTTCTTCCCCCTAGGGCTCCCATTTTGGAGCAATTCGACCAAAGCAAGGATAGCTCCTGAGGCACCGATAATTATTTTGTTCTCATCTGCAAGTGACAAGCTAAAGAGAGTTGCTGCTGCGTTCTCTCTTGCTTCCATACTTCCAGCTCTAAGGATTTGGACAATGGATGGGATGGCACCAGCAAGCATTATAAGTCCTTTGTTGTTCTCGTAGATAGAGAGGTTGAGAATGGAAGTAACAGCATTTTCTTGAGTCAACACATCTTCTGATGTTAAAAGGTTCACAAGAATCGGGATTGCTCCTGCTTCAGCAATTAGTATTCTGTTATCCGTACTTCGTTTGGAAAGTGACCGAATTTCAGCAACAGCTGCTCTGCGCTCCTCAATGTTCTGGCTAGAGAGCTTCAGGACAAGAGCTCCAATGGCTGCCATGTCACCCGTAACATCTCTGAACGACCCATCACTCTTTTTTATCTTTCCATTCGTAAGTCCCGTTGGCTGCTCAATATTGTGCTCCATACACCACTGAGTTATAAGGCTCCTTAACACATAGTTTGGTGTAAGTGTCAAATGTTGGAGCTTCTGCTGAGTTTTTGGACATGTTGTATTGCCCCCATCTATCCATCTCTGGATGTAAGATCTCTCATATGTCTGCAAGGCAAAAAAGAAAAAAATGAACACTGTTGAACAGGGAAGGACCTTTGTTTTGGAATCTTTAAATATGGAAGAAACTTAGCGTTGAATTCTCAAGAAGAGCTTTATATTTTATATCTAAACTGAACCATACCTGACCAGTGGCCACAATAACAGGATCCCTCATTAGTTCCAAGGATATAGGGCAAAGAAAATCTTCAGGAATACGACTTGCCTCGGGCTTTTTCACTTCAGTCAGATTCTCTTTCACAGAATTTTCTTGACCTTCGGGATCAACAAGATTTGATAATGAAACCTCAGACAATGCAGGGATGCTCTGTGCCCTTTCCAAGCAAGGGCTTGTCTGATTTGTGCTGCAACTTGTCCATCCATTGCTTCTCGCAGTGCTTTCTAGATCTGATAAATGAACAGGACAGCTATGCTGTTTATGCAATCCACTCACAGATCTACCAAGATTTTGACTAATATCTAGATCCATTGGCTGAGATAAGTCAAAAGATGACAGCTTTGAAATCATGAATTCATATTTTTCAGTGGCTCGTCTCAATTGTGTTCTGACCAACTCCACCTAGAAAGTGATAAGGTACCCAAAATATTAAGCCAAGAAAATTCAAGAATGATAGTTATAGGATCCCTCATATGTCCAAGTGTTACCTGTTCCCTGACTTCCTCTGATATGTCTAGATCATCATAGGGTAGGACGCTCAATAGCTTTTCCAATTTCCATGTCACACACTGAAATTGGAATACAATTGTCTTGGCAGCTCCATCCTTAAATCAAGATAGAGCAAATTTCAGAGATGTACCCAGACATCCTTTTATAGATACATGCCCACAGAAATTTAGCGGTCATAAGACTCAAAACATAATAATTGGAGAGGTGTAAAATCATTTTTACGCACACTAAAACCCAATGAAGTCGAGTTTTCTACAGAGACAAATAGAACAAAGTACCAAAAATAAAAACAGAAGAACAAAACTTGTCAATGAAACCAAGCATAGAATCTGAGCAGACCGTGGGTAATCCATAAGGGGCATGCTAGCCTCCTCCGTCTAAAGATAACTAAAGCATATATTTGATCTGATTTCTCATATCATACAGTCATTCCCATCTATGAAGACCTCTTTCTTGCAGTAACACGCATGGTTTGAGAAGTTGCTGCATCTGACATTTTTTCATACAGGGAAATATAATACAGAATATTTCCGTAAAAGAATTATGAAGAGGGGGAAACGATCAGGATTTTGCAATGTGATACTACTTAGCTTAACAACAAATCTAAATTATTCAAAAAAAAGAAAAAAGAAAAATCGAAATGTTAGATTTTGCTTTCACATTGAAGCAGTCAATCTCAGGAGACAAAAGCAGGCACCAAGCACAATGTCAGCTTCAATGAATTTTTCTACTTATTCAATCGATAATCACAACTACCAAATACAAAAAGAAGCTTGAAAAACCAAAAAACGCTAAAAATAATTAAAAAACGAGGAAATTGGAAAAATAAGGCAGATCGAACACTCACAGAAGATGAATTAGAACGGAAGTTCCTAGCAACTGAAATAAGACGCTTAGCTGAGTGGAGAGCGAGCACAAGATCAGAGGACCAGGAAGATGCAGAGCCAGTGGACGAAGCAGAAGCATCCGAGTTTCCAGAATCAATGACGGCCTTCTTCGAGTCCCTAATCTCCTCGAACAAATACGTAAGTAAAGAGATCCGACGAACCAGATCGGTGCAGTCCTTCTTGAACATAGTATCGGCTAAAACAGCAGTAGCAGAAAAGGATCCACCAACTCCACCGGACATTCCAACAATGTCATGAACCAGACCAATGAGCTCCGGAGTACGATCTCCGGCAACGGCGCTGGCAGCTCCGCCGGCCATTGTCACGTTATCTCTCTCTCTCCCCCTCTGGCTTTCTCTGTGTTTGTCGTCTGAAGGTAAAAACAGTCTAATAAACCGTCGTCAAGGATGACTTAAAGCGTATCGACACGTCGTCACGTTCACGGGCTTTGGGAAATATTAATTAATTAATTGAATAACGCTATTAATTATATACCTCTTTTTATTTTTTTTTAAAAACTTAATAATATATAAAACTTTTATAAAGTTTCCAATTTTGATATTTTCTTTTCGGTGATAATATATACGGTTTTAATTATAAGATCTGATTGATTTTTTTGAAAAAATTAAGGAAACTAATTAAATTATTTTAGGGTATTTTTATTTTTATTTTTATTCAAACTAATTAGTTTGACTAATAAACTTATATTTTACTTACGATACTAATTATAAGGCGCAGTTGACTTTCTTTGGAGAGATTAAGGAAGATAAATGAGTTCTTAATCATTTCATATATTGTATATCCTTAGATTATATATTAGTTTATTAGTTAAACTAATTTGTTTGAAGAAAAAAGTAAAAATAAAAATACTCTAAAATAATTTAATTAGCTTCATTAATTTCTCCGAAAAAATCAGTTAAATCTTATAATAAGGACAGGAGTATAATCTAAGGATACACAACATATGAAATAATTAAGTAAGTTATTTAGCTTTTTTAATCTTTCAAAAAAAAGTCAACTGTCTCTTATAATTAAAACCGGAGGTAATATTATTTTCTTTTTTTCTTACTCCTCCCCTAATATGGCTGGGCCCATTTGGATGGGCTTTTAAAAAAAGTTCTTTTTTTTAAGTGATTTTTTTTAAGCTCCAAATTGAAGCTTTTAAAAAAGCGAACGGCTTTTTTTGTAACTTTTGCTTTTTTAAAAAAATATCATCTAAACACATAAATTAATTAAAAAAACGTTTTTTTGTATTAAAAAAAGTGCTTTTTTTCTCAAAAAAACCCATCCAAATGGGCCCACTTGTTAGATGAAGTTCTTTAGCAAAGTCTTTGTATCACTATGTATAGAAAGTCACAAATCAAAGCGAAATTCCCGTCGGGTCGAGCCCATTTAAGCCCCGACCCTCAAGTCGAGAAAATGAAAAATAAACCCGAAATATTTGAAATTGGCCACGAAGGGCCTCGGAACCTAGACGGGCGGCCCGGAGGGCCATGGGCCGAGCCACATGCGCCCTTTTCTTTGTAGCTTTTTCTTTTAAATTTATTAATTTTATATATTTTGTATTTGTTATAAAGTTATTTAGCCATTTAATTACAAATATCTAATAAATATACTCTAATTTTATGATTTGGTTTATTATTTGTTGCAAATAAAGATTATGGATGTGTTCATGATGCGGGAGAAGAAATTCATAATATGTTTTTTTATGTTTTATGTGAGTTATTCGTGAAGATAGTTTCTTTTGATTATAAATTAGTGATTGTAGTTATTTATTGGATGATTCGTGTTATAATTTACTAATTATATTTCTTTAAAAAAAGCGGAGGAAAAATAATTAAAATTTGAAATAGTAATTTTCGGGCCTTTGCGGGCCACCGACTGGTGCTCTCGGTAGAACTTTGAAAAACAAGCATTTTTTACTTACCCGGAGGGCCACCCCTCGTTAGGTACTCCCCTAATATGGCTTTGTTAGATGAAGTTCTTTAGCAGTACTCTATCAGTATGTATAATGATCGTAAAATGATCCATTAAAAACGCTATTACATTATTTGTTATATGAGATTTATTCATATTTAAACATTTTCTTATTTCAATTTTGTTTGGGTTATATTTATAATTATAGTAAGTAATAATTATATTATATTGATTTCGTGCTCCTTATATTTTACTTTTCCAACAAAATTTCAAGACTAGTGCCAATTTGACTGACCACTAAAAAATGGTTTGAAAAATATTTATAAATTTCCTTTTAAAATAATTATACTTAGAATCCAAGTTTTAAATTGCCTTTTAAAAATGTTCTCAAAGATGATGTCAATTGACCAAATGAACTATGAGTATTTAGCATACATACATAACACAAATTTACAATTAAAAATATCTTTTAACCTTGTTATCGTTCAAACAACACAAATTTATAAGTAAAATAATGACCATTTAATTAATTTTTTTTTTAAAAAAAAGACCATTTACTATTAGTGATAACAGATTTGTGAATTTGTTTCCTAAAAATAAGTTTGCCTGAAACAACTCTGACATCAAATTTAAATCCTCATTATCATATTACTAATAATTGAACTAATTTTTATTGGATTTTTTTAATGATCATTAATGACTATACTATTGGTTAAAGTGTAAAAATAGTCATTAACTTATATATAAAAATATAAAAGTAATGATAAATTATTTGGATGCAAAAGCTATTATAAGCATTGTAAAAGAGGACAAATATGACAATGCAATCAAAATTTTATGTTGAATTAAGTTATGTACGTTTGACAAATTTAACATAGGTGTCACTTTTGCTCCCTTTTATAATTTTTATGGTAACTTTTGTGCTTTTGGAATAAGTTAATTACTATTTTACCCCTTAACTTTTATATTACTATAGATTACATGTCTATTTCTATTTTTTTTTTTTATTTGATAGTATAATTTAAACACAGTTTATTTTTAAAAATGCTAAACTAATTAACGGAGCATATTATCTCATTTTTATTTTTATTTTTCTTCAATCTAACTAGTTTGACTAATAGACTAATATATAATCTAAAGATATACAACATTGAAATAATTAACTAACTTATTTAGCTTCCTTAATCTTTTAAAAAAATCAACTAAATCTTATACGGAAGGTAATATTTAAAATTTAAACACACATTCGTAACAATGCCGGGCTCAATCCCAAACCCCATCCATTTTGAAATGGATTTGATATTTGAGCGTTAAAGGCAAAAAATCTAAAGCGGTTAGATCAAATATTAGATTGTTGACAGTTCTTAAGGATCGAGAAATGAAAGGAAGGAGTAGATAAAAACTGAGAAGGCCCGCACTTCTACACCATCAATCCAAACACAAATCATTATCTAAACCCCATCCAGGCTTGATAGGGCAGTCAATAGTATTGTCATTAAGACAACTTACCATTGACATGTCCGTTTTATTACCGTGGATGAATAAAAATGACTTTCTATTATTCATTATCCAAAATAAAGAATCTTGTTCATTTTCTATTTTGTCTATTTATAAAATTACTTAAAACTCATTTAATATTATTTTTGGGCCATGTTATGGTTTTTAATTAAAAATAGTAATTTTACTAATTGTTGACGGCATTGCCCTTTATAATAATTTGGTAGTGATAAGTCCATTTATTTATTTATAAATATTTAGTTTTTGTTCGGCTAGCTGGAATAGAAGAAAAGAGATAAGGTCGTTTGCCAACCTGTAAAGCCATCATATTGTCCACTTGGTGGGTCACCTCAGAAAATCACACGTAACAAGGCCCAAAAAGAATAAATATTTTTTTCTTTATAAAATCACAAAATAAACAAAAAAATAAGTTTTTTTTTTTTTAAAAAAAAACCGAAGTACTATTCTTGCTTCTTATTAAAGAAAGAACCTGAAAAAAAAAAAATGAAAGATATCAAAATCAAAGTATTTATGTTTGTGTATAAAAATATATAAATATAAAGCTGGACCAATACACACGATGATGTGTGTGTATATATATATTCTCTGATCATAAATATAGAATTAGTATTAAATAATTTATAAAAAATAGTTCAGTGAGTTTTTTCAAAAGAATATGTGTTGTTTTTATTTACATCCCTATTTAATCATTTTGCATTAGAAGTACTCTTCAATAAAAACTCATTTAATATATATAATCAATGAAGATAGTTTAGCAAAAAAAAATATAGAGGATAAAAAATTATAGTCTTATATTTAGGATTATGGTAAACATTTTTAACTAATTCTTATATTTAGGATTAGAATACATAAATCAATCATATCCTGCACATAGGGCGAAAAGCTGTATTCTTGATAGGCAACACTCCATAAAATTTTTATATACATAATAAACATGATTTATATATATAATTAGTTATTCGTTATTAAATTTATTCTATGGAATGAAATAAAATAAAATAAAATAAAATAAGATACTGCAACTTTCTTTTTGGTAACAAGATGAAGGTTTTTTGGAACCCAGTAGTAATAAGATGCCACCATCAAGGGTATAAATGCCCTTTTCGTATTAATAAATGCAATGGGGCCTCAGAGCGAATATAAAATTATTTATTTATATCTTTTAATTACTTTTATAATTATAAATACATATTCATTGGAATCATGGAATATATGCAGGCGAGCCGATATAATCATAGAAGAACACTTCGTATTAGTTGGAACGCACTAGTTTGATTATGCCAATCTGCCACAAGGTTAAAAGAAATAAGCTTTGAAATATCCTATATGTTTTTTATTATTTAATTAATTAATTATTTATGTGCTTCACTTGGAACATGTGTGTGTCCTAATGTGCCCATGGCTCTTCTATTTTGTCAATTAGTGCGATGCAATGTCCCATCAATAATAACATTATTTTATATTTTCAATAATTGCACAAAGAAAATTTCAACTTGTGATTGGTAGAGCTATTAATTAAACTAGGTCACTTGTTAAGTTTATAAATTAATTAAACTATCAAAATTTTGGACTTAATTACTTAGACACATAGCAAAATGACCATTCAATTGACACTTGGATTAGATATAAATATAGCTTCTAATTGATTAATTGGATTCTTCAACGCCGTAACTGAAAAATATATTTTACTTATAAATAAAGTTTTTTTTTTTTTTTTTTTGTATAAAATGATAATTTTATTCAAACATGAGTAAAATGATGCATAAAAAATATTGGGCTTTTACAATACTCCTTCTTGTCCTAATTATAGGAACACTTTTGTAGTGCAATTTTGTACTACAAAAGTGTTGATATAATTAGGACCGGAGGTAGTCGTATGTGACTGTACAAAGTACATTAACCAAATGCAAAGCAAATAATACAAATAACCTTATAAGCTAATACAAACTAAAACATAAGAAATGAGGTGATAGAAGGGTTGGTGAAGGTGTGATGCAGGGACGGACCTTTGTGTATATAATGGCGGGGCTATAGCCCCACTAACAAAAAAAAAAAATTGTCCCAAATTTTTAATATAAATTGAATTTTTTTTATACATTTGGCCCGTAAATATTTTTTTCTTAAAAATTAGTTAATGAGTATATATTTCAAGACTCTAAAAAATTCTTCCAAGGTCCGTCCTTAGTGTGATGTTGGTGGGAGGTGGAAAATGGAGGATTTGGCTTGTATCCTTTGCCTATCCCGTCTGCTGCTATTCAAACGACAACGTTTTTTTTTTTTTTTTTTTTTAAAAGCAAAACACACACATACCTAGTTCCTAAAAAAAAAAAAAAATCAGGACACTACTGAGTAGTAAAAAGATAATTCAGGATACTAAATGGTACTTGAAAAAATTCTTCATAATCTTGAAAAATTATTTCAGGATTTTGAAAAAATATTTCGGGTATTGTCTCGATACTAAAAAAGATATCTTGAATAGATCGAAAAAATAATTTATGGTCGTAAAAATTTATTTAAGGATCTTGAAAAAAATATCCTAAACTATGTTTTTAGTAGCATGTTGTGTACTTGAAATATTTTTTCAAGATCATTAAATAAATTTTTAAGACCATAAATTATTTTTTTAGTGCAAGTCAGTATTCTTTTAATACTAACCAGTATCCTAAAATATTTTTTCAAGATCTTGAGATAAGTTTTCAAGATTATGAAGAATTTTTTTAGTACCATTTAATATCCTGAATTATCTTTTTACTACCTGGTAGTGTCTTGAATTTTTAAAATTTTTTTTTTTAAGAACCAGATGTGTGTGTGTTTTGCTGGAAAAAAACAGAAAAACGCTGTCGTTTGAATAGCAGCAGATAGATAGGCAAAGGATACAAGCCAAGTCCGAAAATGGAGTGGGCAATAATGATGAGTAGTGGGGGCGGCAAATGTCAGTGAAGGCGGTGATGGTATAAGGAAGAAGACGGAGACAAAGTGGAGGAGGGTGGTGAAGGCGGTAGAGGATGAAAAATAAAGGAAAGAGAGAAGAATGGGCGAGCAATTGAGATGAAATAATGCCAAATGATGTTGAAAAGCACTAGGAAAGACTGCTAAATTAGGGTTAGTATGGCTCTAGTATCTGAAATATCTTACTAAGTGTATTAGTATTCTAAAGTAATTTGTTGTGCGTCTAACATCATAAAATATTTTTTTAGGTGCTCTTAGCACTTTAAAGTATTTCGTAGCGCAATTTTATGTTTGAAATCTTCATTTTTTTAAAGAGAAATTTTACATATGAAGTTTTTTATTGTAGGAGCAATTTGAATCTTGTTATGAACTCCCAAAAGTCCTTTAAGTGATCAAGTGCATCCAGTGCTTAAAGTATTTTTCAGTAGCATCTTCATGATGCTGGACACACATGAAAACATAATTTAGGGTGTTGTGTGAATCACAAAAAACTTTAGAGTGTTAGATGTATTTGAAAAAAAAAATAATTTAAAAAAAATTTAGGATATTTGACGCATCACAAATTATTTTAGAATACTCGATGCACACATAGTTCAGGGAGGGTACTGGATACTTATAACCTATATATTATTATCTATAGCACTGTTCCAAATAAATGCGTTTTGTGGTTTTATTTTTTATCAAAACAAATTGCCACAATGACCTCGCTTACACGAAGAGTAATTTTCTTAGTAATTTACATTAATATAGTGTAAACGCAGTAAAAAAAATTATCCTACTATAATTCATCATCATAAAAAGAAAATATATTATTGAGAAATTATTTTTATATGGATATTTGATTGAGTTAAATTTGAGTATTGTCGATCCCAATTCAAGAAAGATCTTGCAATTATGTTTTTTGAATTTATATGAATTTGACCTTGATATCTCATATTTCAGCAGTTAGAATTCTTTTTACTGGAACCAAAACAATGATCGTTATGTTTAAATTTTCATTCTCAGTAACTAAAAAGTAAGTCGGGGTGGCTTGAATAGCCTGCACTCTCCACCCGTAAACAGAAAATAAATGTGCTTAAATTAAACAATTTAGTTTGCAATTTGGAGGGTTTTAGCTTTTATTGTCAAAGGAAGAATTAGTTTTTGTTGTGCTTATATATATAAAAGATAAAAATAAATTAAATTAAAATTAGCAGACACACCAGTAAACACTAATGTTTAATGTAATGGTGATTTTTTTACCAGATAATGTAACGGTGATTACGAACTACGAGTATATGCATTTATGAATGGGGAATGGTAGAATAAAATTTATTTTTAAAATTTAATGAAATACAAATAAAGGGGAAGAAACCGAAAAGTGGGTATTTACTACCCCTAGTCCGTGCGGTCCTAGTCATGTGACAACATTTGATAGTTGGTTTTGATCCTAATTATAAGGACAACATTATAATTTTTATCAATTTCTTTCTAAAAAATACCCCTTCAATTTCTTTCTAAGATATGAATAAGGGATTATGTAAAATCAGATTGAAGTGTAAAATTTATATAAGGGCATTTTAGAAAAATAAGTAAAATTAACTAATTTAAATCCTATAATTATCTTTCCAAAATCAGTTAAATATGTTTTATGATTAGGACCGGAGGTAATATTATCTGTTTTATTTTGTTGCCAACAGCTTAATCAAACTTTATAGCAATTGAGGGTTTTTTTTTTTTTTTTTTTTTTTGTGCATTTATCTTCTCCCAAGCTAAGAGTACCCTCAATCTTCACGTAGAATGAGAAACACACCTCTCCCAATCATTATTTTGTGCTTATCTTATTGACTAGAATTGAATAAACAGAATAAAGTAATACTCTATATATGAATAAACAAAATAAAGTAATACTCTATATACTACTCTCAGTTTCCAGTAAATTCAAAAGATTATTCAGCACTTGTTTGATAATATGTTTATGGTTTTAAAAAATGTATATTTATATAAAACGAGATAAAACTTTTCTCACTATTTATCTTGTATAGCATCAATGATAATTAAAAAAGTTATTTTTAAAGATTCCAAGTGCTATTTCAAACAAACATTAAACGTTCCCATTGAAGATCCCTCTAACGTTCCGATTGAAGATCCTTCTGGCACCAACACATGGGTTTTTGCAATATTCACTTTAGTTGAACATGGCTCCTTCTAATGCTCAGCTCCGAAAACCCACGTGATTTCGAAGATATGCATGTGTATTGATTTTTTTAAAGTAACTTTTCAATAATTTGTAAAAAATATGTATTCATCTTTTAGAAGAATTTTAATCATTTACACATAATACCATTGATGAGAAACCTCTTTGGCATGCATAATTGATGGAAATAACTTAAGAACAAAAAATTATATATTTGGGTGATAAAATGAATTTAGAATTAATCAAATGAACTCATCTATTAACTTTTACATTTAAGACCATAGAGGTATATGCAATAAGAGGGAAATTAATGGAAAAAGGTGAAGGAAATTATATAATAGATGACAATGAGTCAATGACCCGTATAGCAGAATAGGAAGATTCCATTTAAAAATTTAAATCCACCACTTAAAATAGTCATATATAACTCATTTTAGCCTATTGAATTTAACAAATCCCAAATCAGTCGAAGGGATCGATTTGGGACTTGTGAATAATATTGCCCTTTTGCTACGTTGCTGTGAGATATTTTATTTAATATAATAATAATAATAATAATAATAATAATAATAATAATTTATTATTAATTAGATAAATAATAAAATGTCCAGAATGTGGCCGATCCACATATTAATCCAAAAACAATCCATATATTGAAAATGATTCTTCCAAAAGGGGCTTTGGAGTCATGGTGATCGAAGGTGGAGCACAACCACCGACCATCAACAGCAGCCCAAAAACAACCAAAAGTGTGAAATCAAATATGAGAATGAACCCTCGACTTCTGGATCCGATGTTGCTTGAAATCAAATCTCGACACCGTGCCCTCGAAGATCTGCCACTGGAGAAATAAAAGAGAGAGAAGAAGACGAGGGTTGAAGTAGAAAAATGGAGTACTGTAATATCCCAAAATGTATACAAGGGTTAAATGTATTGGATAGGCAGTGGAGATTTTATAATGAACTTAATTAGTCTCAATCAATAACTACATAGTTCCATTTTTTAAAGACATAAATGACCTAAGGCCTAATTTGGACATAAAAAGAGAGGAAAATGCTATGAAAATGGGACTGATTGGTCGAGCAAAGTGTTTTGGTATAGGTGTGCATATTGCTAGTGACGGATCTTGGGATAAATGTTTGGAGGGGCCAAATGTACAAGTAATTAAGAAAAAAAAAATTGGGGGGGGCCAAACGTATAAATTTTTAGAACAAATGTATAAATTTTGGGGCCAAATGTATAAATTTTATATAAAAAAATCCATTTTATATTAAATATTTAGATTTTTTTTTGGGGGGCCATGGCCCCGGCCTTTGAAAAGTTCCGCCACTGCATATTGCATTTCCAGGAATGACATATGTACCATGCATTTTTTGAAAAGATACCAGTATGTGATGCCATGTGGAGGCCTACACACACACACTCTCCAACCTGGTGTCATTTGGTGGGCCTTGATATGCGTGTTGCAATTCTGAGTAAAACTCGAGTAGAATCCTAAATAAGCACGATAAAGTAACTTTATTAAAGTAGATCTTGATAGATAATGATGACACAACTTTTATGTTGGTATTTCTAAAACACACCACTTAGTGATTGAGTCTGAGGAATCCACCGGTTCCTAGCCCGGTCACATACTTGACTTTTTCGAACACTGAACCTGAGAGTCAGGGGAATTCATTAGGCCTCCTTTTCCCTGAAGTAAAGTGGTGCCTAATAGAGAGAGAGAGAGAGAGAGAGAGAGAGAGAGAGAGAGAGAGAGAGAGAGAGAGAGAGAGAGAGAGAGAGAGAGAGAGAGAGAGAGAGAAGGGAAAGAAGATGTTTCAAGGACACTTTGCTTCATGAGATTTAATTACTTAGACACATGTTAACACAAGAGTCTAATTACATGAGATTAAAGATCATTTAACCTTCCCAAGACCCTTAAATTTCAACCAGCAGAAAAAAAGAGATAGAATTTGAGAAAAATCAAGGAAAAAAAAGAAAAGGAGAGAGAAAGGAGCAAGAAAGGAGAACAAGAAGTATGGTGAGTGTTTTTGCTCAATTTTCACATTCTAAATCACTTTTCTAGCTCTTGAGGCCTTCATAAAAGTGGTCCCCCCCCTCACTGAGAGTTTCATTTCTATGGTTTTAATTTATTGAGAAGAGGTGTTTTGTGTGATATACAAAGTGCCAAAGTTGGAGAAACCAAGAACAAGCCCTAGAAAGTGAAAGGGGTGAGCTTGTGTTTCATTTTGATGTATGTATTGAGTTGATTGATGGAATTTTAAGGAATCCTCTTGTTGCCCTAATTCGGTCAAATAGGGTTTCTAAGGTTTTATGATGTTTTGTTCATATGCATGTGTTTATATATGTTTTGGAAATATATGAACCTAATTTAATAAGTGACAGAGATTTGCCGTAATCTCCCAAAATAACCAGATTAGAAAAGGATTTGCAGTATAATGTAACCTGGGTCGTTTCCCAACGAATTCGCAGTCGGTTCAATTCACACAAAGCAATAAAACAGTGACAGTAAATGGGGGTTTTTTTTTATTCAGAATAATATTAAAGACGAAGTAACAGAGATAAAACGAAATAACACGAATTGAACAGAAAATAGAGGATTAAAAGATCAACCCACGATTCCGGATTCACCCACTACCCTTCCTCGAACGAAAGCAGATTTATAACCGAACTCGTAATCGACTCTGACAAACCGAAATCTCGCATTTGTCTAGAAATTCCTTCAACTGAACAATCGTTTAGAATTTGTTCGAATCGATGGCGCACCTCATCGTACGATCGCACGTAGAAATACTTTAACCCGATCCGAACTTCGTCCTTGGGAAATATCGATTTGGGTTTTTAATCAAAAACCCAATCCGAACCAAAAATCAAATCGATTAAGGGATAAACGAGTTAGACGATTACCGATTAGGCGCAAATCCTCCGGATAGTGGATGGAACCCTCATCGTGGATCAATCTCAGAAATTTAGCCGAACATAATTAAGAAAGATGAAAAACAGATGAAGAACGTGAAGAACACGAAGAACATTGCAGAGAATTTGAAAACTACTATTTTGATCCTCTGAATTCTAAAAACATGAATGAGAATGTGTTTGTGGTCTTGCCTCACTTAACCTAAAATGGCAAAACGAAATGGGGCTCCAATCCACAAGTCAGCCGAACGAAAATAAAATAAAATGGGCTTTAATTACACAATTTGAGCCCACAAATACATATGACTTCGGCTCCAAAATCAACCGCCTTCTTGTCCGAATTTGCTCTTCATGTCTTCATAACAATTGTAGCTCTCTGAATCATCTGAAATATGAGACAAAAATGAGGCAAATCCGATGTCTGGTTCAAGAGTTATGGTAAAAATGGTGAAGCAATGTAAAACTGGAATTTATTATTAAATAATGGCTAAAATATAATAAAAGACCCAAGGCCCAAATAAGTATAAAAACCATTATTTATTAGCTAAAGAGTCCTAAATTATAAATCAAGAGACAAAAAGTAGTGTATGAAATATTCAATTATCAACAAGTAAATTATAAATTGGTGAATTGTTGTTTGAAACACTAATATTTCACTCAGAACAAGGCATGAAGAAAGGGTATGATTTTGCTATTTTTAAGGTTTCCAATGAATTTCTTAGGAAAAATTATCTATTGATACGATTTTAGAAAGAATGGCTTTGAAATCCAAAAATTAAAATAATGTTGCCAATTAGGGTTTTCAATGTGGCAATCTGACAAGTATTGTCGCTGCTTGAAATGTCGCAGGTTGAAGAGAGAGGGGCGGCAGAGGTTGAAGAAGAAGATGGAGGAATGTCGTTGGCGGAGGACCGGGGTCGCCGGTGGAGGGCCGCTATTGCTAGTGTAGAAGGAGAAACAAAAGAAGGGCAAAAGCAGAAATAAAGTGGCAAAAGCGGAAATAGAGTCATGGAACTGGAGGTGGAACCCAGTTCCATGGGGTGAGTGGTGGAACCCACTTTCAACGCTTTTCATGGAAGTGAGTTCCACCTGGAAGTGACTTCCATTGCACCAACACACACACACAAAAGGCCGAGTTCCATTTCCACTTTCCTCTTGCCACTTTCATGATACCAAACATGTACGTTTGTCTGCTATCCTTTGGTTCTATTTGAAGTTTGAAATTTGCTTTGATTCCTCTTATCAATTGAATTTTCAGATGGAAGCTATGGAAACAAATCATGCTATCAATATCACGAATTTGCTATGGCTGATAATATTAGAGCTTTTTCCTCTAACAATATGCAGAAAAACTTTCATAATCAGATGATTCCAAAATGCCATGATCTTTCTTATGGGGATCTCAACGACATTCTTCCCTAAAAATACTTCTTCCAAAGGTACATTATATTGGACTGCACTACTTAGTACATAGATTAAAATGTATTTTCATTTATATTCTAGTTGTTTGGTTTGGTATGTTGTTCTTGCTGTCTGTGTTTTTTCTATTGCTTTTGTAATATTTGTTGTACTCTGTTTGTTTTCTTTTTCTTGGACATTTCCAGGACGTATGACTAGGTTTTACGTTTTGTCCATTTAAATTATCATGCTTTTATGAATTTTATAATTTTTCAACGTTAATTGAATTCAATATTATTTTTTCAAAAAAAAAAAAAAGCTTAGTATGAAGCACGAATGAGTTTTATATAATCAAACTCTATAACAATATTGTTTGGCCAAAATCTAAACGTCCAAGAAGGAATTTGAATTTTGTTTGATGGAAAAATAATCATATTAGAAGAATTAACTACCCAATCATACCGAATATCATATAGTATTCATATTAAAAAATTAATTGTTTTTCTATTGAAAAGAAAAAGAATTATGAAGCACGAAAATTGGCATTTTAAACGATGGATATGTTCAATGGCGGAACTAAGTTATGGTCAGTTGGGACCTTGTCTTATATATTTATATATATGTATCCTATGTATTTTATTCTATATATTTTACTCTTTCCAATGAGACTAATATTGTGTTGATTAGTGAAAATTTTGGTGTTATGATTTTGGATGAGTCTTGAGTTTTGACAATAGATGACTATATATATATATATATGTAGAGGATGATTAATAGCTAATTTTAATCGGTTTGGATTTATTATTTGGTTGTCTTATGATTTTATAATGAATTTTTATTTTAAAAATATATATTATAATAGGTTTATTTGCTTAGCTGAAATTGAACAAGATCTTTATGTTTTTTTAAAATATTTTTTGGGGTTCATATTATATTTCTTTTATTTTCTCCAATTATTTTGTTTTGAAGTAAGTATAATACGCATTTAAGTGTTAATTTTATCATACATATAATTATTATGATTGTGTTTGTGATATCTTTAGGATAATATTTGGTTCATTACTCATTATATCTTGTTTTGATTTATAAAGTAAAATTCTTGTTTGACATTGTTAGTCATAAAATGTTATCATCTTATATCTTGTTTTGATTTATAATTGTCGGTTAGTAAATAGTTTAATATGTTAATAACGGGTCAACAACGTAAATTGAAGAATAGCCCAACTCTATTTACTTATTTTTTATCATCATTTTAAATTATTTCTTTATTAAAAAAAGTTTAGGTAAGTGGAATTTTGGAGCTATCATTGATATTGGTGGAAGAGGACTTTGGTCTTTTAAGCATGAGTTCTTCAATCCGAGTTCATGTGAATGCAGAGCTCTTAAAAGATTCATCCTTAAGTTGTCTCAACAATACTTGAATCTGACTTAGTCGGATAACCATATTAAAAGAATTTGTTTATGGGCTCATTAGGATAAATGGAGGCTAAACAGAGCTCTAACCAATTGGATCAATTTTTATTGGCATTATTTTTTTTAAAAAAATTAAAATAATGTTTTCAACATCAATGATAAGGAAGGGTGAAAGGGACTTGAAATCTTTTAAGAAAGATTGAGGACGGAGAGCTACCTTTAATTTGTGCTTGAAATAATAACATTAGTTACTAATATCAAATACTAGATAATTATAAAAAAAATAAAATCACGTATTTTTTTAAAAAACTTTAACAAGTCATTTTCAAGCGTAAATAATTTCAAAAATCTAAAATATATGTATTAGATTACTCTTTAAATTTTGAAATGGTTTTTAAAATAAAAATACCAAAAACATATAGTTTAAAATAAAAACAAAATCCAAAATCTTGCTAATTATATACGGAAACATCTCATGTCCATTTGCTTATATTCATTAAGTCTAATTCTCCAATCATTTGGTCAAAAAAAAAAAAAAAAAAAAAAAAATCTCCAATCAAATTTTATCATATATGTGTGATTTTTATTAATAATAATTGTCTAATAGAGTTTTGAAATTTTATCAATGTGAATTATTATTACGGCTAAGTGCACCAAGTACCCTAACTTTTCTTTTAGGTGCAATTAATTAATACCATAAGATATTTAGGGGTACAATGTAACCACTAATGTATTAAAAATAGAGCAATTTTTGCCCTAATCCACGAAACCCTTTAAATGTCTGTTATTTCCTGCAACGCAATCCAATTTTGATCCTGTTATTGAGTTGGAATTTAGACTCTAAAACCTGCAAAAGAAAAAAAAAAAAAAAAAAAAAAAAGTAAGACCAAGAACAGATGAAGATATTTTGAGCTATTGTTCAATCCTTGGGACCACTATAGTATTAGCCCAATTATTGTGACTTATCTTCAACCTCATTTATCTTTATTATATTGCATATCAACGATAAAGCTTGGAGGAGAAATGGATTATATTAGTGGTCTAGTGGAACTCCAGGATGCTGCTATTTGCTATTGAGTTATGACTCACATGAGTTCAAATCCTTATAAAAACGAGTGTTCTTTGAAAGGAGAGATGGTTGGCATCCACTTCGGTGTATCTATAAACCAATTTTTATCTCTCATTTCTCAGAAGCGGCTACTAAATGGAATCAAAACGTAAAGTAACAAATGAAGCTCATTCTCTCTGGGAAAATTCAAGTGTACTGTCCCACCTCCTTCTTGTGAGGAGGATGATCTGTTAGCATGAAGTTCTAATAAGAAAAATAATGGGATTGGAGACTCGAACAGGGAGCTTCATCAGGAACAGTGGCCGAAGTTGGACTCCATGAGTGGGCCTCCTCGTTTGTTCACAAATTGAAAGGAATGAAACATTGCCTGAAGTTGACGAAGAAGGCTTTCTTTCTGATGATTCCATGTCTGACAAATCCCAAAGGGGTTATCATGACATAGAGAACGAGGACCCTATTTGTAAAACCACAAAGGATCCAGCTAGGAACTTTATAACTTTCACCTTCTCCAACATGATGAAAAAGCGCCTTTACAAGGTTGGAGCAAGGCAGTCGTTGTGGGAAGAAGCATTGGATATAAAGCTCTCCTATGAAGATTGCATACTAAGTGTGCGAAATGTGGGATTGTTAACCTAATCAATATTGGTCGTGGCTATGTTGTGGTCAAACTATTAAACAATGAAGACTACTTCAATGCGCTAACTAGAGTCCATGGATGATATATTACCATTACCTCACTGAAGCCATGGCAACCAGGATTTAAGCCCTATAAAGCATCGATAAGCAAGGTGGCTATTTGGGTAAGATTACCAAAGATCCCACTGAGTATTACGATTAGGAGGCATTGACTATGATAGAAAACAAGATTGGAAAAACTCTGAAAATAGACATGAATACTTCTTGTCAACTTGGAGGGAATTTTGCAAGAATATACTACTCTATTTTGGTGGAATTAGGGAAACAACTTATGTCTGGGTTCTATTTGGATGGAGAACAGCATTATCTTGAATATGAGGGCCTCCATATCCTCTGTACCAATCGTGGAATGTATGGGCATAGGCAAGAAGTTTGTCCCTTGAAGAAGAAGAACTTCGTTGAATCACATGGTGCTGAAGTTAATGATCAGGGTGACAAAGGTAATGAACAAGGGTTGAGAGATTCTATTTTCACACCAAATCAATGGAAGGTGGTTCAAAAACCATGCCGCCAATGGAAGACTGTTAGAATATAAGGGAATAATTGATTAGTTGGTTAAGGCTCATTCTATATAAAGGCTTAGTTGTAGTTTAGAAGGAGTTAGATAGTTAGATCTTCACCAAGTTAGAGAGAGGTTAATTTGAGTTTCTCTTTCTAGAGAGGGAAGTCCCTCCTAGATCCATCATTGTTAAATCCAATTGGGATACATTGTATGAGCATTTTGCTCTTTTTTGAGATTAATACAAGATTCTTCAATATCTTCATATTATTTCTCTAATTGCTTCTCTAATTATATTTGTCAATATGGTATCATAAGCCAGGTTGTTCTTAGGCTAATCTGTCTACAGGCATAGGTTCTAAGAAAAGAATACTTATGGCCAAGATATCAAGGTGCATCCACGAATAGAGGTGAAAAATCAAGATTCTTTCACAACTCACGTAGTTGCGTCACACTAAGGCCCAAAGACAAGAAATGGGCCACTAGTTCAATCGGAAAATCAAGAAACTAGTAATGACACACTCAACAGATGGTTTCAACCCAATGTACTTTTCCACATGCTCTTGCCTCCGCGGTGCGTTTTGATGCTTCTTGGAATGAAACCTCAATCTTCCTATCTCACGCGATGCCTGGCGACATGATAATCCACCGCCTGAATCTCGAAATTTTTCGGTGGAATTAAATCAATTTGTGGAGACCCTTGCCATTGGGACTCACGATCGGCCCAACACCTCTGAAGAGGGGGAAGATCGACGCCAATGAAGAGGGAAAAAGACCCACGTTGGAAAGATCGACGCCAGTGAAGAGGGAAAAAGACCCACGTTGGAAAGATCGACGCCGACGAAGAGGGAAAAAGACACACAACGACGAGATACCTCTGAAGAGGGGAGAGATCGACGCCGGCGATGAGGGAAAAGACTCACGTTCGGTGCGACACCTCCAAAGAGGGGAGAGATCGACGCCTGCCTTTGGATCCTCAAGAACGCTCCGGCAATGCGTTAAAAAAAACCACAATGGCCATCACCGAAACTGAGATCGTGCTTCCGCTAACCAGACCTGAATCGACAAAACCAGAACGGAGTCAACCAAGAATGCTCTGGCAAAACATGACACCTCGCCTTTTGTGTTCATCTTGAAATCTTTCTGGTTTCGCGACTTAGATCAGGAACAAGATTCAAACACCGCTATTGCAAAAACTCTGATGCAGAAAGTCGTGTTCACTTTCACGCGATCTGCGTTTCTCGACGGAACTAACACAGACGCAGAGTAGAGAGCAGAGAAATGGAACATTGATGGGTGTGTTCATTTCGTGCTTATAAAGCAGAGAAATAGCAAGCATTTATTTGTTTTGCGTTTTTTTGCCATTGTAAGTTTGTCTTTGATCTTCTCATGGAGGTTTGCATTTATCTGCCGTTGGTATTGAGTTCTTCAGTCATTATTGTCAAAATCCATTTCAACAAATGGTTTCTGTATTGTCAAAATTTTTGTGCCAACAAGAGTGATTACAAGTGAATGGTTTTGAGGTAGAGAAATGCGAAGATAAGCAAGGATGTTGGTGAAAATTTGTTCAAGGAAATAAACGTGGAATTACAGGAAGCTAAGATAACTCTGCAGAGATGGAGGTTTGGGAACTGGCTTGATGGTATTCATTCTACCATTAGACTTGTGTTTGAGGAATTTGAAGTGCCCCTGTTAATGGACCTACAATTAGTGGATCCAGTAATTGTATTAAAACCCAAGATGATTCAAATAATAGAGCCTGTGTAATACTTAATTAGAGGCGGCATTATAAGGAATAATTCTCCATCCTTCAAGTTACATTCAGGGCCATTATGATAAGGTCCATGAGTTGTACCATGAATTGTGCATTGAAGGTTATTTGAAGATTGAAGGAGCTCTAGTCATAGTCAAGGAGTTGAGACGTGCTGCTATTGCCTTTATGCCGAGTTGTGCAATGACCCTGTGCAATAATTAATTAGAGGGGACAACAATGGAAAGGTTAAGCAAGATCTGCATTAGAAGAGCAATGCAGGATCAGTTCTTGGGAGGAGGCCAGAAGATAAAGGAGTTTGTTGAACACAATAATTGAAGAATTGGATTTTATGTTGAGCTTCTTAGTTTCTTCATGAAGGCTTATAGTTTTATTGAATAATGCTTTGCTTTGGAAACTCTGAAAGGAATATGATCAATGCTTGGGTGGCACTTTGATATGAGAGCTAATGAGTTCAGAAGCTTACAGATTAATTCAAAAGTGAATCAGCAATGTAAATATGGAGAAGATTTATCCTGAAGAAATCATTGTATTGAGAAATCATTATATTGTTTTGTTAATTGTAAAACTATTCAATTTAATTCACCCTACCCCTTACTTTTGTGTTGTTCAAGTTGAGCACATTTAAGATAAATAGTGTTCAACTTGAGGGGGCGTGTTAGAACATAAGAGAAGAATTGATTAGTTGGTTAAGGCTCATTCTATATAAAGGGCTTAGTTGTAGTTTAGAAGGAGTTAGATAGTTAGATCCTCACCAAGTTAGAGAGAGGTTAATTTGAGTCTCTCTTTCTAGAGAGGGAAGTCCCTCCTAGATCCATCATTGTTAAATCCAATTGGGATACATTGTATGAGCATTTTGCTCTTTGTTGAGATTAATACAAGATTCTTCAATATCTTCATATTATTTCTCTAATTGCTTCTCTAATTATATTTGTAAACAAAGACTAAGGAGAAGATTGGAGAACAGTCATAGTCGAAGAAGACAGAGTCCAAGTTTAATATTTTAGTTGATGTGGAAGGGATTAATCCAAGTGATAATGTAGTGATTATGGAAGAACCACAACCTATAAAAAGGGGACATGAAAGATATGCCCAACAATGATCCACGAAGGTGAAGATGGAGCTAAATCACCAAGAGGGGGTGAATTGGGGATTTTGAAGCTTTTTCGATTTGCTCTGTTTTTCGTACAACAAACGGAGAGGTGAACAAGATGTAGAGAACAACAACTAGACACAAGGATTTATACTGGTTCGGTCTAACTCCTTGACCTACGTCTAGTCCCCAGACACTATGGGATTTCCACTATATCAATTGATTACACACTCTGTACTCAAGAGTAATTCTCTCACTAGAACTTACTCCCCTTACAAGTTGTAATCAATGAACCCAATCACCAAGTCCCGGACTTATGATACTTTACAATAAATGATTTACAAGTAGAAACTCTCTCTAAGAGTAGATAATGATAAACATGAAGCTTGTGTATCAAAAGATACAATATAGATGAAAACCGAAAGAATAAGTGTAAGACTTGAATGCAATTCGTTTTCAGCGATTGTGGTTGTTGAGAAGAATTGAATGCAACTCTATTTATACTAAGAGTGCATTAAATGACCATTGTAATCTTGATTATAACCGTTGCCTTCATTAGACAAGGTTACGGGTTCAGTTTAGGTCTTCTTCTCTCTAAACTTCACTTAATCCATTTGGGCGGATGTTCGAGTTGACTCTCTCGTGAATTAATCCGTTGGAGCAGGTTGCTTGTTGTAGAAATCATTCTTTAATGCTTTGCCACCGTGTGCAGTGGATTACCCAAAAGTATGCAACTTTCTCGGGTTTGCATTTAATGTCTTGACATCACTTTTGTTTTTGCTTTAAACCTTCAATGTACATTCTCTAATCTATCCGAAACTCACCAATAAAGTGGTTAAACATATCTAGAAACATTAGAGATTAATCATAGGAAGTATTAAGATCAAACAAGAAGGTTTCACAAATTCGTCAGATTTGATTTTCAAACTTAGCGTTCAATACTCGAGTATGTTCATCAATACTTGAGTTTGTCACTATGCACTTAAGTCAATACCTGAGTATTCATTTTGATACTCGAGTATTCTTCTTCCAGAGAGGAATCATCGAGACTTGACCTTTGGACTTTAATGTTGAAATAAGGGAAATACTCGAGTATACAAATCCATACTCGAGTTTTGAACTTTTGATATGAAAATAGGTTTAAGTTAAAAAAAAAAAACCTCAATACTTGAGTATTGATTTCAATACTTGAGTGTTCAAATCATTGACAAAGAGCAAAGCTCTCTGTATGCCCAATACTCGAGTTTCCAACTCAATACTCGAGTATGCATTCATTTTGAAAAACTTTGTGAAGTCTTTCCCAAGTCAATACTTGAGTATTGAAATGAATACTTGAGTATTCAATATATGCATAAAACTTGTAGTCATTTCGTCGAGTCCAATACTGAGTGTTTATACCAATACTCGAGTATTCAAGGAGTTTAAAAACTTTGATAGATTGATGTCAAGTCAATATTTGAGTTTTCAAATGGATACTTGAGTATTCATAAACAAGTGTTAAGTATAAAAACTTTGTGGAAATCCAATACTCGAGTAGGCAAAACCAATACTCGAGTTTTCATAAGATGAGAAATTTGATGATTCTCTGTATGACCAATACTCGAGTATTTAATTGAATACTTGAGTATTGAGAACTTAAGTCAATGTTGAAATTGTCTCTGTGTGTTTCATACTCGAGTTTGGCTCAGGATGAAAAACTTGGAGTGCTCTCTGTAAGTCCAATACTCGAGTATTGTGTCCAATACTTGAGTATTGCTTTGTGTAATGGATTTGAGCAACTCTCTGTCAAGTCATTACTCGAGTATAGAGACCAATACTTGAGTTTGGCTTTGACAGTAAGTTTTTCAACTTACCAAAGACAAACTTCAATGTGTGCTTATAATTGTTAATTATCATCAAAACACATAGAGAACTAACAGAAGACACATGCAAGGAAAGAGATTAAAAATGATAATAACATTACAATGGGTAGAACAAATGAATGAGCCTCAAGAGATGCTTTAGAGTGCTCTACGTGAGACGATATAGCAGGGGACTAGCTGCAGGTGGATAGAGAAAAGAACAAGGTTTGCTAGGAGGAATGAGGGACACATGTTGATACTTACCATGGGAGACAATAAGGATTATGGGAATGAAGTTGATATGGATCATGAAGAGATGAAAACAGATTTGAAGATTGTGGTGCCGAGTCCTCAGTCTTAGCAAAAGCATGAAGCAGACCCATCTATCCCCATTGATCTTGGTGAAATGGACCTAACAATTGGTGCCCCTAAGGTATATGATAATGGGCTGAATATAGAAAGCCCAATTGATCAAAACAAGTCGCCAATGGACTCAAGAGAAGGAACCGTATTCCCCAAGACCCAAATGAATTGTGAGTTTTGCCACTTTTTATGGATAATATATTTTGTTGGAATTCACAAGGCTCATATGGAAAGGGGAAACTTAAAAACGGTCCTAAGTGGACCAAAGCCCAACATTTTCTTTTTCTTGTGGAAACTAAATGTTCTAAAGCTTACTGTCTTTACTCACTTAATCTCATTTGGGATAATGATGGTAGAAGCCGTTGTTGTTTTTTTTTTTAATTTTTTTTTAGATGAGCTTTTGGAAATAGAAGATAGGATAAAAATTAGATTATAGATGTGATTTGTGTTTGGGATAACGGTGACATAAGTAATTTTTCCCCCCTCATATAGGCTCTTGTTTGGAATAGCGTTTGAAAAATTAGTTGGAATAGAAAATGACTGAAAAAAGTATGAATATTATTGAATACTATATATACACACACATATATGTATATATATATCATATATATATACATATATATATATATATATATATATTAGTTGTATATTATGTGATAATTGAAGATAAAAATTTAAATTTTAATGTAAATTTGATAAAAAATAGTAATATTACCATTTTAAAAAATTTAAAAACACGAAGTGATTAATTAAATATATTTGATGGATAAAATCCTATATAAATTAGAATGCATACAAATGTATATTTAATAGTGCATTGCTTATTGGATTACGTATCCTCAATAAGTTGGTTTCTAATTCTATCACGAACACGATTCATTTGTGTTAAAGATGATGTATGGATATTTGATGAGGATGCTCCATCAAGTGGGTCATTTTTTTTGGTTGCCCATCCGGTATCCAGAGCGTCGCCCTGACTAATCCGAATCCGACCTGGGTCGCACACCTGGCTATGGTGGGTGAGTCTCCTTGAGGGGCTTTTTTGTACATCAAGTGGATCATTTTTATCTTCATCGTTCATATTTCCTTGTTCAGCTTGAAAAAAGTTCCACATTAGTTTAGGAATATTTCCGGATAAGATTATATATAGCCATTGTTGCACAAACTATATGGACTTGTGTTTCAAAGCTATATGAGTGCATATCTTGCAAGATTTGAAACCTATTCTTCCAAACTCCAAACCTCCTTTCTATTGTGCACCTCAAACTTGAATGATAATAATTGAAGAGCTTGTTTTGATTTCAAAATCCCGAATGTCACTGAATTCTAGAAGGTGATAACGCTCATATCTATAAGGACCAATATATCCAACTTGTGTTGGATGGCTAGCATCGACCAAGTAATAGTTTCTTGATAAATGATGAAATTTATTTGACATAGTGAAATTATTGGAAATGTGAAATAAAGATTGAAATTAATGTAATTAAATTGAGGGTGTTGAAGATATACGTTGAGGTAGATATTCATAGTTGGAGTGGAGATCGTATTAGTATGTAGGTGTCCTAGAGATAATCTGTTTTATCAAATGAATACCTTCTACTCTTTGGTATTTCATGATTTATATATTTGAATACACTTTATCTTTATCATATTTATGTCTCACCTATATTTTATGATTAATATATGTTTAAAGATAAAGACCATAGGAATAAAATATGTGTTCACTCGAGGATCTATGTTAGGAATTATGATCATGAGAATTCGAGGACACTGCATGTTTATGGCTTGAATCCTATTCCTAGTCTTGAATCAATAAGAAAGGGCATTGGTAATCTCAATAAGACTAGTTCAACATCATTTACTTGTATAGAGATATAAGGTAGGGACCTCATGGAATGTAAGCATGGTGATGCTTTAGCTGATGTTGTGGATGGATCAGATAAAGAACATATAGCACTAAACTAACCCTCTAAGAGACTCTCCAATGATTCATTGTAGAGAGTATCATTGGATTTGTAAAGCCTCTCATCTCTAGTAGTGCGAATCATCCTAGACTTGAGGATGTTATCAAACACTATGTCCTAGGATTATACTTTGACTGTACAACTCTATCTGCCTGAAAATGGAAGAATATTGTACTCTTGGGTATAACTCGAATACATGAGTATAGATGGATGTGTTGAAAGGATTCACAATCCCTACAAGGGATTAGTTGTTCAAAGATTGGTAAGGCTTGGATGACTTATAGTTGACTCGAGAATCTTTGCATAGTAAGTGATCATGAAGAGTCATGATCTATCTTCGACTCATTAGAAAAGATTCATAGTTTCGTGAAATGCTTCATTTAGTCAACCAAGAGAGATGATACTATAACTTTGCTCTCAACTAAATGTCAACGATAATGTAAAGGATGATGTCGGCACAATATCAAGATTAGAAAGGTAGATGACTTGATCAACTTGATTAGTTCTAGGTCGCAGAGCATTCCTAGTGTGCTATGTGGTCATTAGATAAATTGGGCTCGTTAAAGGAGTTTAATTGGTCTAAGTTTATCTATGTTAGTGACTAATTGGCTCTAATGAGTCATACACTAAGATTGTTTTTAATTGTTTGATTTAGCAATTTTGGGCCAATAATTGTTATTGGGCTTTGTTAATACTATAGGTGTAATTGGGTTCGAATGAGACTCCAAATCCAATTAACTAAGGCACCACATTTGGGTTTTTAGTGGGAATTTTTTTCTCTACTAATAAGCCCAAATGTGTTAAAAGGCCCAATAAGGTCTTTGGGGCATAAGTGAGGTTAGGTGATTAATGATAATTTTGAATTATCCAAAGCTATATCCAATTAGGATTGGATAAGGCTTCTTGCAACAAACCTTGAATAAAGATTGGATAAAGATTAGATAAAGATTAGATAAAGAATTCAAAGATCATGATAGGATGGTATCCAAAGATCATGATAAGACTAATCCTCTTGGATTGGGCTTTTCTTGTAGGCACTTGAATTAGGGTAAAACTTAATTAAGTGGCGGCATAGAGGGGAACTTTTATGTGTGCCATTTTTCAAGAAGAACACACCACTTTTTGAGCACCTCTTATCCAAGAACAAGGCATCACTTTTGTGTGCCTCCTTTTAAGAAAGGCTTAAGCCCCAATATTGCACCAAGAACTTTAGTCTTGGTTGCCCAATCTTGTTCATCCCATTCTCTATTGTTGCGCCTCATCTAACCCCAAGACATTGTCATTATCTTAAGAAAATAAACCCAAACATTTGAAGCCTCCACCTTGACATAGCCTAGCAAGAGTCCAAAGAGAAAGACGATTCAATGAGAAGGAGTTCTTGTTGCAATCAAGAGGCAATCATGTGGATCAACGTTAGAAGACATCATACACTTTGACATCTTCAAGTGATCAAAGGTAATCCTAAACCCTAATAGCTATATTAACGAGCACATCCTAGGTTTAACTTATAAGAACCTTAGAGTTATGAGTTCTTATGAGTACCGTAAAGATTTACGAGTTATAACTTATGAGCACCGTAAAGAGTTATGGGGGTTCTAATGAGTACCGTAAAAAGTTATGGATTATAATCATGAGCACCGTAAAGAGGTACATGTTCCACAATGATTAAGAAAGATCAACATTTTTGTTATTCAACCTCATAAGTAAGTTGCTTGAAGTCAAGCAACATCACAAATTTTAACTTTCATGTAGTATCAGAGCCTTACTCGTTATCATAAATGTGAGGGGTTTTTACTATTGAATTCTCAAAAGAGGTTTTGAAATATACAATTTTATGAACAAGGTTCTTTAAAATTATCTCTTTATGAAAGCATGTTCTTTTTACGGGTCTACAAAGCCTCTCATGTTATTTCTTATGTATCCAAGACCTTGGATTCTGCCCAATCCAATTATACAACCACTGAAAAAGAACTTTTGGCTATAGTGTTTGTATTTGATAAGTTTAGGTCATATTTGTTAGCTACTAAACTAATTGTCTTTTCTGACCATGCGGCTTTGAAGTTTCTTCGAAAGAAGGCATATGCTAAACCTTGACTCATTCAGTGGATGTTGTTGCTCCAAGAATTTAACATTGAGATTAAAGATAGAAGTGGAGCACAAAGCTGGGTAGTTGATCACTTGAGTCGTATCACTCACCATCTTTCTGACCCCTCCTCCATTCAGGATGATTTTCCTGATGATAAGCTTTTACAATTGCAAGGTAAAGTTCCTTGGTATGCTAATTTGGTTAATTATTTGATTGTTGGTATTTTACCTACAGATTCCACTAGGCCCAAATTCTAAAATTGAAAAGTGAATCTAAATATTATGTTTGGGATGACCATTATTTGTGGATATTTTGTAGCGATCAAGTAATTAAAGATGCGTGTCTGATCATGAGTTTCACTTCATCTTACACTTTTGTCATGCTTTTCCCTATGGTGGTCACTATGGACCTTAAAGAACTTCTAGGAAAGTGTTAGACTCTAGTTTATTTTGACCATCTCTGTTTCATGATTCTTATTTGTTTTGTAAGTCATGTGATAATTGTTAGACGACAGGGAGTATTTTGTTGGAAATATGCCCTAGGGGCAAGTCATTGTACTTTGAACGTTTATGTTATTTAAAGTATTCTCCTTAAGTTATCATTTCATTTGCATGTTTATAATGATAACTGTATCCTTGGATATACTTATAGATTATCCTAAATATCCTTGGTCGGTTATCTACATGGGAGCGAAGATGAAATAAGACCAGTATGACTTTGATGAGATAAGGAGATACGAATCAAAGTCATGGGCACTTGTAAGAGTACAAGGTGTTGGACCGACCCACTATGAGAAAGCTGCATGTATTTAGTCATACACTTATCTCATGTATAACAGCATCACAACGCCCTTTGACCTGATATCATCATGGAATCATACATGATGAGTCGTTGATCTTTGACCTAGTCAAAAGTCACCTTTGACCGGGTGATGATAAAGGCTATGATCGGGATCAGTGGTTTTCATGCGAGAGGAATGTGTAAATGGAGCTATATACCCAAGAGGGGGTGAATTGGGTATTTTAAAAACTTTTAGAAATATGCTGTTTTGAAGAAATGAAAACGAGAGATAGGCGAGAAGGAGGAAGGGAAGGAAAGCTTGCACAATAGAAATTATCCTGGTTGAGTCTTATCTTTGACCTACATCCAGTCCCAAGCCACACTTGGGATTTTCAATCCACTATACTCACAAACCGATTACACACTCGTACTCAAGAGTAGTTCTCTCTCTAGAACTCACTCCCCCTTACAAGTTGTAATCAATACACCCAACCACTAAGTCCCCACGACTTATGGTTATCTCAATCAATAAATGATTTGAGATAGAACTCTCTCTCGGAAGCGAGATAAAATGATCATTGAAGTGCAAGTATCGATTGATACAATATGGATGTAAGCTGAACACAATAAATGACAATCAATGAATTTTCGCTCTTAGTAAGTGTGTCACTTGAGAAGAAGTTAATGCACTCTATTTATAGGTAGAGAACATTAAATGACCGTTGAATGGTGAATCCAACCGTTGTAGGTGATTAGCATTAAGTCGGTCATCTTCTCTCTCTAACCTCCAACTAATCCAGTGCTAATATGGTCGAGGTGGAACTCGAGGATTTGTCCGTTGGAGAAGAGTTTACTTGATGAAGAAAGCATTCTTGACCGTTGAGAATGCGTGCTCGGGTGGGTTAGCCAAAAGAAGGTTGATTTGCGAAGTGCATTTAATGCTCGCACACTTTTTGCTTTATGGCTTTGACCTTCAATAATCTTCATACGTGCTAACTGAAATTCACTCAATAAACTTGTTAAACATATGCGGGAACATAAGTGAGTGATTCATGAAAGCAATTAGATCAAACAAGAGTGATATGCAAATTCGTGAAATTCAAAAATTGGTTTCGGCGTCGTTTACTCGAGTATGTTCTTGGTTACTCGAGTAAGTCCTTGTGTGAAAAAGTCTTTCTTGCGGTATCCAAAAGGTTCTTTGGAGTAAGCGACTTCCGAAGCAAACCATCGAGACTTGAACTTTTGAAACCAAGGTCTTTACTCGAGTAAGTTAATAGTGTACTCGAGTAAGCAACTATTTGCTTGAAATCTCTAAGTGAAAAATGCTCTTTACTCGAGTAAGCAAATTCATACTGGAGTAAGCACGAGCATGAGTTAAGTTGAAAATCATTTTAAAAGTTCTTTACTCGAGTATGGAAACTCTTACTCGAGTAAGCACGAGTTTAAAAAACTTTGGGAACTTTCTGTAAGACTCTTTACTCGAGTAAGCAAATTCTTTACTCGAGTATATACTCAAGTTCAAAAGTTCATTTGCTCTCGGTAAGTCCAATACTCGAGTATATATTTCTATACTCCAGTATTGATTTATCTTGTAAAGATTGATTGCTCTCTGGATGGCCTTTACTCGAGTATACAAACCTTTACTCGAGTAAGCCTTAATTTGAAAAACACATTTGCTCTCGGGTTGACATTTACTCGAGTATGTGAACCTTTACTCGAGTAAGTACCTTTTGAAAAATGCATTTGCTTTACGGATGACCTTTACTCGAGTATATATTCTCCTTACTCGAGTAAGTGCGTGTAAAACTCAATTGGGCAATCCTTTAACAGTCCTTTACTCGAGTAAGCTTTCCTTTACTCGAGTAAGCAACTGAGAAATGGTTTTTCACAGATTTTGCAGAAGCTTCAACACATGTTTACAATTGTTGTTAATCATCAAAACACATTGAGAACTAACAGAATGTGAATGGTCAAGATGGAGTTTTTCCCTCACATTTATAGAGAGATAATACTGGGCCCCTTGATGAGTGAGTCTGAGAAACGTATGTCCATACTACAATAGAAAGGAGTTTCCATTTCTATTAGACTACTCAAGAATCGAGAAAGTAATGGTCAAGAACAGGAAGTTGACATTATCCATGCCTCATCCTTGACCAAATTATTGCGTGACAAAAGGGACGTGACATAGTTGTATGATAGGTTGTATCGTATCATCGATCCCCATATGAATTGGGTAGTTGCAATGTCTTGCTAGAGGCCACTTGCGACTTGTGGGCTGGTATAATATTGGCCTACTGCCAATCTCATGTGGGCCTGCAGGGTCCATACAAGAATAACCCAACACGAGCAAAAATGTCTAGATTCATTGAATCTTAGATATGTCTAAGATTTAATGAATACTGTATTTAATCTAAGATGAATATGTGTGTATATATATATTATTAAATTTGAAAATAATATAATAACATTATTTAATAGAGATTATAATATTATTATATAATATTTGTTTTATATTTAATTTATTTGATAAATTAAATATCTAAAACAAATAGAGATATTGTATCTCGATTTAATTTTGAATAAAGATATCATATATCGATTTAATTAGAATTGAGATATAGTATCTGATTTAATTAAATAGATATATATCATATCGCAGATTTAATTTATAGAGATAAATTAAATCGAAGGCTTTTAATTTGGATGAAATAAATAGATTAGATTAGATCTATTGGATGGATTTAATTAATATATTATTTTAATCCAAATTCATATTTCAAGATTAATAGGGATTAATTTTGTATATATAATATGCCTATGGGTTTTAGAAAGACCTACGGGACATTCTGTCAGACATATTAGAGAAGTAGCGAGAAACCCTAGAGAGAAAAGAGAGACGCGAGAATACTGAAGGCGCTAGCACGTTGCCATCGGTGTTGGAGGCTATTCGTGTGGATACCGGTAGAGGGAGGAGATTCGTAGAGTCGACTCCTGTTGATCGAGTAGGTAGCCCACGAGATCAAATTTGAACGAGACGCACACTAGTTCGTATAGGTATGATTCGATTCTTTTAAACTTGATTTAAAAGCCGTTGATGGATCCTCCGATGGGATTCGTAAGTTTTTTTTTTTAAATTCCGCTGCGTGTATGGATTCCAACATATTTCCCATAGGCATGAGATGCCCAATCACCTTATACTATTTTGTGAATTTTTGATGTCGGGGTATTGATTTTATGGGTCCATTTCCTGCTTCTTTTGGTTTTACTTACATATTATTGGCTGTTAATTATGTTTCGAAATGGGTTGAGGAGAAAGCTACCTAGACTAATGATTTTGCTTTGGTGGTAGATCTTGTCAGGTCTCACATTTTATACAGGTTTGGTATGCCAAGAGCTATTATGAGTGACTAAGTCTCTCATTTTTGTAACCGAAGCATGAGTGCTTTGTTACGAAGTATGGGGTGATTCATAAGGTCTCCACAGCATAACATCCACAAACCAATCGTTAAACTGAAGTCTAAAATAGATAGATTAAGCAAATCCTTCAAAAAATTGTTAACTCTTCTTGGAAGAATTGGAGCAAGAGGCTAGATGATGCTTTATGGGCATATCAGATTGTCTACAAGACTTTGATTGGGATGTCTCCTTATCGGGTTGTCTTTGGTGAGGTGTGTCATCTTTCGGTTGAGTTGGAACATCAGGCATATCGGGCTATTAAGCAGTGTAACATAGATTTGGCTAAGTCAGGAATGAAATGGAAGTTACAGTTGCAAGAGTTGGATGGACTTAGATTGGATGCCTATAAGAGTTTACGGTTGTACAAGGAAAAAACAAAGGCATTCCATGATAAGCATATCCTAAGAAGAGAGTTTGTTGTGGCCTAGAAAGTCCTTTTTTTTTTTTTTTTTTTTTTTTTTAATTAATTCTGTCTAAAGTTTATGCCTAGTAAACTGATGTATTTTCTTTTGGTGTCATTGAGTTGTGTGATCCACCTATAGGGAGGACCTTCAAAGTGAATGGACATTGCCTTAAACAATTTTATGAGGGATCCCAGTCGTAGCTTATGGAAACAGAGATCCGACTCATTGATGCCACTTGCCCTACATAAGGCCTATGGAAAGTATTGTTCTTCCGTTCTTTATTCTTTTCTTTTATTCTTTCCCTTTTCCTACTATGTTTTTTTCCTTCCAAAATTAGTTTTTGTGAATAATACAGTCTCTCTTTCTATGATTGCTTAGCTATAGTGTGAACTTGGACATTATAGTTTTGATTGATTATTTTGTTTGACTGAATTTATTGATTCTTGGATTATCTGCTTTGGTAGTTGATTTTGTGATTTTGATTGCATGATTTGGTATTGACCTTTGTGAGATTTTGGACCTTCATGAATGGAATTCATCTTCTACCATTCTTTCTTTCATGTGTGCTTCTGCTCATAATTTATATTCTCTAGAACTTGCTATCTTTCTTTTTGAAACCGCATTTTTCACTTACTTGCATGAATGTTGAAATCATTCCTGGATGATTCCATTTCCTTGTCCATGTCCTATTGTATATAAGAAGTAAGAACATGGCAACCATTTCTTCAACGCCTATGTTCTGAGTGTGCCGTAACCCATGTTCTACCAATTTAGAACATACGTGAAAGAAGACATGTTTTTCTACTCGAAAATTTTCATGACATACTACATCATGGCCTTGCAAAACCTCCTACATCCACATTGCCCCTGTTTGCCTACTAGTTCTTTGTGGCTCTTTGCAAACATAAGGCGTGATATATTCAACTATCAAGCTACTAATATGTTCATACTTTGTCATCTCTTTGTTTATATAAGCAATTTGTAGGGACCTTTTTCGTTCGTGAGACAATCCTACTTCTTATAATTAGTTAGGTCATTTTTTTTAAAAAAAATTGTTAGTTAGCTTTTTTTAATCAGACTAATTATTTTGAACCAAAAAAAGGTCTTATATTGATGTCTTTAAAATTAAATAATAATAATAATAATTACTTTCTCAAATTCAACCAAAGCATATAAAAGTTCAAAGAAACAATAAGAAATAGTTTCTTTGACTTGATATGGATGATAAGTGACTTTCCTAGCTTGGGAACATTATCTGGATAGATTGTGGGATAGCGTGTCCATTTTGCAATTTTGACTCCTCACAGTTGAAAGTTGTGCTTCATGGGTCATCGGAGTTTTCGATGGGAAGCACAAGTTTAGGTTGTAATGGCATTGTTTCAATAGGAAACAAGAAAAAAAGAGGACCTCCTTAGACTTTATCCGGTGTAAGATATGTTACAATAGTTTTAAGATATTGAATTCGAGTTTGGAAAAAATGACAATTTAACAAAATCAGGGAGAAAGAGTTCTAGGAGTTCTGCGCCTCAGCAATGGTGGAAGATAAGCATCTTCTTTACTCTTCCATATTGGAAATTTAATTTTCTTTGACATAATCTTGAAGTCATGCACATTAAAAAAAATGTATGCGACAATGTACTATACACGATGCTTAAAGAACCAGGTAAGTCAAAAGATCATCTTCAAGTAAGGAAGATTTACGGGCCATGGGAGTTCGTGAAGAAGTGGTCAGATGAGCATGAGAAATTTCAACCTGCAAAATTCACCCCCTCACAAAATCGAATAAGGAAATCTTTATTGTGACATTGAAGAAAATAAAAGTTCCTAACGTGTATTCAAGCAACATTTCACGACGTATTGACATGCAGGTTCGAAATGTTGTTGGGCTGAAGATTCATGACTCAAATGTTCTTATGTGATTGTTACTTTTGCTGGCAATAAGAAATATGCTACCTTCCGATGTCTCCATCATTTTGGTGGAGTTGTGTTTTTTCTTTCAGAATTGTTTTTCAAGGTTTTGATTGTTGAGGAGCTCGATTAGTTGCAACACAAAATCATTGTTACGCTTTGTCATTTGGAGATGATTTTTCCTCTATCCTTTTTTACAGTGTTGGTTCACCTGAAAGTCTACCTTGTTCATGAAACAAAGCTTGCTGGCCCAATTCAATATCGATGGATGTATCCTATTGAGAGGTACTCATTTTACATATGCACATCAACATTACTTTCTAAATTTGCTAGTCGCACATTTCAACATTTATTAGCATTTTCCTTCTTTACTTTATAGGTTTCTTGGGAAAGTGAAAATTACATAAGGAGTAAGGCATGACCAAAAGGTTCTATACCGGAGGTTATATAGGAGATGAGGTCCTATATTTATGTTCTAGGTACTTTGATGACATTGAGACATCTTTCAACCGACCGCCTGTACAATTGTCCTAAACCTGATCCATCATCAAGAGAGTTGCTAATCCCTCTAGTTAATCCCTCGTGTTGGTAAACTAGTTTGAGGAACTTCAAACTTCAAACTAAGAGCAACTTAAGTTGCAAGCACATAGATATGTCATGATTAATTGCACTAAAGTTTAACCCTTCTTTCAGTAAGAATTGTACACTTTATGTTATCCTATATATTTCCTTATATTTTATACTTAAATTTCATGATCACCATCTCATGATTAATTGCAGGGAATTCAAAAGTCATGTAAAGCATCAACTCATGATCCGTACACAAACATCCTCCGAAATTGACAAAAAGGTCAACAGAGAATTCCCAAGTTGGTTTGCGCGCATAATACTAAATGACCACAACCCGCATTCACTAGATTTCAGAGCTCTCTCAATCGGCCCTCTTGACCATGCAACCAAGTTTATAGCATACAGTGTCAACGGTTTCAAGTTTTGCACGGTTTCATGACATCAAGGATTGCTAATCCAAAACTTAGGTGTTTATGGCACCTTTAGGACAAGGAGTTATTCGAGCAATAGTGACGACAACATGCAGTTTGGAGGTCTCCCTTATTATGGAACGCTTCTTGACGTCCTCAAACTAAAGTACCAAGGCCGTTTTGTCGGCAAATATGACAACTTCTTGGGGACCCACAATTGACAACTTAGGCATCACATTAGTAAATTTCTCCCGGTTAATTCACACTAGTCAATCTCAAGATGATGAGCCATATATTCTTGCTTTATAGGCACACCATGTTTATTATGTTGAGAACGAGAGGCACATGGATTGGAATATGGTGGTTCACTTAAAGCCTCAGACCTTTATGACATGGGTGATGGTGATAACATCACCTACAAGAATGAGCCATTCCAGCCTGCCAATTTCGAAAACTTCTTTCCTGAAGGTGATGATAATCTACCTATAGTTTGGTGCATTTTTATAAGTTAAACTTTATTATCACTTAATTTAAGTTTAACTTTTGTTTGAACATATTACACTCACAACTAACATTTTCTGCAACATTTGTTGTAGGGATGACGACGAAGAATGATTAAACAAATTATGCTTTTGTTCTTGTAAACCTCTATATTTATTATTGAAAAAATATGGATATTTGTAACGTTTTAATAACCGCTACAAAATAAACAAAAACAGCTAAAAAAAAGTAAAATCACTACAAATACTAACATAAACCGCTACAAGAACAAAACCGCTACAAAAATCGTCACATTAACCACTACAAGAGATACAAAGATCTTTATAAATACCCCCACCACACCTCATTTCACACACTCCTTCATTTCTTCCCACCCATCTTCTTTATCATTTTCTCTCATTTGTCAACATTTTCTAAAGAGTTTTTTTTTTTTAAAAATATTTATTATCATTAAATTGTTAGTTAAACAATTAAATATTTTAAATATGGACTCAAATTATGTTTTTTCTAAGAACATTTTCAAAATTTTGCAATGGTTGTAAAACCACTACAAATTTTAATCCGAATTTGCCTTAAAAATTTGGTGCAATTCTTGAAATTTCATCCAATATTTGTAGCAGTTCTACAACCACTACAAAATTTTGATATTTTGTAGTGGTTTTATAACCGCTACAAATTTTAATTCGAATTCGTCTTAAAATTTGGCACAATTTTTGAAATTTCATCCAATATTTGTAGCGGTTTTGAAACCTCTACAAAATTTTTCCGCCAATTTTTTTAAATACTTGGAAGTACTTAGTAGTGGTTTAATAACCACTACAATATTGGCGCCAATTTCTCAATTTTCCTTTCCCTCCCCTCAAAATTTTGTGCTGTCTTTTGTAGTGGTTTTGAACCGCTACAAAATGTTCACACAATCTGTCATGTTGATTTCATCTTGTAGTGGTGACCTAATAGCACTACAAGTACGGTAGTGGTTTTGTTACATGAGTAGAAGTTTTAAAAAGTTGCTAAAGAACAACTTGCAATAGTGTATTTTGTTGTGGTTCTTTGAATCACTACTATTGTCATTTGCAGTGGTTAAAACCGCTACAAATATGCAATTTTAGTTGTTACAAAATGTCACCCTTTTTTTTTGGTAGTGATCGATTATCTTTGCACATTAGCTGCGTCACAGATTCCCCCGAATGTCACCCCTTTTCTCCCATGTACCAATAGTAAGGGAAAGTACTCCAAAAGGAGAAAGCAAGCTAGTGGAAGAAGCTTGAAGTTGAGAGCTCTTGAGAAGCTTGTTTTGATCTTTATATTATTAAAGTTGATTTTTTTAATGGTTGTTATATATTTTTATTTAAGGTTTTCATAGGTTACCTATATATTTTGATAGTTTTCTATCCTCCATAAGGAGAATCATGAGAGCCAAGCAAAAAACAAGGTAAGTGCTATATTAAAGCATTGCTAACATGCATGAAGTAGATAATGTTAGTTAACTAAGCAATTTGACATCATGCATAATTTTTAGGTGAAGAGATATGATTTTCTATCATTACCAAGAAATCAGAAACGTGCAGCAGAAATACCATGTCCAGTTTTGGCAAATATGTGTTTTTAGACCTAACGGTTTAGAAATTATCCCAGGTCATAATTATCCCTAAAAAATATCTTCATTATCTAGAAATAGAGCTTTGAACCACTAACTTTGGAGATATAGTGAATTAATTATGAATTTTCAAAGTTTTAGTAAAATTCTTTATATCCTTGTACCCAATCTTTGAGAAACACTTTCAAGTTTTTAGCTTCATCAAGGGTACTATTTCGGTCACATGAGTTTCTTAAATGGCTAAACAGATATGATAAGTGATCCTAAAGTGATGTGTTACATATACCGTTAGTGGCGATTTTTAGTGTTGCCACTGAAATGTATTGTTTTCAATGGTAACCGTCATTATTGCCACTGAAAGCATGACTTTCTACTTTCTCGATTGGTGAACGTCGCTGCTGAAAGTAGGTTTTTTATGTTGTTATTTAAATATTACTTATGAATATTTTTATATTTTAATCATGATTGAATTGACTAGTTGATCAGTCAATTCAATAATAGTTTTGATTTTTAGTTCCTTGCTCTTTCCATAAAAATTCATGAGAAAATATATGATAAAGTTGTTTCATTTAGATTTATAAAGATTTTCTCTTTTTTTTAAAAAAAAAACGGTAGTTACGATGAGATCCTAAGAAAGTGACTTAATTACTAAGAAGTTCCAATAACACGTGAGATATTGTTATTTCTTACACTAGAATTTGTCATTGTATGCTCCACAATTGGCATTAGAAATTTTTGGTAATTAAATCCTTTATAAGGACCTCATAATAATTTCCCAAGGAAAAGAACACTGTTTTCCTACCGTGAATATTTTCTTCTCAAAATCAGGAAAAAAAAAAACCCATGCATGCATGCTTACATTATCTTTTGTGGTAAATTTTTTTCTAATGCAAAAAATTGTAAACATACAGTTTCTTTATCCTATGGCCAAAAGGAAATGCTGAGAATCCTCACACCTCAAGTTTTGTCTCTATATATATAAATATAACGACAAAGAGAGAGATTGTCATTATCCATTCATTATCATTGCCATATATATTTTGCAGCTTTTGACTTTCAATTATGTACCATTGTCCCCAGAAAAAAAACTATATCCATTGATATTAAAGCAAACAAGATCATCTCAGTAAAAGAAAACACAAAAGGAACAACAAACTTTTTACGTGTATATAGGAATTAATGTTCATGAGAAAGAAAATGACTATCCATTATATTATATGGTGTGCTCACCATCACTTTTACAGTTTTTCATGATAGGAAAAAAAAATGATGCATGAATTAATACTCATGGATCTCTCTCAAGAAAGTGATAAAGTTGTTTCTCTCGGATATATATGGATTTTCTCATGTATTTTTCTGCAAAATAAAAACACTGTTTTCTTGCTGTGTATGTTATCTCATATTTTTACAAGAAGAATATCATTTGGACAGTGCATGTGTACTTATTTTGTCTTTAGATAATTGATGAAGAGGTGAAATTTATTAATCTAATTATTGTAAATAAAACGTACAGTTTCTTATGCTAGCCAGACGGAAATGGTGAGAATCTTCTTTCTTCAAGTTTTATCTCTATATATAAATAGACAGACAAAGATAGATTCTCCTCTCATTAACATCCCCATACTTTGCAGCTTGACTTTCTGTTATGCACAATTTTCTATAAAAAAAACTATATTTGTGTGTGTGTGGGTAAAAACCCTAGGTAGCTAGCTAGTAACAGAAGGGAAGACGATGACGAGGGAGATAGCAGTAAAAAAGAGAAGAATGCAGGGTACTTAGCATCACATAGGTGTGTATCCACAGACTGACAGACACGCGCCCACAGAGAGATATATATATATATATGTGTGTGTGTGTTTGTGTATCCACAGACTGACAGACACGCGCCCACAGTATGTATATATACACATATATGACAGAAGATGATATATTGGACCGGTGGTTTAGGTCATATGCGTGTGATTGCATGGTTTGTGCGTTAGATACATGGAAAAATGTGAGTGTGAATTTACTGGTAGTTGGCCGCTAACTATTTAGCCAATAATCATGTACCGTGCTTCCTCTATCTATTTTACTTTTCTTTTAATGTCTTATACATTTTTTTCTAGGATGGAAATTCTATTTAATCTTAAATGTAAGAACTAGATAATTATAAATTTTGGAGATAAGGTAGATTGATGTGTTACATTTAGAATTTGAATAAACCTCCTAACTAATTCTTACATAATTTGTTCCCTTCATTTTGATGAGCATAATGTGCTTATCATATCCGATCCTTCTCAGATTTAATTTAATTTATATATTTAAAATTTCTATTTCATTTTACTATTAAAAAATTAAAATAAATATGATTTTATAACTGTTTCTTCTAAAACTTAAATTGATTATTTGAAATTCACATATTAAAAATTTAAAACTTAGAATAAATATTCTGATTAGATTTAGGATGCAAATCTTATCACAGCCATAAACATTAATTGGATGACAGCCCATGCAATTGACATATGTTTCATTATAACATTGTTTTTTTTAATTGTGTCCCAACAACCTCACCCTCAAATCTGTATGGCTGTTAGATTCTGTTCTTCATGTAGTGAGATTGTGTTCGATAGATTCATATCTGTCAGTCAGATTGATAGTAAATATTTATTCATTTACTCTTGCAGTGTGAATGTTGGATTTCAATTTGACTTATTCGTCTCATTTGCCTAAATTAGTAAATGTAAAATATAAAAGAATATGATAGAATTCGATATAGTAGTTTAATTTTGCGCTACTTCTATACTGAATGATCAATTAAAACTTTCAAGGAGAAATTTCTGTAGTTAAAAATTATCCTTGAGCAAATTTATTAATATTATACTACATCTGGTCCCAAAAATAAGAGAAATTTTGTAGTGCAATTTGCACTTCAAACTTTGTCATATATATTTAGGACTGGAAAGTATTAGAATATTAATTTTCATACTTAATGTTTTTTTTTTTTTCTGAAATATCTTTATTTATAAGGTTTGAATCTGAAGCTTTATTTTAAGAAAAATTTCATGCCTTGTTTGAAAAGTCGAATGGCGTTGGGTCTCATGTTTGAGAGTTGACCATTACTTTTAAACCTTGTTAATATAATGTTTTCTTCTACCATATTATATAATCTACTCTATATAAAAAATGATAAATCAAATTTAGTTGCTGCAAATTTCCATAACATGTGTAGTTTAAACCATGTAAGGGTTAAAAAAGCCATTCAGAACATGTATGAAGGGGTAACAACTAGTGTTAGAATGGCTAGAGGCAAGACAAATAACTCTCCTATAAGGATTGGCTTACATCTAGTGATGGACCTAGGAATTTTAATGAAGGGGGAAAAAATTAAAAATACTATATCATAAATAAAAGTACTTGAAATATAATACGAGACCTAATATTGTTAAACTAGTACTTGAAATACAATACAAACCTAATAGTACTTGAAAGAAATCTATTATAGAAATTAAGATCACTTCACTTTACTCTTACTTTACGTGTTTTCATATTGTTAAACTCATATATAAATGAATCCGTGCTAAAACTCAAAACAATTTCTTTTTCAATGTATGTAATCAAAGAATCATTAAGAAATTAGTCTTCCATTATATTTTGAAGCATGTTCTTGATTATCTTCATAGTAGAGAAAGATCTTTAGTAGTTGTTGTAGAAACTAAAAGAGTGAGTATAAGTCTAATCACTCTATCAATAAGAGGATTAAGTGAAGGACATTTCAATTCTTTATAGCCCTTAACATAATTTAGATGTAGTTCATAAATTAATCAAATTTGGATGTTTAGGAATATCAAGCTCAAAATGCAATTTTTCTTGTTCTATGAAATCTCTACAATAAAATTTATAAACATGTTTGCAAATATCAATTTTTCCTATTATGTGAAATCTCTAGAATAAAATGTTGAGATTCAGTTGTTTTTGCTTTGCTTTAATTATATGACATTTCTAGAATTGGTCGCTTTCAGATTGTTGATATCAATCTTCATATGATATCTTTTTGGTCTGTCATTGACTAAGGATAAGTTGCTTTAACTTTCACCAGAATGGGTATCTGAGTATATGATCATTTGACCTGCTATGGCTCAGCTTCTATGTTTATTCTCTATTTTTGCAACTTCATTAAGTGCTTCTGTCATAAATCTTGTTTTTTTTTTTTTTGAAGATTTTCACGTAATCCTTCATTTAAAACTCACTAATAAACATGATTAAAAGAATTGAGAATAATAATGAGTGATAATTTGAAGTAACAAGATAATGATCAGTGAGTTTGAATTTCCAAGGATGATGATATACTAAGGATGTAGCTATGACTCGAGTTTCATTTAGCTCAACCCGAGTTGTAAACTCGAGTTTTGTTTAACAAACTCAAGTTTTGATGACTTTATCATCAGAACAAGACTGTTACAAAAGGAGTTAATTAAGTTTCCAATATGAAACTTGAATTTTGGAGTTCCACACTCGAACATGGAACTTAAGTTTCATATTTATAAATCAAGTCTTCATGAGCTAAAGTTTAGTGGAAATATACTAAGTTTATCAGAACTTGAGTTTCTCTGAGTAACTCGAGTTGTAAACTCAAGTTTCATAAAATGAAAACTTCAAGTGTGCCGATACTATATCATAATGTCAGAGAGGAATGAAGTATTACCTTAGCACTTGAGTTTTGTATGGACAAACTCAAGTCTTACCTTTGATCGATCCAGAATGAATATGGGTTTTGTTCTTCAAACGTTTAAGCACATCAAGTGTTTGACAATGATATTTATTGGCAGCATGAATGTCAAATTCAAGTAAGTATAATGTCTTCAATATACCTTCAAATTTGGCAACTATGCCTAGAAAGCTCTTTAAGTCTTCTTTCCAATGCAAAAAGAATCAACTCCAAATTCATTGTGTGCTGAGCGTTACGATTAGACTACTGACTATTGTTTTGTACCAGCGTTTTTGCAATGTCTTGATTTGACTATGAACTTCAAAAAATAATATCACTCTTATTTGATCATTTTTTCATGATCTTGATGCTTTAGAAAAGGCATTTGAGTCTAGTTTCATATGCCACCAATTTCAGCTCATTTGGATGTATAGTTTGTGAGAGACACTCAAATTACTAAAGCTGTGTCTGATGTGTGGTGTGATTTCATGTGGCAACTTCTGAAATTTATAGCTCTTTCATATGAACTCCTTTGGCTTGACTTTGGTGTCAAAATGGCGCATTGGAGTTTAGTTTCATATGAAACTGGTTTCACCTCAATCGGATCTTGGTTTGAGAGATATCATTGAATAACCAAATCTCACTCAAGTGAGATGCAAAACAGATGTGAATAAAGGCTATAATTACACACTATTTAACACTGTAACTCGAGTTTTGAAAAAATCACTCGAGTGTATTACTGTAGTGTGTACCAAACTGTCATTTAGGAAATTCATGGTACCAAACTACCTTTTTTGAAATTCGTGATATCAAACTCTAATTTCTGAAATTTGAGCCCAAATAATTTATTTCTTCTTCTTCCTCTTAATCAATCCAATTCAATAACTTATTTATTTATATTCTTCTTGATCATTCTCCATAATTGAATTTTAATCTTTGAATCTACATGAAATATATGAATTAGTCAACACAAGAGATAAATGTAATATGCAAACTTTTGCTCTTAATATTTGGCATCATCAAAACTAATAATATCTAACACATTGTGGAGTTTTCAAACTCATACTCATTCCTTTGATAAGACAATGCATATATGAGGGTAAGCATTTGAATGGTTTCTTAATCCTATGTGTTAAGATGATATATGTTAACTTACATCACAAGGAATCACCTATGTGAGTGTGAAGTGCAGGCCGCTTCTATGAGAATTTATAAAGGTTGATTCTTTAGAACACTAATAGAACCTGGCAGGTGTCTAAGGCCAAAATGGACACAACAATGAGGACCAACAATGCTAGAGGCACAATTGTGTGACTCCTATTGTCTTGGTGTTTCCTAAAGGTCAATGGTTCAAGGCCTCATGTCTACCAATTGACCAAGTACACCCGATAGGTTTTTACTAGAGAAGATTAGAATGTGATCCCTACCTATCTTGATGCAGTTGCTTCTCGCAGAGGAATCATACTTTGCATAATGTTCATTTACATTTGGTCATGATGGACTAACTTCTTATCCATGTGGACGTTTGTTAGATTTTTGGGTCTAAATCCCATGAGTTATAATAAGAAGTGGGTTGGAGAAGAAGAGGAAAAAGGAAGGTGAGATGAGTGTATGGGTAGAAGTCCCACATTGGAAAAAATATGAGAAGTGCAAGAGTATACAAGCCTCTACTTTACTCCTCTAAATGGGCCCCTTAGGGCACCCTACTTTTGTGGAGGAGAGAGGAAGGCCCACCATACACGTGCGCCTGCTATTGCTACCGTTCGTCCGGTCAGCCGACTTGACTCGGTTGGTCGCGTGCTCCTCAGTCGGCTCGGTTGGTCGCGTGCTCCTCTAGCCCAATTCAGTTCGTACGTTTGTGAGGTTAAAAATAATTTTTTAGATTTTGTCTAAACAATCCCTGAACTTTTTATTAATTCCTTTTTAGCCTTTCTGTGATACTTCCAACCAGTGGCTATAGCGAACCATAATATTAGATCGTAATTTTTGAAATCAAAACACTATGAGAACTAGTGTACACTAATCTATTATGTTGCATCCGTTTGTGACTAAACTATTACACATGTATGTTCTGTCACATTCCTTCGCCGTCCGTTCTATTCCTATGATGCATCATTCGCCGGTGGGAGTCGAGTCTGTCTAATCAGTTTTCATCATCTATAAATAAGATGTGCAAGTGATAGAAAATCTCTTAATTTTTCATTACTTCGCTACCATACATACAATATTCTGCATTCCTGCATATTTCATATACTGTGCGATTACTCTGCATTTGGTTGGGTTCGTGGAGGCTCCTAATAATGTCATCTTTCTAGAGACCTTATTGTCAAACAATGGTTTCCTCATTTTTCTTATTCAAAAGGCTTTATACATATATATATATATTAGTATATGTGTGTGTGTTTAGAGCTAGGAATTAGGGATAGCCCTTAAAGGGCCAGGGCTTAACAGAGCCAGGGGTAAGAAAAACATATGTTTTTCAAAGCCCAGCCTTAGAGCACCAGGGCTAGGGCCGGCCCTACAGGGCCTGGAAGTTACTATTTCAAATTTTAACTATTTTTCCTTTGGCCTTTTCCAAAGAAATATAATTATTGAATTACAACAAATGAAGTTCTAATCTATCAAATAAATGTTGTCAACATTAATATCCAAACAACACAAATCATCCAACAAATAAACATATTCACTAATTTATAATAAAAAACAAACTATTGTCCACAAATAACTTATATAAAACATAAGAAATATACCACTAAGAAATATTAGTATTATGACTATCATTATCAATTGTCATCTTCTTCGCCACTATCATCAATTTCATAGATATTTGATTGTGCTTCACTTTGAGTAGGAGCCTTCGCTTCATGAGTAAGAATATCATGAATTTCTTCTCCGTATCATGATTACATCCATAATCTTTATCTACAACAAAAAACAAACCAAATTATAAAATTAGATTATAGTTATTATGTATTTGTACTTAAATGAAAAAATAACTCTACAACAAATACAAATTATAGAGATCGCTAGATTGAAACTTTTAGGGTTAAGTCTAGGTAGCTGGAAATTAAGTAATTTTTTTAAAAGAAAAAAATCACAGTTAAAAGGGTCTAATGGGCCGGCCTGATTAAGCCCAAGGCCGCCCTGCAAGACCAATTTCAAATATCTCGTCTATTTTTTAAGTTCGGCCTTTGATAGGCTAGGGTTTAAATAAGCTCGACCCGATTTTTCAGTTCTATATATGTATGTGTATTTGTGTGTGTTTGTAAAAGCCATAGGTAGGTACCTAGTAACAGAAAGGAAGACGATGACAATGACAATGGCAATTGCAGCTCTAAGAAAGAGAATAAGAATGGAGGGTACGTAGCATCACATAGGGCCTTCCAAAGAGTGTGTGACACACTCGCCCACAGAGATATATATGAAATAAAAGAAGACACGAGAGGGTATACTTGCACCGGTAGTTTAAGTCATATGCGTAACTGCATGGTTGGGGTGTCAGAGAGTTAGTTTTGGTGTGTGACTGTGAATCACTGAATGGTTAGTTGTCCGCTAATTATTAGTCAATAATCACGTACCCTCCTTCCTCTATCTAATCTATTTTTCTTTTAATTTCTTTTACTTTGAGTTGACCCATGAAATACTATCTCTGACTTTAAGTGTAACAACTTGATAGTTAATTTGTAGAAATTAAAGAACTTGGTTATTATTGAGAAGTGTGTATTATATTTCCTAAAATATCTTATTTAATAATTTATATTGAAATAATATCTTTCAAAAACTCCCTTAACATGTGTGATCAATTGCAATAGTTTGAAGGAAAAATTTTAAAGACAAAAATGATTGAGGTCTTACATTATGAATTAATAAAAATTAACAAAAGTAAACCTACTAATTAGTAGCTTTTACATTCAATACCAGTGGATTATTGATGGAAGCACTTTCTATTCCCATCATTATGATGAGCATAGTGTACTCATATTATTACCTACACATTATGTTTCTCAATCACAAACATAATGTTTATACTTATCTATCTTAATTTAATAGCTGTCTTCAAATAATAATAATAATTATCATTTAAATTGTTATTTATTATACCACCTTTCAAAATAATATTGGATAAATTTATTGCAAAAATTATTCATATAATTTGTTTTTATATTTGTAATGTAACACTTAGTAGTGGGTACCACAACTGCTACAAACTTAAATTTAAAATTCAAATTGAAATTTTTGGTGCAACAATTTGAAATCTCATTACAAATTTTTGACGCAACATTTTCAAATTTTAGAAATTACTTAGTAGTGGTTACCTAACTACTAGAAATGTGGGCACCACATTTTTAAATTTCATCTCCCACTAAATTTGGCAAAAAAAAAAAAAAAAAAAAAAAAAATTGGCACCACATTTGTATTGGTTTTATAACCCTTACACAAAACATTTTTAAAAAAAAAAATTAATCCAGGAAAATTCAAATGACATTTGTAACGGTTATGTAATTGCTACAAGATGCTATTAGAAAAACTAATCTACAAACTCATATTTTAACGATGTTATGAAACCACTACAAATGTAGTAGTGGTTTTGTTGCCACATGTAACGGTTTCTTTGAATTGCTATAAAATCGTTTGCCACACTATGTTTTGTAGTGATATTCCCAACCATTACTACTTGCATTTGTAGCAATTAGAATTGCTACAAGTCTCCCATTTTAACCACCAAAAAATGACACATTTTCTGTAATGTTGATAGGGCAAAATGTTATAGCCTATAGAAAACTCCGCAAGTGCACGGGCCGTATCAAGTAATAAAGAGTAAGTAAGATATCGTTCACGAGGACTTAGTACCCACAACTTTAGTTAAGCATTAATCTCACAATTTCGTTTAAGTTGAGCAAATCGATTGAATTTAATTTAATTAAAAGAAATTAAAACAAATAAACTATCACACTAATTGAACGAGCAACCTAGAGTCACTAATCCCTTATTTGTTTCCTAGATTTTATCCCCACTAAATTAACTTTGACTTAACCTAATCAGCTAATCTAGAGTATTAATGTCTATAAATGCCTTCCGGTCCATTTATATACCTACCTTAATTAATTAAGTGACGCTCACACAACTAAATAAGATGCGTTTTAAATCGGGCTCACTCTAATTTGATTATGTGGAGCTTCTAGGTATATTCCTATCCTAGACGCAAATTAGATTAAAACCTACTTCCCGATTAAATTTAAACCTAATTCCACATTATTTAATCCCAAGGTCAATTTAGGATTTCCTCTTCCAAGTTCAACCCTAAATTCTCAAAACATGCTTAATAGTGATCAATTACTAAACAATAACAATAAAAACAAGAATAAATAAACTGAATAAAATTAATCAAAATAACAGTAGGAATAATTTCTAGAACCCAAACAAGTTCATAGGTTCTCTAGATTGAAAAGAAAAATTAGCCACACATGGCTTTAATAAAATCCATAATAAAAAGATAAAAGTAAGAATTCAGGTTTAAAGAATAGGGAGAGAGGAAAGAAAGCTTCTCCACCGTCTCCACATCCTTCCGGTCGTCCGTGGAGATAATGAAGAAAACCCAACACGCCTCTCTTGCTCTGTGCCTTTGTTCTTGTTCTCGGCTTGCGTCGTTCCGTCCCTTCCTCCTCTCGTCTTTGGTCTCCTTTATATATATATGGCGAGATGCTTGGGCTATTTGTGTTGGATCGTGATCCCTGATCCTTCATCTCTTAAAAAAGACATATAATATCCTTTGAGTGTTTTTGCGCCACGTACGTAGTGGTAACAACAATGAATTTTATCTTTTTTCCCTTGCGTGGACCCCATCCATTCATTCCAATTACTTATTTTTCTTCTCACAGGTGGTACGTCATTCATCCTATTCCTTAGTCAATTTGATATATATTATATAATATAATATATAATATATCCTTTTTATAATATAATATAATATAATAATTTATTATATTATATCTTTTTCCAATTTAATTTGTTGTCTCTCTTGAATCACATAATATCTCCCGCATAACTAAATAGGATATCAATAGATTTTCTGTTATAATATTCTTTTATCCTCTATTTAATTAAAAGATAGATAAAGATATAAAAGATAATTAAATAAGTATAATATTAATAAATTCAATCCAATATACCTCAGAATCTATACTTATTTAGTTATAAAATATATGCTTATCAAATGTTAATAGTGAAGTGGAAGTTAAATTGGGAGAGGACAAGCTATTTCGCAAGTGACAAATTAAATTTAGATGTTACACATCAGTTATACTACAATAAGGTGAAATTGGTGCAAATGCTAATCATAGCATTCAAGTTGGATGATGTAAATGGAGAAGAAAAGCTACATTTGTTATTTGTTTGTGATCAGAAAATACCTAATAAGCTCAAAGGAAAACTTTATCGTCTTTCTATATGACTAGCAATATTATATGATAGTGAATGTGGGGCTTTAAAAGGATAACATGAACATAAAATGGGGGTAGCGGATATGAGGATTTGAGATAGATGTGTGGTCATATAAAAAAAAAAAAGATTTATAATGATCATATATGTAAATGAGTTTAAGTAGATAAGAGAAAATGGTAGAAAATCGTTTGTAGTATGGACACATTCAAAGAAAACCATTGAGGTGTGGTCATAAAAAAAAAAAAGATTTATAATGATCATATATGTACATGAGTTTAAGTAGCATCTTTTAAGAGAAAATGGTAGAAAATTGTTTGAAATAGTATGGACACATTCAAAGAAAACCACTAATATGAAATCCTCTAAAAAGAAGTTCAAGAAGATTGAAGTGAACACTCAATGAAGTTATAAAGGATAGATCTAGATTAATATGTTTAAATTTAAGTAGTACTCATTTTAAGGTTATTTATGAATTTTTTTATTTAAATTAAATTAAATTATTTCAATCATGATTTAGTTTACTTTAATTCAACCATAATTGGACCACTGACAATTGAACTACTAATTCACTGTTTGCTATGACTTTTGGTTCCTTGCTCTTCCCATATAAATCCATGCGAAAAAATGTGATAAAGTGGATTTTCTCGTGTATTTTTCCGCAAAATAAAAACACTGTTTTCTTATTGTATATACATGTCTCTTGCTCAATATCTGAAATATGAAGCGGTGTATATAATCTCATATTTTTGCAAGAAAAATATCACTTGAACAGTGCATGTGTACTTATTTTATCTTTAGATATGTGATGAAGAGGTGAAATTTTTTAATCCAATTATTGTAAACGTACAGTTTTGTGATGATAGCCAAAAAGGAAACGTTGAGAATGGATTTTCTCACTTCACGTTTTATCTCTATATATAAATTAATACAAAGACAAAGATAGATTCTCATTATCCTCTCATTAACATTACCATACTTGGAAGCTTTTTAATTCCGTATTGTATTTTCGCCAAAAAAAAAAAAAAAAAACTCATATCCATTAATATTAAAAAGCCAACAATAAGTAAAAAACAGGGGGAAAAACGGCAGCCATTTTCTGTATAGGAAATTAATGTCCATAAAATAGAAAATGAACTATCCATTAAATGGTGGTCACCACTTTTACATGTTTGAAACAAAAATGGGCTGTGAATTAATACTCAAGAAAGTGAAGATCACCTAAACAGAAGAAGTTCGGTTGATGTTCCAGAATATTCATGAATTGGGCTTGGATTTGGAGGAGGTGAAGAAGAAGAAATAATTTCACTGCTAATGATGACGTCAAGGTTCAAATCTGGTATGCAAAATGATTCTTCTTCTACCTCTAAACAACTTGCTGTATCTGAGACTTGATCGCAATTATTATTGTTAGAGTTGTTTTTATGAGCAAAAGATTTTGTAATTGGCTCATCATCATCATTCTTGGCTCTAATATATGAGGCTGATGCTGAGCTTCCGGACATCAATGGTGGATTCCGACTTAACCGATGATTATTGGGGTCAATTCCCTTGTTTATGAGCTTTTTCCTCATGTGGGAGTTCCAATAGTTCTTCACCTCATTATCTGTCCTCCCTGGTAATCTTCCCGCTATCAGTGACCACCTATAAGTAACAACATCATTGATCAATATGTAACCAAAAAACACAAAAATCCTAGATCAATATAATAATAAGACTTATCTCACTAAGTGATTGAAGAACAATAATTGATCCTAGCTAGGGTGAAACTTAATAAATAATTAAATGCTTCCCGGATGTTTAATAATATATTTAGATTTAACATATATATTCATTGACACCAAATGAAAAAAAAAAAAAAAAAAAAAAAAAAAAAAAGCATTTCTGCAATGGCTGGGGCTTTTACACCAGTTGTTGTAGGGGTGGTATAAAAGTGTAACCAAATCAACGTAAAGTTGATCTAGTGGTATAAGGCTCTACTAGATTCCTCTGGGTCTTAAGTTCAAATTCTAGATGAGACATTTGTATTGGAAGGGTCAACCACGAACCTCAAACTGGTTGCCCAATAATAATATAAAAAGAAAAGAAAAGAAAGCATAACTAGTGACATTTTCATAGATATGAAACTGTTAACTTTGTACACCAGTTACAAAACTATTACAAGTCATCATTTTATAACTGTTGGAAAAAAAAATGGATTTTTGCACTAGTTATTGTTTCTAATGAATATATGCTTAAAACAAAAATTCTCACCGGTTGCCGAGGAGGGCATGAAGTTTGATGATAAGATCTTCTTCATCATCGGCAAAGTTGCCTCTTTTAAGGTCAGGCCTCAGATAGTTTATCCATCTTAGCCTACAACTTTTTCCGCAGCGAAGTAAGCCTGAAGAAGACTTGAGCATTATATTTCTACGAATTGATCGAAAAAGCCTATTAACTCAACAAACTAACAACTCTGCAAGTAATTAAACACAGAGAGAGAGAGAGAGACACACACACATATACACACCAGCAGCTTGAGGTAGGGTACGCCAGCAACCCTCACCGTGTTTGTTGATGTAATCAATGAGTTTCTGATCTTCTTGTTTGGACCATGCTCCTCTCTTCAATACCATCTTAATGTCACACAAGGGTTTCTTAATTTTTCTTATTGAACAGGCTTTTTATATATATATATATGTAAGTATGTTTGTGTGTAAAAGCCCGAGGTAGCTAGCTAGTAACAGAAAGGAAGACGATGACAAGGGCAATTGCAGCTGTAAGAAAGAGAAGAAGAATGGAGGGTACGTAGCATCACAAAGGGCATTCCAAAGTGTGTGTATATATGTGTGTGTGCACAGACACACATGCCCACAGAGATATTATATAAAATAAAAGATGACACGAGGGTGAATGGTTACTTGACGGTGGTTTAATTAGGTCATATGCGTACGTGGCATCACAAAGGGCATTCCAAAGTGTGTGTATACATTAATACATATGTGTGTGTGCACAGACACACATACCCACAAGAGATATTATATAAAATAAAAGAAGACACAAGAGGGTGAATGGTTACTTGGACCGGTGGTTTAGGTCATATGCGTGACCGCCTGGTTGGGGTGAGAGAGAGAGAGTTAGTTTTGGTGTGTGAGTGTGAATGGTTAGTTGTCCGCTAATTATTAGTCAATAATCACGTACCGTCCTTCCTCTATCTAATCTACTTTTCTTTTAATTTCTTTTACTTTGACTTCTCCTATGAAATACTCTCTTGACTTTAAGCGTAACACCTAGATAATTAATTTATATAAATTAAGGAAATTATAGGTATTATTAATTAAGAAGTGTGTATCATTTTCCCTAAAATATCTTAATTAATAATTTATATTAAAATAATCTTTTTCAGAAACTTCCTTAACATGTGTGATCAATTGTAATACTTTGAGAGAAAAATTTTAAAGACAAAAATGATTGAGGTCTTACATTAAGAATTAAGAATTAAAGTAAACCTTCTAATTAGTGGAGTGGATTATTTATGGAAGCACATTCTGTTCCTATCATTATGATGAGCATAGTGTACTCATATATCACTGGTTTTCGACATTATAGATTTAATTTCGTTTAATTTATATATTTTAAATAAATATTTCATTTTAATATATACAAAATTTAAAATAAAGACAATTTTATAATTAATACTTCTAAGAAATAAATTTATTTTATAATAATCACGTATTTTCTTACATGGACTAATCACGTATTAAAAATCGTAAATTTAGACCATTGATATTAGATTTGGACAATCTAAATCTCATCCCAGCGAAAAACATTGGATGAGCACCCAAGTATTGACATATGTATGAGAGAAACATTGGATGAGAACCCAAGTATTGACATATGTATTTATCAAAAGATTATTTTTTTGAGTGTCCCAACAAGGCAACAATCTTACCCACTAATCTTTATGTAGCTGCTAGATTTTGAACTTCATGTAGTAAAATTGTGTTCGTACAACTAATGAAAACATTTTTAATTTCTATTTTTAAGCACTTTATATGTCCTTTTTTAAGAGGCTGTCAATGTAAATGACGTAGTAAAATCTGAGAACAATGCTCCAACACTATAAGAGAGCTACGTGTCCTTTTTTACAAAAAAAAAACCCCCAAAACAACGTTGTAATGCCATAAGCCGCGAGCATCAAACGTGGCTTGAATAAGAGCTTCTGTAGATTTAGATTATCCAAAGCCCCATGTCATGGTCTCACTTTCATGGGTCCCACATCGGGCAAGATGAGGGATCGTGATGGGTCCCACATCGGGTAGGATGATGGAAGTTTCTAGGCTTATATAAAATGTGGTGCGCCTCTGCTAATAACATATGCTTTTGGCATGATGGTTAGCGTCTTACAAAGTTAAGTGTGCTCGGATGGGAAAAATCTCAAGATGGGTGACCCCCTGGGAAGTTCATGTGCTGGGGCGCTTCAGGCATTACAATTGGTATTAGAGCCAACCTCTCCTCGTCCCGCTGTGGTGGCCCTTCCTTAAGCGGGGAGATGGGGGTAGACCCTCACTCGGTGATGAATGAGGGACCCTTACTGGGTGATGGGGGCATCACCAGGATGGGTAGGGTAGCTTGTCATGGTCTCATCATGATGGTTCCCACATCGGGCAAGATGAGGGACTGTGATGGGTCCCACATTGGCTAGGATGAGGGAAGTTTCTGAGACTTATATAAAATGTGGTGTGCCTTTGCTAACAACATATGCTTTTGGCATGATGGTTAGCACCTCACAAAGTTAAGCGTGCTCAGATGGGGAAAATCTTAGGATGGGTGACGCCCTAGGAAGTTCCTGTGTTGGGGCACTTTGAGCATTACACTCATCCCATTATGGCTTGCTCACATCCATGAAAGTCAGATCCAATAGATTGACATAGAGCTTTCCACCTTCACATCGGCTTTGTTGGCCACTGGCTGAGCATCTTTCGAACCCACCTTCGACCGCGCGCTTGACCTTTTGGATAAGCCTGTCTACTTCCCTGATTTCCCTTGTTTCTGCGGATCGGCCAAGCTTTTGTAGATTGCTTGAAGCTTGGCGTCAACAGAGTAGTAGAGTGGCTTATACTCCCTGAATTTGCTGGCGCTGATGAATTCTCTCAATTTCAAGTTTTAGATCTGAAGCAAAGGTAAAGTAGAGGTTGACTTAATAATAGCTAGAAGAGGTGACTGCGTTGATAAGTACTTCTGAAGTGAAATCAAAATGATGATTCAAGAATATTTGGGGGCGGAAAGAATGAAAGAAACATAGAAATTGAACAGTGTGTTACTAGGATAATGAGCAAAATCTAAAGTTGCTCCGAGTAGCTGAGTAGGATCCTCTATTGAAAGTGTTAGCTCCTGTATTTTTGATGATTACAATTTCTGGATAATTGATTTAGATACTGTGCTTGAAATGTGGTTGCTCAGTTTGTGCTCAATGATTCCATCTGATAGATTGCGTTTTAGAGAAGCTTGCTCGAGCAGAGCATATAATCATGCTCGAGCAACATCGGGTTTAGGCAAATTCTCTAAGATTAAAACTTCATGCTCGAGCAGCATATACAAGTTTGCTCGAGCATCATCGTGTAACATCGAGCTATAGTAAACAAATCGCAAGACCAACAAGTCTTGCTCGAGCGATCCTAAGAAGCTTGCTTGAGCACCATGCTCGAGCAGAAGATTAATGATGCTCGAGCATCAACGAGCTTAGTGAAAAAATGCAAGATCGACGAGTCTTGCTCGAGCAAAACAAAAAGTTTGCTCGAGCACCATGCTCGAGCAGAAGAGTAAGGCTGTTGCTCGAGCAACATCGTTCCTTCCCTCATCTCATAGGCGTTGAACGAGCTCTACCCGAGCATGATTTTACCATGCTCGAGCAGTATCATCATCTATGCTTTCTCACTTTTGATTAAGCCTTTGCTCGAAAATACCTTATAGCTTGCTCGAGCATGGTCGGTCTATTGCCAAGTTTAAAGACTCTACTTCTGCCTCTATCTAGGACCTACCCGAGCATGAATATACTCATGCTTGAGTACCATGCTCGAGCAGAGAAATTTCCATGCTCTAGCATCAGCGACAAAATTCCTTTTCCTAACATAAACAAGAGAAGCTTGCTCGAGCAAGCTTGGATTGTTACTCGAGTAGAGTCATCCCTGTTTTTGAAATCTTCGACACCGGAAATCTTAAATCCTGTTATATCATTTTATTACTTTAGATTATTACACATTGCTATTACCAAATGCTATTAATGAGTTTGTTCATGAGTTTCAGATTATTTAACCATAGTTTAACAACAAATTCGAATAAAGCAAATCGTGTGTCAGAAGCATTAAATGCAGATTACCTAACCGGTGATAATCTCAGAAACCAATACTCTGATCAAAGTAAAGCTACCACTGATATTCCGACTGCGCATTAAATGTCATTTTACAATAGGCAAAACAAAAGGAATGAAGAGAATGTCATCTCTGCAAATTCCACTTGAAATATTCAACCGACGAAAATCTTAACGAAAGCTTCACTTGTCTAACGGACACATTCAAGTCTCTCAATGGCTATTTCACAAACTTCATCAACGGTCATTAATTACAACATCTATAAATAGCTGAAGCATTGAATTCGCCACCTACCGAAACGTTGTGCATTCAATTCTAATCTATTGCAAATCGCTGTTTCAACTGTTTCATTAATATCTACGGATATTCTCTTGTACTTCAGTGTTTAGCATTTATCTACTCATGAGGAGTTATTCAAACACTTATTTCATTTTTCGTTTTTAAATCTTGAGGTTGTGGAACCTTAAGTGTCGGTGTACAATTATAGTTTGTAAGGGGGAGTAAGTCCTAGAGAGAGGATCATCCAGTATAGTGTAATTGTCTTTGAAAGATAGTGAAACCCCAGGTGTTCTGGGGACTGGACGTAGGTCAGAGTTTTGGACCGAACCAGTATAAATTGCCTCGTGTCTATTTTACTTCACTGTTTCATTTCTCTGGTTGTGTCCTATTTGTTCTCGTGTGAGTCTTGCAAAAAGAATTTGAGATCACCTATTCACCCCTCTTAGGTGATATTCCATCTTCAGAAAGCTCTTTTTCCATTTTGCTTGCTGATTTCGTTTGTCTTGCAGTCTCACGACGATTTAGAGGGAAGGCGGAAGACACTGAAACAGACCAACTTGCATGGCAATAGGTATCCTTAAAGGTAAATTCTACTAGACGGATGGGGCATGGACACTTACAACGTCCAAATTTATAATTAGAACACCTAATGACCACTTTTAGCCGTCTCAATTATAAAAAAGACACCAAAAATAGTACTTTTGACGTCCTTTTTAGAATTACAATGAAGGATGAGCACTCAATAAGTTCAAATACATATATTTTAATAACAAAGTATATTACAATACAAATAATTACAATGTCATCCTTTTAGGCTTTAATTTTTTTGGAACTCCATCATAATTTCCTTATTATCAATGCTATCAAATACATCTTTTTCAACATAAGGCACTAAACAACCATTCAACCATTCAACCTTTCATCCCCATCTGATTACGAAGTGCAGTCTTGATGTATTTCATAGCTGAAAATGTTCTTTCCACAGATGCAGTTGCTATGTGCAAAGTTAATGCTAACTTTACAAGTAGATAAACTAAAGGATACACAATATGTTTTTTTCTTTTTAACCATTCTCTTGGCAAGATCAACTATTCCTTGCAAATTCAAAAAATAGGATCACTTTGCACATCAACAATATACGTGTCGAGCTAATATTCAAGCATGACAAAATCATTCAAATCAAAATTTGAAGGATAATAGACAACAAATTCACACAACTTATTCTTGTCAAATGCCAAGAAAGAGTTGCACGGATTTAGACATGCCATGCATTCCAACAAATTCGAACTAACTTCACTAAAATGATCATTCAACTCTTGAAGTTGAGTATCTATCACTGCATAAAATATGTCAACCTTAAAGTGATGCAAATGAGTAACTGGTCGTCTACGTTTTGTTCTCCCTTGTAATACAAGTACACTTTCCATATCAAGGATATCTATATCATGTTTTATACAAAATTCAGAAGTCTTCTGAAATAAATTATCCTACCCATTATCTCTCATCTTCGGTAATAACACCTTTGAAACTTTTACAAGAGTCATAGCATTCACAATATCTTGATCTTTTCTCGAAGTACTTGTGACAACTCATTCGTTATTGCCAAGACATTGATCATCAGGTTCAAAAGTTTCCATACGCATCATAAGGCTAGAGGCTTCAGACCTTTTTGTATGCATAAAGGTTGTATCATCTTTTAAAATTTCTATCACATCAAGCACAAGATCAAACAATGTATGTAGACTTACCAATGATCGGTAATGTAAGCTCAAACGTGTGTCCCTTGGTCGTGACAAACTCATTTCTTGATTCAAGGCTCTCCCTGATTGAACATCATCGCTTGCAATACTTTTGACTAATTCTTCCAATTGCTTTTCTCTCAAAATATCTACTCTTTTTCAGAAGCACCAACTGCATTACACACCAATGGTATAAAATTAAAAAAGTTAGTTAATTTTTTGCACAAGCTACTAGAGCTAACTAAAGTTGATGTGCAAAGTAGTGAACATAGTAAGCAGAATTATTTTACACTAAAATCAAGTTTTCCAGACCACTGAATTTACCACTCATATTGCTTACGCCATCATAACCTTGACCACGAATCTTTGTCAAGCTCAAGCCATTTTTGGTAAAAATTAACTCAATCGTTTCTTAAAGTGAACTAGCTGTAGTATCAGAAACATGAACAAGACCAAGAAAACGTTCAATAATGTCATCGTTGCAGTTCACATATCTTTAAACAATGGCCATCTGTTCTTTAATTGATATATCACGAGCTTCATCAACTAGTATAGAGAAGAAAGTATCCCCAATATCTGAAATAATAGCTCTGGTAACTAAACTAGCAGCAACATTAGTAATATCTTTCTGAATTATTCAAAGATACATTATTTACCTTCTCATTGCTTTCACAAAGTATTTTACAAGCTACACAAAATTTCCCTGATTCATTGAAGCATCTGTCTCATCTTGTCCCCGAAAAGCCAAACCTTGTCGTATGAGATATTGAATACATTGAATAGAACCATTCAGATGAATACGGCAATCGTGTTTGGCTTTGTTAGAAATGTCAGACATAACAATGTCAATATGTTGATTTTGATTCATCAAATCTTTGGCAGCACTGAAGCACAACTTATGAATGCTTCCAATTTTCCCAATATGTTTAAGAAGCCGTTGTTTGTCCTTCCAATTGCGAAATCCTTCTCACACAAATGAATTATGACCACCCCTTCCATCACCATGTCCATTCTCACAACTAAATAGATAACAATGCAAGAAAATATATATTCACTATACTCCAACCAAGTGCCATACTCTTTATACCATTGAGGATTGAATCTACGCATCTTATCCCCAATTAAGGATTGAGGAGAGTTGTCAAGTTTTAGTTGACAAAGAACATTCATTAGATAAATTCTCTGAATCATTTCCCTTCCTTGAGCACTCTTCGCAAAGCTCATAATAAGAAGTCTTTTACCCGGATCGGAACATACAAATCCGGTGGACCTTCTACTGTTGGTTTGTTTTGACTTGAGGGAGTAGTACACTCATTTTGTTTATCTTGAAATAAATCAATAGATAAAGATTCGGATTGAGAACGTTTAGTTCTACTACCACTTGACTTTGAAAAAAAGAACCTAAATACCTTTCCATCCTAAAAAATGGCAAATGACAAGAATGAATCAATAAATAATATATCTACCAAACAAACATATTGAAAAACAAAAGTTAGAGCACATAAGCAATTTTCAGCCCATGAACAACATTTTAGTGAATCACAGCACATGTAGTACCCAGAAAACATATTTAGATTGAGATATCATCAAGACTCGAGATGTCACATATCTGAACTCAAATGATCTAGTAATGGTACTATCAAATTTTCAATAATAACCCGAAAATTTCAATGATCTAGTTGCAAGTTAATTCCCAAGAATCACAGTAGTGAGAATTAAAAGAGCTCAAGACAACATGAAATTTCCACAAGGATTTCTTTAATTTTAATGAGTATTCACTTTTCTTGAGTATGCTAAAAACACAAAGAAAAAGATATCATTGAATGCTTGACTACATAAAAATACCTCTTCAGTTGTTAAGTCATGATCCTTTATTGTTAAATCAGTTGGATCATTGAAAGTTATAGAAGTTTTTGTACCAAGGATCTCTAGAGGAGAATCAGACCAAATGAAATTTGCATCTGAAGACACCTTCCTTAAAGTTGTATCTCCACGCCCGCATTAATTATCAATTAAGTGAAATCAGAAATAATTAGGTGGTAAAAAATGTAATTACTAATTAGGCAGTACTTCCAACATCTTAGAAACAAATTACATTCGTTTGAGGCTCCACAGAACCCTGAAACAAATGCTTCACATCAGGAAGATGTGGGTCAATCTTCATAGGGGCCTTATACTTAAGGCCAAGAATATATATTTCTGCAGATTCAGAACGACTAGCTGCTGGTTTATCCACCTCAACCTTTTCAAATAGCTAGAATGCCAAAAACCACTAGCATTAGACAACTTTTAATACAAATACTATGAATAGACATGAAAGGAACACAAATGAATGAGCTACTTCTTCACCTAACTAAACTAGACGATGAATGAAAAGGGCATAAAAGAAAGATCGAATCCTGAACGACGAGAAAGATGAAGGTTGAGAATGAAAGAATACCTCACCAAAGAGGACAAAGACAAAGCTGAGAGTGAGTGAGAGCATGAGCACCTGAAAGCGGTGAGAAGCAACGACGAGCCAACGACTAGTGCCGGCGAGCAAAGAGAGACCGAGGAGGGAGGCGGGAGAGCAATAGGGAGAGAGGGATCTGCAATTCGAACGACCAACCGAAATGTAGAAAGCTAAATTGGTTTTCACATTTTAGGGGGAAAAAAATCATTATTTTTAGGGTGGGCACTTGCCCCCCAGTGATATACCTCGGTCTACCTCTCGTTTAGGGGCCAAATGTATAATTTTTTGTGACAAAAATATATATATATATATATATATATAAATCCAATTTATATTTGATATTTGGGACAATTTTTTTTTTTAAAAAAAAAATTAGGGGAGCCATTGTCACAATGAAGATCCTCCCTGTTCTCTAGTGTTATTATCCCTTTAATATAAAATACTTAAAATATAGGGTTAAAGGCTAACTTTTCTTGAAAGTTTTCATGGACTACCATTAGGCACCATGAAGTTTTTGAGAGGCAATTTTGCCTTGAAAGTTTTAGAAATGGGGCAATATTACCCTAACCTAACAAATCTAAACGATCAACCATTAGTTAACTGATAATATCGTGGGGCATGTCCACGTGGCATCCATGTTAGTTTTTTTTAATAGTTAAGGGGCATTTTTGTTCTCGTAAGTTTTCATTGAAGAGTTGTGGGCACCATAAAGTTTTCCGAGCAAGCCAATTACACCCCATAAGTTATAGATTTGTTGTTGATTTTTTCATATTTGAGTTGCCGCCATCAAGTACCAAATAATCAAATAAATTGAAAAATCACCAAAAATAAGGAACCTATAAATCAAAAAAAAAAAAAAAAAAAAAAAAAAAACACACGCACACATATATATATAATATATATGAGTAGCAAAGTCTATAAACCATAAACAAGAAAACTCAAAATTAATAGCAAAACAAAAAATTCTCAAATGAGGAAAAAGAAAAAGAAAATTTTAGATTTAGGAAACTAGAAGTTACAATAGAAGGATCGAGAATAAAGAGGAAATAGCCATTGGCCGAGAAACTTTTTACAAAATTTTTCTATGAAGCACACCCATATCTTATGTCTCGTCAATGATAGATATGGGTGTGCTTCACAAAACAAATTTGTGAAGAGCTTTTCAATGGGTGGCCTTCCCTTCTTTTGTCTTTTCTCACTACTACAAAAAGTAGATTTAACAACACCAATTATGAACCGCAAACCTTATAAAATCTCTCATCCCATCCCAATATTTCTTGGATAGACGATTGTCAAATATCCATTCTTTATTTCCACTCTCCATCTAGAGCATATCATGTATGTAGAGGGAAATGTGATAACAACTTCACAAATAACAATTTTAATGATAGCAAACACTTAAAATCAGTGGCAAAAACCCTACACTCCAAAAAGAATATTTTTAGAAAATGTACTCAAATCAATACAAACAAATAACAACTTTAGTAACATTAAACACTTCAAATCAGTGGTAAAACCCTAAGCACAAGCAAAAATCACTATAAAAAAAATATTTCTAGAAACTTTACTCAAATCACAATCTACAAAATGCATCAACAAACCCAAATCAAAGATGGATTAAACTGAACTTACCTTTACAAAGAAGAGACAAGCTCATAAAACACCAATGCCTAAACTAGAAGCCTCGAAGTAGAAAATAACAACCTAGAATAAGAGACGAATCCATAAGCTATCTACGATAAGCCACAACCCACGAACCCTTAATCTACCTCAACTAATAACGAGAGATTGAGGAGAGCGACTAATAGAGAGTGTTCGGATGTTAAGGAGCAACATAGGAGAGCGGAATGGTGGTGGAAAAGCTGAAATTGAGTTGTCGATGGAGTTGGCAGTGAGCGCTCTATAACTTGTAACTTTCAAAAGTCGAATGTAAATAAATCTAGTAAAGGTTTTCAAAAAACTATACTTTCACAATTAATGTTTGTTTACAAACAACCGTGACATATCTACAAACATTAGTTTATGGTTGTTCACATATAATCATGAAGTAAATGGTACAATTTTCTTAAAAAATGAAACTAATATTTCACATTTTGTAATATTCTAAATTTTGGGCCTAGAGACTTGAGGATAAGCCTATGTCAGGCATATGACTAGGCCCAGTTCGAAAAGAGTCATAAGAAAGTCAAGAGATAGAATAGCGGGGACCATGTGATTCAGCTATACTAGGCAATGGACCTAGTATATGTAGGCCATAAGATTAAAGTGTAAGTGCAGAGGGGCACATGACACATATAAGACAATTGGTTGAGGAAAAATGTCTTGGTATAGGTGTGCATATGACATTTCCAGGCACATATCTGTGCCCTGCGTTTTTGGAACATGACGCCGGTATGTGGTGCTAAGTAGGGCTCACATACAGAGTCTAACCTGGTGTCATTTAGTGGTCTTGATATGCATGTAGCAACCCCAATCGAAACATGAGAAGAGTCCTGAGTGAGCACTGATAAAATAGCTTTATTAAATTAACTTTATTAAAGTAGCTTTAGTAAAGTAAGTCATGATAACTGATGATGATACAATTTTTGAGTTGTTGCAATAAGAACATGACATGTGTTATCTCATCATGACACACTTTTGCATTGGCGCAATAGGAATATGACACTTATCCCCTCATCATGACAAAGTAAGAGGCTACTTTTGTGTTGGCAGTACTAGAACGTTCCACCTAGTGCTCGAGTCCAGGGAATTCATCGGTCTTCTGTCCGAACATGTACTTAACTTTTTCGAACACAGGACGGGGAGTTGGGGAGGCTCCACCTCACCTACCTTGTTTTCTTAAGCTTGTGCCACCTCACCTCTTTCCCTCTGGCTTACTCAGCAAGCTCTCTCCCTAACCTATTGGTTAGTGACACGTGGCACGCTCTGGGCCACATATGTGTGACACATATATTATTAATATTTCTCATTCCTTTCTCGTAGGCCATTTTAGCTAGAACTTGAGAAATAGAGGAGAGAGACCGACTTAGAGAGAAAGAGAGGATGTGGAGAAGAGCAAGAGGAAAGAGAAACTAATAACCGGAGCCGATTTCGCCTTTGATTAAGCATTTCTAACTCCCGAGGCGTTCTCTAACGTTGTTCCTCTTGGTGATAGCAACATTTCTACTATTTCATATTCTTGATCTCAGGTATTTGGTGCTATCTAGATGGTGGAGGTGCTGCCGGATTTCCGAACCGATTGCGGAATCGTGATAAGGTAAGCTTATGCTTCGTTTTAAACTGGTTGGTTTAAGGGTTTCTTGAGTTGTTCATATACCTTGATTTTTGGCCAGTGCTGTTTGGGGATGAAGGAGTGTGATTTTGTTAGTTTTGATGCTTCCAATGATTTTAGAATGAAAAATTATGCAGGATAAGGGTGGAAAAACAGATCTCGAAAGCATCGGTAGAGAAAACTTAATTTTTGGCCAAAAGCCCTAAAGTATCGACCAATTTTGTTTTTGTATGAATGAGAATGATTTTTTTTGTTTTTTTGTTTTTGTTTTTGAGGTTAGAAATTGATTCCTTGGGAAAAATTGTGTAGGAATATGTTGTGATTAGGGTTTTAGAGTGGTTGGATTGAAAACCCAAAGATTGGGGTTAAAGTAGTAATGTTGTCATCTTTTGTTTTTGGAGGCAGTTTGGTTGTTTCATGTTTTTTATTAACAAAATGGTATCCAATGACCCTGAAACTCTACAGGGTTGTAGTATACATCCTAATATTTAATTTGACATACAATATGGAATGATTGGATCTATCTATTAGTAGTCATGAATTTTTGAAGTTGATCATGTAAAACTGGCAAGTTTCTGGAGCAGTGTCCAAAGAATTGCAAATCTGGAATATTGTGCATCCAATCGGACAAGTACAATATTTTTACCTAAAACTAGACTCAATATGGGACATGTAGCCTTTGGAAGCACTACAATTGGATACTTGTATAATGAGGTATGAATTTTCAAATGTTGTTGAAAATTCAACAAGTTTTGACTTGTGCAAAAATGAGAAAAATAAGTACAAAGGGTAATTAGGTTAACTTCCAAGGGGTAAGATAAACATGTGGAGCTAATATGGACCTTTAGCTTTATGAAGAGGATGGCTAAATACTAACTGCCATATGTGAATATATGTTTATAGGAGCCGACGTTTGTCCAAGACGACCAAAGGATTGAGAATCAAATCGAGAAGTGGTAAAGCGTCCAGGTGGTAACTCTTCTCTCATATTCTATGTGTGACCTTGTACGCATGTGTGAACCATGGTGTGCCATATGTGTTAGGGACACATAATAGGCAGTAACGCCTAGTGGACTGGTGGTTTTTGGATTTTGAAACTTAGTTGGCATTCAGACATTATGGGTTGATACCTAGTTGAATGCTCAACATTGTGGTAATGAATCAATGAGATCCTTTGTTTGCAATCGATACATATGTGATATTTGTTTGCATTCGGTACTGTTTATGTTATGTGCTTTTTGAATTTTGATTGGATTGTTTTATGGTTCTCTAACATGTATTGCGCATGTATATTATGTGATATTATCTGTTACCCTATGATTCATTTGAATCCCAACCCTTGCTATTATCTATGAATTAAACAAAGTACTGGATGTGGCTCTTGGGGCAAGGCGGCCGATACGGCAACTAGAGGTTCCAGTCTAATTCAAGACCTGTTGTGGGTTTATTTGTGATTGCATAGTAGATTTTTTTTCTTCTGTAATTTGTAAATAGTGTGCGTGCGCCTTGTGGGTAGCCCTATAATGTAATCAAGAGCTTTATATCAATATGTTGTACTATTTCTGGCTTGCCAACTGAATTGCGTATGAATACTATGATGAATGTCAATATACCTGTAGGGTATTACACATTTCTCATATACAACCATAAAATGTCAGCGCATATACTTCATGTTTGTTTGAAATAACTGTGAACTATTTAATTCATGTAACTCTGCCTCTTTATATTTCACAGTTTTCTTATAACTATTAAGTATGGACCATAAAATATAGACAGATTAGTAGTAATATGTATTAGAAGTTTATTACACCAAGTTCATGAGGAATCAATGCAGAAAATCTGAAGTTACGGATCTTATTTAAAAAAATGCACGGTCTTACTTTTTGCATTGTCTCGACAACAACCGGCGTAGATGTGATAAATATAAAAATGACCTTTTGTACTCGAAGTCATTTTTACCATGGTAATTCCGAATTATATTGCATGATGTGTTTGGACATCTTTTCTAACCGCATTCCCTTGCACTGTATGAAATTGGTTAATCTTCTAAAGGTAGCACATATATTTTAAAATAGTATTACACAAAAATTAAATGGTAATTTCATATAATTCTAAATTTTATGAAATATGACTTATAATAAAACCTTTTTCTTATTTTGCATGACTCTCTCTCTCTCTCTCTCTCTCTCTTAACCTGAATTCATTTTTCATATGTAAGCATTGACATTTAGTTAGTGATTTAATCTGTAGTTGGACTAATAATATATTATAGATGTGAATTGAAAATTAAATGTGTAATCCAAAGAAAAAAAAAAAACATTATTACTTTGAATATATAATAGACGACATAATTTGAATAATATACTTGTTATCTTCATTCTTACACTACTGTGAGAGGTATAATATCTAATATCAGAATGTATTTGGTAGAATTTCCTAGAATAGCAATATATATACACACACACACACACATATACACGCCCATACACACAAATACAAACACACAAAACAATGTTATTAAATTAATCGCACTACTCAATACAATAGACATAATGAGGCATTTCATTTTTTTATGTCATGCTAAATGAAGTAGAGTAAGTTCGAAGAGGACACTTTAACAAAGCTATAAAGAACCTCTTGATCAATAATATATTCAAAGATTTAGTAGTTGATAGAGTATAATGATATCTATATAACCAACCTTACTTACTTAGTGAGATAAGGCATGTTCTCAATACTACAACTGATTTTTTATTATGTTTATAACACACGAAAACTATACTAGTTATTATATAATTGTACATTATCATACCTCTTCATCTGACCTTTGAACTCTACAACAGTTCCTTTTATCAATTTCAAAGGCCTCATCATCTCATTGTCCTCATGATTTAACATCTGCAAATTAAAAGCATGTTACGCTCACGTACAAAAGTTACTATCTATTAATGTTTAGAATTTTAATTAAGGATCAGAAAGACACAAAAATACCTATCAAATGTGTAAATCTCAATTTAGGATCTTGAAATGACCTAATCACTATGAAACTTCTATGAACTAGTCTATGATTAATTTTTATAGTGAATTTATCTAAATGCCCTTAATTTAAAATTTGAGAAAACAAAAAAGAAATGACAACAGTTTGAGAAGTAACTACTTCAACTAAGCTCTTTCCAAATAATATAACAATTAGAGATAATATCATTTAAATCCCAAATTAGGGAAATAATATATTGACAAATTTTATAACTTGTCAATGGTAGATCATTCACTTGTTAATAATAGTTTTTCACTTGTCAATAAGGAATATTTTGGTATTAATTCCTTTTCTCGGGACTTAAATGATATTATCTCTAGAAATTAAGGTAATGACAACTGGAAGCAGATATGCTCAAGATCCCTCGCATCCGTGAATCCTGGCCGTCCAAAAATTGATCCAAGCGTTCAAATAAAGACACATAACACTACAAGAAAAACGGTAAATGGAGGCGGTTTTAGGAGCATTTAGAGGCGGTTCAAACCGCCTCTAATTGCTCAAGCAAAGCGGTTGAAAAACGTCAAGTTACCACCGTCGGAGCCAAACCGAGGCGGTTTGAAGGAACCGTACAACCGCTCAAAATATAATTCGGGCGGTTTTCCGAACCGCCTCGAATATCATTCGAGGCGGTTTTCTCGAACCGCCTCGAATCATATTCGAGGCGGTTCCGTAAAACCGCTCGAAAATGAAAAAGGGATCTAAAAGGAAAAGGGAAGGTTCGAACTTGGCACCTCTAGGTGTGTTGGGTGATAATGTAACCAACGACACTATCGAAACAAGTTGTAACAAGATTCGTTCTAAATATATATATTCTAAACTTTTTGTGAGTGTGGTTCCGCCACCGCGCCTCCCCAACCGCCTCTAAATGTAAATTAGAGGCGGTTTATAATAACAAATTTCTAATGATTCAGATTTTTGGGCAAAAACGCCAAGAACCGCCTCTATATGTTCCATTTAGAGGCGGATTAAGATAACCGCCTCGTTTTTTAATAATATTGAGGCGGTTTGTATTCCCCGGTAAAACCGCCTCTAAATGTGTTTTAGAGGCGGTTTTAGAGGCGGATTAAGATAACCGCCTCGTTTTTTAATCATATTGAGGCGGTTTGTAATTTCGCCGTAAAACCGCCTCTAAATGTGTTTTAGAGGCGGTTTAAAAAACCGCCTCTAATAATCGGTAGTATTTACCTTTTTTTTTTCTTGTAGTGTAACTAAGTTATAAAAAAATTTATATTTACCGCATGCGGTCTTTTAAAATAGATTCTCGCACCCTTGGATCGATTTTTGGACGGATGAGATCAAGAGCTACTGAGGGATACAGAGATTGTCGCTTCTGAGAGGATCCGGACTCAATGACAACTAACTTCACTAAATTGGGATTTGACACACTAGTCCATAAGATCTCGCAATGATTAGTCCATTACGGGGCTTTAATTGGGATATGCATATTTGAGGATATTTTTTTATCTCTAATTAAACTCAAAAAAATTACATTAATAAATAAATGAAAAAAGAAAAAAGAAAGATAGCAAGAAATACTTACATGACAATGATACACATAACCAGGTTCAGCAGTTGCATCAAACTCATAAGATGCATTTGTGTGTATGTAACCAAACTTCACCACAATCTTCGTCATAGACTTGGGTGCCATCTTGTACATGACCTTCCACCCTCTCTCATGGGCCGGCACCTCTAGCTTCTTGCCACGTGCGTACTCTTCCACGTGGCGCTCAGCTTCATCACTGTTTTTCCTCCACAAATCATTAAGTTCATCAAAATTCACCAGCTCCGTCTGATTCAACACCTTCAACAATCCCAAATGAATGTGAAATGGATGATTAGCCTTCGTCAGATTAATCACATTCCACACCTCTGTTGATCCCTCTTGTGGAGTTTCTGTAGCTGGAAACTCAAAAGGTTTTCCATTTAAGTATAAATGAGTTGGGTTTCCTTTCTTTGTTCCACCATATCCCATCATTGCTATGTACCTTGTTTGAGACACGTGTGATAAATCAGCATTAGGGTATTTTATCAACTTATCCGGAATGCGTGACGTGTCGGCTTCCGGATCGGGTTGTATGAAGAATTTGATCACCCTGCTGTTATGTTCATCCACTGGATCTCCAAATGGGAAATGAGACGGTGCATTGTTGGCTAATATAACGGTGTCATTCTTTGACTGAGAAAAGTCAACGATTATATCAGTGATCTCAGATGGCCCCACTAAGACTTCCTTTGTTATCACCGGCTCTTCTATGTACGCGGTATCTGACGCCACGTGAGTGAAATCCAAGCCGTTGGTGAAGAAGAATCTAAAGAAGCGATCATTACTGGAGTTGATGATTCGAAATCTATACTTACGACGTCGTACTGTCATGCGTGGCCAAATTTTTCCATTCACAATGATAAATTTAGCATGGTAAAATGGCTGCCATTGGGGATGTACGGTGGGGTGGTTTCCAGTGGAATTCATGTATAAGGAACCATTGATGTAAAAGTTCAGATCAAAGATCATCAACGGTCGATCAAAGACGTCACCATGGGGTAAGCCAAGAGGGTCCTCGATCGGAGGGTCACGGATGATGTAGGTCCCAAACAAGCCAGCAAGGACGTTGACTCTGGTCAACCCAAGTGTATGATCATGGTAATATAGGTTTCCAGGTTGTTGACTGTTTGGGTAGTGATAGGTTTTTTTTGACCAAGTTGGTCCCGTTTCGTTGAACCCATTAGTGAACCAAGCGTTAGGGTTGCCATCACTTTGGGGTTCGATGATGCCACCGTGGAGGTGAACCACTGTGGGAACACCTTTGTTGGAGCGGGGCCGGGCGATGGGAATGGTGGGGTCCAATGGGAGGATGTGCTTTGAAGGGAGGTGATTTTGCCACGTCACGTAGGTGTCGACTCCACGGAGGGCCTCGATTGTGGGACCAGGGACTGTTGCCGTTTGTTGGTCTACACCGTAAGCGAAAACTGGTGTTGGAGGTAGATCCCTGTGGAATTTCTACACTTTCAAAAACTTGGCGTTAGAAAAATTACCCACAAGTGCCCTATTGATAGATAGGCCAAACTGATTACAAGTGAGGCACAAATAGTGAATACGAAAAATTCTGGGTAAATACGTATGATATGTCCCTTTATTTGAAAGAGTAAGAACAGTTTTTTGATGTGTTGAAACTTGAAAAAGAGATAATCAGCATATTGTCGATTTAGAAAGCATACCTTGGTTTCTGACCTTGAACCTACACAGACAAGTAGAGCCACTCAGACTCTAAGAAGTTATTTGATTTTATTCTCTATTTTTATGTTTTTAGAATAATTTTGTGGGGTAACTTTTTTTTGTTTTTGTTTTTTGTTCAACCATGTAGGGTAACATTTCAAAACATGTTTCAAAGCAAAAAAAAAAAAAAAAAAAAAAAGTGTTTGAATCATTATTTTGAAAACGTATCTAAAATGGTAGGGTGGAAGATGAAAATCTCATATATTTTATATACTTTTTTTTAATGAAGCACAGATAAAGATAAGACGCGCGGATATCTTAAAAATGGAAATCTGAAAAGAGAGTCGGGATTCTCTACTTTACCCTTCCCTTCTTCTACCCCTCCCTCCTTTTTCCTTTCATGACCACTAAATTAAAAATTTTAAGGGTCTAGATCTAATATTGTATAAAGTATTATGATAATTATACTTAAAAATGCATAAAAAAATTTTGACCGCTAAAATTTGATCTGAACAATTTACAACTGTAACAAGAAAAAGGAAGGAAATCTATTCTATAATAATAATAATTTATTCTCTTCAAATCAAAATTTGGTAGTTTAAATTTATCTATATATTTTTAAGGAAAATTATAATAATGAATTTATAAAATATTATATATATATATATACTATTAAAATTTTTAAGGAAGAATGACATTGAGGTCCCAACCAAAAGAAATAATATCAGAAAAATCATAATTGACAAGTGAATATAGGGAATTAAAAAGTGAAACAATTACCATTAATAAATTATAAGAGTTGTTAATGGATTATTTCCCTTGATTGGGACTTGAAAGTCATTTTCCCAATTTTTAATCCAATAATGATTAGGGGAAAATAAGGAAAAGGAGGAAAAGGGTAAATTAAGAAAAACCCACTCCCTAAAAAGAAGCACCTATATGAAAAAAAAAAAACGATTAAAAAATAGAGATAAGAAAGAGTTAGGCTGAGACATGGGATAAAAATGGTTAATGTGTCACAATCTCACTGGTCAGTGCGTAGAAGATGTGCACACACAAGAATTTCTCGGAAAGTTAACGCTCCCTCTGCAACCAAACACATCCCAAAAAAAAAAAAAAAAAAAAAAAAAACAGCCCCTAAGATTCTGGCTCCACTCATCTGTCTGGGTTCAAGATCTGAAACCAAGAATCTAAGGTATGATTTCTAAATCAACACTTTGGTTCAAGGAAAAAGTTTTGAATTGTGCGAGAAACTTAGGTTTGTGGAAACAAACAATATGAGGCTACATATCAATTTTTTTTATAAAAAAAAAAAAAAAAAAAAAAAAAAAAAAAAAAAAAAAAAAAAAAAATGAAAGGAAAAAAGGATACCCAATTCTTTTGGAACATGCCAATGTTGAGAGATTTGGGTTTGGGAATTCCATGAAGGAGCTCATAGCCAAGTAGTCTGGGCATATCAGGAACCTCATCCACAAACTTCTCCAGCTCCGATGGCTCTAACAATTTGTCATCATCTCTTAAACAAGCAGCCGACAAGGGGCTAATAATAACCACAGCTTGTAATAAAACACTAATTACGTATGTGTGTTTCAGAAGCAATAGTAATGATATATCCATGCCTGGCCTCTTATTTTTCTAAGCTGCTCAATTATGCTGTTAAAAGTCATAAGTGAGTGTATAAACATGTAAGATTTACAATGTGTGTGTGTATATATATATATATAGAGAGAGAGAGAGAGAGAGAGAGAGAGAGAGAAGAGACAATGACTTTGGTTTTCGAATTGAACAATCTAATTAAAAACGTTAAGAGCAGCCAGCACGCTACCGCTTCATTGAGACTATAAGCTAATCAATCTATTAATATAAATAATATACGAAAGGAACTCTCAACTAAGTGAACACAATAAGTGAACAAAATTTTTTTTTTTTTGACCAGATAGTGAACACAATGATTTAAGACCATAAAGTATAACAAAATTAACCTTTTGCTCTTTCTAAAAGGCCATCGCGTGAGAGTCTTAAGTTGCCATTGGCTTCTTGATTGAAAAACGAGCCTAACACAAAGCAACAAATGAAAACTGAAAAAAAAAATAAAAAACGCAAAAATACATCCCAGCAGTACATGGAGAAGCCACGCCATTAGTATATTTCAATTTCATGTTGGGAAGGAATAAATAAGAGAGGGGGAAATAATAGAGGGTAAAGCGGTCAATTTAGTACTACTTCCTGTTATACAATTCAAATGATTTCCAATAATACATTTATTAAACATAGTAAACTCTAACATCATATTTATTTTTGTCATCTCTCATAACCCTCACAAAATATAGGCATATGTGAAAAAAAAAATACTTAATATTCATTGAAACTATCAAAATATTTTATAGGGTTAAATACCAATTTTGCCATGGAAGTATTAGTAATAACCCCGGAAGTTTTTTTCACGAAAGTTTAAAAACTTGTAACATTGCCAATCGGTTGCATGTTAGATCGTTGCTCTCTTTGTAAACTTCCGGGGCAAATTTACTCCTAAAAAAACTTCCGGGGCAAATTAAAAAAAAACTTTTGGGGCATACTCGTAAACTTGCGGGGCAAAAATGATACCAAAAATAACTCTCTTACCAATACTCCGTAGCAAGCAAAAATGGTATTTAACCCTATTTTATAAGAATGACAACAAATAACTTCTACAAAACATCTTATAAAATGGACTGGAGGAAGCAGATTGGATGGTCCTTTTTTTTTTTTTTTTTTGGTTGCTATAATGGATGGTCCAATTAGTTTAACGACCAACTGCTCAAATAAACAGCCCAGTTTCATGGTTCAAAGCATTTTTGTGGTCAAACTCACTCAAACCGCTTCAAACCAGCTATTGAGCTAGAAACTAGACCTCCAGGCATTTCAGATTCAAGTTAAATTTCTCTTCCTAAAAATACCCTCATTATAAGTTTAGAGTTTAGTTTTAATGCCTTGAAGTTTGTTATTGACTTCGTCCTAGTGAAATGGGAAATGCATACTAGAGCTATATAGAAAATCTGAAGTAGTGCAAGACGATGAGTCAGAGAGTTGTGTTATATAACACCTTTGTTTTTAAAACCCAATACACTTAACATTTTTATCAAACCATTTGACCCTACTCGATAGAAGAGAATAAAACCTATTAAAATACATCACCATAGTAAGAAAAATAAAAATAAAAACCACGCAATAAAAGCTAACGGTTGTTGAAAAGAAACAGATTTATCAAGGTCTGCCATGGTTAAAAGAACCCAACCGCTATACAAATATCAAACAAAACTTTAGTTCATAACAGATGAACTAACCGATCAACACATTAAAATGATCTCCCATGGTTATAAATTTCAACCATATCACATTGGCCTCTTCAAAACAATTCTTTCATAAAAAGGAGCTTAAACCATCAAACCCATCAGAGTAACCTAACATATAAACTACAAATGCTTTTCTGAATACTTCATTCATTAACATAAAACCTTCCAAGTGGGTGCACAATACTTCCACAGTTTTCGTGAGGCCAACTGGCCACAACTTAGGTTTTCAAAGCCAATATCAGCATTCATAGTTTCATACACCAGTTCCTATAACATCAAGTCAACATAGTTTACAATATCTCAAACAAACAACATTTATCAAATCAAAGTGACAAATCATACAAGGAGGTTTCTAAAAGATATATATCAATAGTATACGATAAGCCTTAAAAGGCAATATACAGCAATCAAGCACATACATAATCTGAGGTAAACAGGGCAATCTAAATAACCTAGGCATATATAACCTTCCTCAGATGGCCCCAAGTGATCGAGCTTCTCTAAGCTCTCTAATTGTGAGGTGTAATCCAGCCAAAAGACCATAGAGCTCACAAACAGATCATGAGCACTCTCTCATTTGCTAGAGAGGTGTCATAATGTCCCAACTCCCAAGAGCTTACCCAACCCCGGCCAAAGGATCAGATAATATCAAAGGCCCTAATACAAAAGTCAACCACTAAACTCCTACATAGTGGCGACCCCATAGTATCAAGAAATCAACTCATCCTCATCAATTAATCAGCAATCAATCCAACTCAGCCCAATTTATTATACAATAATCAACAATCATATAAATTTTTCTCAAAAACCCATGCCTAGTCTATCTTACTATACTAACATACCATGAACCATATTATCATGAATATATCAACAAACATCCTGCCTCACCATGAGTTTCTATAAAACATATCAAAAATGGATTTCAAAACATAATACTTCCTTTTATACAGCTAGACATATCAAAGTGTTTAGCTATACATACCAAAGTGATCTTACAACCCAATTACAAGCATACAAAGCAAATTCAAGGTTATCTCACTCCTTCACTAGCTCAGAAGACTTGAGAAAGCATTCAAGGGACAACACTCCAACTGATGCAAATCTGCACAATTAATAAAATACTCATCAATATTATTGGTAATTGAGTCATTAAGGCTAACTTTACCACTTAGAAATCCCAATACTTACTTCTATGCTCAATTCCTCATTCCAAAAACTTAATTTCAATCATCTCTTCATTCAACTAACTCATTAGAAACCTTAATCTATCGAGCTTGATAAAACAATTTAGACTGATTAAACCTCAATTCTACCTTAGATAATCATAACCTAACCATTAAATCCAAACTTAATCGCCATGATTCCATGAATATCAATATCCACTTTGAACCCCAATTTATCATCAAACCCCAACTCTAGATCAGCCAAATCATATATTACAATAAATATAAACTGGGTAAACACTTTATCTAACCCCATTTAGTCCAACTCATGTCAATTGGTAGCAATTTTTTCAAATTTGAAACCCATTCAAAACTATAATATGCCTTCCCTCAAAAGCCCCCAATAAACAAAGAATCAAGACGAAAATCAAGTTTAGGTTTGAGAGCCCCAAAACACCAACAAATGGATGAACAAGTGTGCCCTAGCAAAGCCCACTAATTCCACTTCTGAAACCCCTTTCTTGTTCCCAAGTTTCTATCTAATTTGGCACTTAGAACTAATCTCATACCTTAATTTCCACCGACAGTTGTCTACAAGACTTCAATATCCGGCATCAGATATAGCCTCTCCTAGCCTCTGCAATTCAAATCTGGCCCTAATTTTTTTGTCCTTTCCAACAAGGGTATATTCAGTTCAAAGATGCAATATCCAATCTTAGGTGAATTTAAACTAATTTTATCTTACTTTTAACCCATCTAAACTTAATTGAGTTCAATCTTTCTTCCCAATCCATCCAAACACAATCCCATAGGTTTCTATGCCTCAAAAAACATGATTAGCCCACCCAAATCCTAAAATCATTTAATGAAAATCACTTCCTAATGACACTTAAATCCTAAAACTGCTGCAAAGAAAAAGTCTAAGTACAAAAATATTAAGGTCAAAAGAAGACAACACAAGTAGGCCCCTTGATAATCAATACAACATCATGATTCCATGAATAGTATCCAAATTTTTGAATTGTAACAATAACAAATACACAATATATGATCACTGATCAAGAGGAAAATCACCAAGACAAAAATGATGGAAGGAGAACAGTAGTTAAAATGCGCGCCAATGAAACTAAAGTTAAAATTCAGAGTAGGTTTAAATTGCTTGCTTCAAAACCAAGGCCTATCTGAGCTCAAAAAGCTCTCATTAAAATCATACACAGTTTTCCTTATCGTGCCTCTATTGTCACAACTCATTAAACTATACAAAGAACTGAACTATAAAACAATTGATTGACAGTTTGATAGGGAGAAATAAATATAAGATATATAAACTCATTTCATGTTTCTCTCGGGTTGTAATCATTAAGTAGCCAAATTTCTTGTAGGCTTAAATTTCCTAATGACATATTTTGACATGCCACAAGAGTGAGAAAGTAAATTTATTAGAACAAACTTCAATTTTTGCATACGTGCATTAATTTGTATAGACTATTTAGTACTGACTAACCATCCAGCCCAGTATATCATCCACTCAAACTTTCAACACCAAGAATGACAGTTGAAGAAGCTAGCATCCTTCCACCTCTTCTCTAAAACTTTTCAACAAATTCATTACCACAGCTTTTTCATATTTTATTTAATATACTTAACACTTAATAAACTAACAAGCGAGTCACAATTACATAATCTTATCCTTCGTTTTACTGACCTATGTTTCTCAACAAGCACCAATTTGTAACTGAGTCTTGATCTTTACTTCATTCTACTCTCATCTAAACTTTTTAGGAGCTCAATATTCTAGTCCTAAGAAACTATGTTTAAAAGATACAATAGATATCAATCTACATTGAGCATTTCACCCAACCCTGTTGGGTTTATCTATTGAGAAGGCCCTAACTGAATTATCACCATCCAGTGTCAGCTCAATAAGACCTTGCTGAAAATTCCAAGTTATATAAAGCAATACACTCTTCTATACAAAGCGTGTGACTGCACTGAACAGTGAGTGAGCATTCAAGTAAGTACATCGGCCTAAAGCATTACTTCCCTGTTATCAGCTCTATCAAATATTTCCAACCTCACCATTCAATTAATTAGGGAGTTCTTTTTTATTGCTAATTAGAGCGTATTTAACAGAAATGAAACAGATAGAAAGAGACAGAGACAGAATTGTTACTTGAGAAATTTACAACGAAGAAAACGAAAGAAGCAGAATCAGTTTGTGGCAATAAGTGATTACAGAGTTAAAACCACTAAGCAACAGAGAGAGACGAACCTGGTTGCCGACGATTGAAGCGACGAAAGTGAGAAGTGGGCGCCTGCTAAATTAATTTAAAAACCCAGAGGTAACATTTATTTCTGGATTTGTTAACTAAAACTAATAATGTTTTATAAAAATTGTAAAATCTGCACCGTTGAAATTCTCGTCCAAGAGTGGAGATGAGAAAAGGAAGGGAAAAGGAAAGAAATCACTCCCAACATCTTTGTATGATTGTAATGCTACCTTCGTTACTTTCTTTTTGGCCAGCGAAGTATATTCGCAACTTAATATGCAAGATCTAAATAACCTAAGAATATTTAAAACAAAACGTTAATACAATATGTGGTACTCAAATTTATCTTTATTTTGATTTTGGTCAATCAAATTCATTCAAACCATAAGTTTTCAATTTTATCCCATTTAAAACATTTTTTTACCAATTAGGAGAGTTAGGGGCAAAATGGTAATTTTCTAAAATTTTATCCCATTTAAAACACCGTTTTTTTTTTAAAAAAAAAAAAAATTGATTCCTAGAACTTAATAAAATTTTGGATCATTTTATTCTTTGATTGGACTAAAATTTAGGATTTGGAACTTCAAAAACGAAAACTAAAAATGAGGGTAAGCTTTGAGGGATTAAGGATTATATTAACCCATTAAAAAATTAGGATATTACAATGTATTAACCCATTAAAAAATTAGTAGTCATGGTTATTGTTAGTTCCCTATGTTTTTGATGTTTTGATGATAACAATTATAATGTAAAGATTCAAAGAAAAATATTTTTAATGATTGTTGAATTGCTGCTAAGAGTTTAACTCGAGTCAAAAGCCACTTACCTTGAGTTAATTTGTTTCAACAAATTGACTTGCTTCTTATATGCCTCGAGGTAAATTGTTTTTAATTGGAAGTTAATTAGTTTGCAAATCTACCTCGAGTTAAATCAATTTTGCCTCGAGTTAACACTCTATTAAATTTTGAAATGATTTTTTTTTTTTTTAACTCTAGGCATTTTTTTGTTTAAACTCGAGTTAGTCTTTATCTTGCTTTTTGAAAATGGCTAACTTGAGTTAGAATCGTTCTTGCCTCGAGTTAACTGGATTGAATTTTTTTAAATATTTGTTTCGCGTGAAGCCTTACCTCAAGTTAAATTTTAGTTGCCTCGAGTTATCCTCACTCATTTCATTTTCTCGTTAAAAACGAGACAAGACTTAACTTGAGTCGATTATAAATTACCTCGAGTCGTTTAACTCCAGGCATTTATTCTTTGACTCAGTTAAATCTTGTGTTCTTGACTTCCACAAGAAACTGTTGAAGAGCCAACTGAACCCAAGAGGGGGTGAATTGGGTGAAGATTAAAAACTTGAATCTTTAAAAATATTTTCACATCTTCTAAATCAATAGTTAAATATTCAAATAAGCATATACTGGAAATATAAGAGATAAGGGAAGAAAATATGCAACCGTGATTTATACTTGGTTCGGACCAATCCTTGACCTACGTCCAGTCCCTAAGCTCCACTTGAGATTTTCAATCCATTATCTTCTTGTTTAATCGGGCACAAAAGAAGCCTATACAAATGCACAAGTTCACCCAGACACTTGTGAAGCCGAATCTCTCACCGAGATACAACTTTCAATCAGTTACACACTTTGTACTCGAAATTATTCTCTCACTAGGATACACTCCTCCTTACAACTTGTAAACTATAACCCAATCTCCAAGTCCTACGACTTGAGATTCTTACAATGATTTAATAATAAAAAATGCCCTATCTAGAAGAGAAGATGAATAAACACTAAAGTACAATACAAATCATTTCACTCTCTAGTGTAAACTATATAAACATTGAGAAATAGAGTGTATGAACTATCGACGGTGAAGTAGTAAAATCATTTCGTTGATTCATTTATCAATCATCGTCGCTCCTTTCGGTTTGAAGACTTCACAATTTATAGGTTATTGTGTTTCAACCGTTGCGAGCATTCAACCATTGGGGATCAGTTGGAAGTAGCCGTTGAAGCTTTTGTTGCTTTTTGCCTATTGAGCTCTAATCCAACTTTAATCATAGAATGTCTAGCATTGACTTCATTAATGCTCCATCTTGAGTGTTGTATTAATGGCCGTTGTGAGGATTCAATCTTTTCAATGGAATGTTCAAACTATCCATTAGACTCAGAAGCTTTCCTCTGTTTTCTAACCTAGCATTTAATGTTCTGATAGGTCGGATAGCTTTTCGGAAAATCTCAATTTGAACAAGATTAATCCGCTGCAAATCACTCATAAAGATGATTAGAGATAATATAATGAGATTGAAATATAGATACAAATGATAACTTGAATTAATCTTATTCACGATTTCATGATTACTGAGCAATCATATAGACGATGAACCATGCTTGAGTAGGTGGTCTTGGTTGCTCGAGTAGACATGAGAAAATTGCCTTTGCAGAAGTGAAAGTCACTCATGCTCGAGCAAAAATGAACCCTTGTTCGAGCACCATGCTCGGGCACTGGATTTCTATTGCTCGGGCAATATCAAATTTCTTACTGATATGAAGAGATTGTTGCTGATGCTCGAGCAGCATTTTTGTTATGCTTGAGCAGGCTACTTGAGAGGACCTTAGACAGAAAGTAGTTAATATGAAAGGTCGTGATTGCTCGAGCAAGCTGATGGTTTTGCTCGAGCACCATGCTCGGGCAACATATAACCTTGCTCGAGAATCATGCAAGCAGTGAGAAAGAATAAGGCATCATCGATAGTGCTTGAGCATACACTTAACTCTGCTCGGGCACCATGCTCGAGCGTCACTTAAGCTCGCCGCTCGAGCAAAGAGCTTGTCGAGAGAGTTTTCTTCATTGTGGCTCGACCATGCTCGAGCACCAAGAGTTCCTTGCTCGAGCAAGCTTCTCTTATCAAGAGTGAAAAAGCATAATACTCTTCAGTACAAAGCTCAACTTCTAGAATGTAGAGACTTTCAGGAATCAAGAATATTGACAGCACAATAGTTAATTTCTTGTGAGCGTAACGTCTTTGATATAGCTTCAATTTTGTCAAACCACCCATGCTCATAAGCTCTTCAAGTCTTCTTTCCAATGCAAGAAGAATCAGCTCCAAACTCATTGTATTTCATCTGTTATCATCAGATGAATGGAGGTTGTTCTTGATCAGCGTTTTTTGCAACATCCTGAACTGACCATCAATTTCAAAATATCTATCTCCTTCAATGGACATTTGTTTTTCAAGATCTTGATGTTTTTGGAAAGGTATGTGAGTCTAGTTTCAAATGGCACTAGTTTCAGCGTATTTGGATTTGTCGTTTGTGTGATACACTCAAACTACTAAAGCTTGGTCTCCTGTGTGACATGAATTTCACTGTCATCTTCTAAAATTCATGGCTCCTTCATCTGACCTCCTTTGGACTTGAATTTTATCTCAAAATGATGCATTGGAAGTCTAGCTTCCAATAAAATTGGTTTCCCCTCAATCGGACTTCTGGTTTGAGAGATATCATGAATTACCAAAGGTCGCCAGGTGAAACGCGAAACAGAGGTGAACAGAGTGCTAAAAAACGTTGTTGCTCGAGCACCAGATTTTCTCTGCTTGAGCATGGCATTTTTATGCGAGAATAAGAGCTTAAACTATAGCAATGTTCTGTAGCAAACTACTATTCATCCAGAAGCTTGAACTTGCTTATTTTAATTTCGAATTGAGTTGTTCCAATTTCTGTTTGATCATACAAACTCCATATTGTTTAGCTTCAATCTCTATTTTGTAGTTGCTTTTTGATTAATGAGTTGACTAATGTACAATGCTAATCTGATGTACTTATCTGATGAAATGAAATTGATATTGCTTTTGCTATTTTGGCTTTAACTCTGATACTCTTGTTTTCTATCATATGCATTTCATCTCATTTTTGCAAAATCATCTCAAATTGCAAAATCTGTCAAATTTTTGGAACTTTTAGTTTACAAGTGTTATCATCATCAAAAAGGGGAGAATGTTAGTTCTCTATGTGTTTTGATTATAACTGACAATTGTAAATTTAAATTGAAGTTCGTCTTTGGTAAGTTAGAAAACTTACTGTTAAAGACAAACTCGAGTTTTGGATGTCAGTGTGTTTAATGGAAAAATCAGACTCTATGGCCACGTCAGCTTCAGATAACAGACATCGGCTTCAGATAATGGAATAGGTGATTTTTGTTCCATTTTTATAACCACATAATCACTTTTATACCTAAAAAAAAAAAAAAGAACTTGGTGTTTGGCGCTCTTTTGGCCGGACTAAATAACCCTTAAAAATATGGGTTAAATATCAATTTTGCCATAGAAGTATTGGTAAAGGGGCACTCAGCACCCGAAAGTTGTTTTGGTATCATTTTTACCCCGAAAGTTTACCCTTTAAAATATGAGTTAAATATCAATGATACCAATACTTCCATGACAAAAATGATATTTAAGCCTTAAAATATTTTTTTTTTATATGAAAAGGTTTTGGAGGGGTTCGACATCGGTCCCCCAGAGGCGGGACTACGCGCCCTATATAAAGACTTAATGGAGACTTACGAGATCGCCTACCAAAGGAGTCGACGACGAGAGGATCGAACCCACGACCATTTTTAGGCCTAGTCTGGATCCCTTACCATCTATGTCAACCTTAAACCTTAAAATATTGAATCATACAGTTTATGAAAATTGGAATCCTAAGTGGGTCTTTCGTAGGTAGGTAGGCTTTGGAAGAATCTGAGTGATGTATTGATGCATCACCCGACCTTCTTAGTATTGTGGCAAGACAGCTCATTGGTCAATAACCACATGTTCCATCAATCAGTCCGACCTATTAATCTGTTTGAATATTCCCAAAAGCCAATATATATTAGCCATATATAAAATCTACCAAAAATAATTTTCATAATATCATTATCACCTAAGTTATTAGAAATATTATTATGAGGTCTTAATAAAAGGATATAATCACTAAGAAAACACATAACGAATTACATGAAATAACGAGTTCATGGCACTCACAATTAATATTAGGATTTTTTTGTCATTACATTTTTTTTCTTGGGATCTCATGATAATTTTGAATTACAAGGGTAGACACTGAGGCCTAAGTTCCAAGCAAGATCTCATAATAATTTTACCTAATTTCTATAATGGAAGAATGCATGAATTTTTTGCAATAGAATGAAAATTTTTTATTTTATATATTTTAATGAATTTTGTGTAATTTTGTTTTTGTTTTTTTTTTTAAAAAAATGGATATAGTATACCTTTTCGTTAAAAAAAAAAAAACGTTAAGTAACGATAACCAAAAAAATATGTGTTCCATTATACGGATAGCAGGCAAGGGAATCAGTGCCACCATATTTTATGTAAATTAATTAGAAGCAAACGACACAATTAAAATGGTTTAAAACTAACGGTCAACTCTCCAACATGTCCAACAACGCCATTCTAATTTTCAATTCAACTGTTCAATGACTTTGCCTTTTAATATTATCACTTTGTCTACCAATCCAGTTTTTCTTAACCTTGCATATATGTACGTACCAACATGTGAAAACCTAATTTTTCATTCTTTTTGTTTTTGTTTTTTTTTTAAAAAAAAATTGGGTTTCAATAATGTTAGAGCCAGATAGCTTTTGAATACTTGGGAAAATATATATATGCTATCTAAGACAGAAAAATTTTAGTGAGTATATTCTCCTATTTTATTTAAAACGAAAATAAAAAATTCATAGGAATTTTAGTGTAAAAAGCATGGAATTATCTTATAAACGGTTGTTGGATCGAGTAAATTTCTTAAGATAAAGCCTGAGATCCAAATCTGATCGATAAAAATATGTCAGAAGAAGAATTAAATTTGAAGCATGCAACGTTCATGCCTAAAGTAGTTTTGTCACACTAAAAAAATGATGTTGAGTTTTGTATGATAACCCAACCGGCAAACAAAAAAAAAAAAAAAAAAACAATAATCATGACAGTTAATATTTTACTCCAATGATAGATTTATTTAAGAATAATTTTTAACTATAATTTTGTTTGGTCGAAGCATTAGAAATTAAACAATACATTCAACTAAATGACTAATACCTCAGTTCATTGTAATTTCTCGTTGAAAGTTTGAATTTAACATTATATTAATGTAAAAACAAAAAAAACAAAACCCCACAATCGTCATATGACTATGTGGCGTCAATTATATAGGCTCGTTTGACGCTATTATACTCCATCTACAATTAAATCTTTATGGGTTAAGGTGCATTCAACATTTTATAGTATTTGCTTAATGCTAAAAAAAAAGGACTTTGAAGTATTTTTTCTTGTACATTCAGTGTCTTAAAATATTTTGTGATGTATCTAACACCCTAAATTATTTTTTTACAGATTTAAGTAAATTTTTTGAAGTGCTATATGCACCAAAAAATATTTAGGGTGCAAAGAGAATACTTCAAGAAAAAAATTAGTGAGTGATACAAAAAATACTTTAAGGTGAAGGACACATCAAATACTTAATTTTATTGAGTGTATCACGAAATATGATGATAGATGTACTTAAAAAATACTCTATAGTGATCGATGGACCTCTAACCCTATCTTTTAATTAATTCATTAAGCCCAAAGCTAAACAATTATAGTAAATTATATGGTTGGCAAAAAAAAAAAAAAGTAAATTATATCATAGTCTTATAAATCCCTTTAAATTTGCATTTATTAATTTAGGCAAATAAAAAAAAATATTGAAATCCTACATGACTCGTACAAGTAAATAAATAAATAGTTACTATCAATCTGACATACAGACATAAGTCTATATATCGAACTCAATCTCACTGCATGAAGAACAGAACGTACGTAGCAGCTACATAAGATTTTGGGGAGATTAAAAAAAAAAAAAAAACACGTTATCTACACACATGTCAATACTCTCTTCAATTCTAAATATAAGAATTAGTTAGAAGGTTCATTTTGATAATAAATATGAGAACTTAATTCACTTTATTTCTTAAATTTAAACTCTTCTCTTAAATTAGATATTCCAATTGATCACATATATTAAAAAAGGGATTTTCACAAGACTATTTTAAATGCAAATAATTAAAGAGATTATTTCAGGAAAACAAGCACACATTATTTATAAATAACTAGCTAAACTAATTTTCTTAACTCCTACAAATTAATTATCTAATTTTCACGGAATAGTATCCCATGCAAGAAAATATTCAAAGTAAAAGAAATAAAAAAGAAAAGTAAATTAGATAGAGCAAGGACGGTACTTGAATATTGACTAGTACTTACCAGACAACCAACCAATGCACACTCACACACCAACTCTCTCTCTGTCTCTCCCACGCACAAACCACTAGTCCAACTGCCCCCTCCCGTGTCTTCTTTTATACACACACTTTGGAATGCCCTATGCGATGCTCTCCATTCTTCTTATCTTTCTTACAGCTGCCACTGCCCTTGTCATCATCGTCTTCCTTTCTGGTACTAGCTAGCGACCTAGGCTTTCTATATTGGCTTTTCATTTTTTTTTTCTTTGGTGGGGCGGAAGGGAGCATATAAAGGGGAAAATGAGGAAAGCTTTGTGTGATAATAGGAAACCTTTGTGTGATAATAAGGTGGCTTTGAAGAGAGGGGGTTGGTCAAAACAGGAGGATCAGAAACTCATTGCTTATATCAACAAACACGGAGAGGGTTGCTGGCGTACCCTCCCTCAAGCTGCTGGTATATGTGTGTGTGTGTGTATATTTAATTGACTCTTTTCAATCATGTCGTAGAAATAAAGCTTATTTCTTGTTCAGGATTACTTCGCTGTGGCAAAAGTTGTAGGCTGAGATGGATAAACTATCTGAGGCCTGACCTTAAAAGAGGAAACTTCGCTGAAGATGAAGAAGATCTCATCATCAAGCTTCATGCCCTTCTCGGCAACCGGTATGTGAATTTATCTTAATCCCATCTAATTATTACTTAATCCTCTAGTTTTCTTACCCTCAGTTCATGAAAAATAAGTTCCACCTGGGGATCAGTTATTTTTCTTTGGTCACTTGACGAGATAAGTATTGTTGTTACGTATAGGTGGTCACTGATAGCCGGAAGATTACCGGGGAGGACAGATAATGAGGTGAAGAACTATTGGAACTCTCACCTGAGAAAAAAGCTCATAAACAAGGGAATTGACCCCAACAATCATCGGTTAACTCGAGATCCGCTATTAATGTCCGGAAGCTCAGCATCATCATCATATAACATCCTGAAAGACAACAGTCCCAAGAATGATGATGATGAGCCAATTACAAAACCATATGCTCCTAAAAACAACTGTAAGAATAATTGTGATCAAGTCTCAAATCCAGCAAGTGGTTTAGAGAAAGAAGAAGAATCATTTTGCATACCAGATTTGAACCTCAACCTCACTTCTATGAGCAGTGAAATTATTTCTTCTTCTTCACCTCCTCCATCAGATTCAAAGCCAATTCATGAAAATTCTAGAACATCAACTGAACTTCTTCTGTTTAGGTGATATATTCACTTTTACTTTCTTGAGATAGATCCATGAGTATTAATTCATACTTCATTTTTGTTTCTATCATGTAAAACTGTAAAAGTTATGGTGAGCACACCATATAATGGATAGTTCATTTTCGTTATTATGAACATTTCATTTCTCATACTTAAAATGGTTTCTGTTCCTTTTGTGTTTCCTTTTACTACTGAGATGATCTTGTTCGGGTTAATATTAATGGATATGGTTTGTTTTTTTTGGGGACAATTGTACATAACTGAAAGTCAAAAGCTGCAAAATATACATGGGGATGACGATGAGAGGATAATGAGGGTCTATCCCTATGTCGTTATATTTATATATAGAGATAAAACTTGAATTTGGAGGATTCTCATCATTTTTCCTTTATGGCTATTATAAAGAAACTGTACGTTTACAATATTTGGATTAAGAAATTTCACCTCTTCATCACTTATGTAAAGATAAAATAAGTATATATGCAAGGGATATGATCAAGTGACATTTTTCTTCTAATTAAAAATAAGAGATAAAACTGTTTCATATTTCTGATATTGAGACGGAGACATAAATTAGAGAAAAACAATGTTATTACATATTTTCACAAGGATTTATATGGGAAGAGCAGGGAACATATATCATATTAATAATTAAATCGGACGAGGCAGTGGCAATGGTCAATGGTCTAATCATGGTTGAATTAAGGTCAACACAAGATTAAAATAATTTAATTTAATTAAAATATAAAAAAAATGTATATATAACATTGAAAAGAGTAATATTAATATAAACATAGGAATCCACAAAAAATGGAACATTTATGTATAAACCGTACATAATACAATGAAATCGAGTTAATAACGTACAAGTCTGACAAACTGATAGTTTTTTAAACTCAAAACGACATTGCAGTAGGGGGAGAAATATAAACAAAAATCCGATCGGTCTCGTAATAGATATGAACAAAAGCCTCGTCTAACATTCAAAGAGATAATAAGCATATAAGAATGATAGGTCGATGCCGATGACACATACAAGGCTTTAAACACGTACTCAATGTAGAACACAAGATCAAAAAAAGAAAGATATATACAAAATGAAATGTGAGACAGGCTGGCTGTGTTATCCCACCTTACAGTTTTGGAAAGAGACAAGAGGAAGCATTTAAGCAAATATAAGGTGCACAAACATGTATTCATACGTTGTATCAGTCGAGGTATCTTTTACACACACACACACACATACGTATGTGTGTGTATTAATTATTTAAGTAATTTAATTTTGCCCTAACCAAAGCACGAGAGTCAGAAAATATATTTTCACACCAATATAATCACAAGAGCACATTTGAACTCAGTACATTCAACTAATAACTCATTGTATTTCTCCTTGTATGTTTAAATTGAATATTTAGTGCAGGAGTAGTGCAAAATTAAACTACTGTATTAAATTCTATCAACTAGAACATTTTGTTTGCTGGAAAACCAAAAAAAGAATGCTATAATAGAAACACATGTCAATGCCCGTGTTCTCATTCTAATTTTATTGTTGTGATGAGATTGAGTTTGGATTCTCTCGTTTTCTGCTCCAAATCTTATCATCACCCTTATATGATGAAAATGAATTTAAATTTAAATTATTAGCATAAAAATTTAATAAATTTAAATTGGTAAAATTAAATCTATGTACACAAGATTGGTAATGCAATATAAAAGAAATAAATTTTTTTAGTTTATAAAATATAATAATAACAGTTTCAGAGCTAATTAGAAGAGGGGGTTTATTTTAGTTTCAAATGTAAAACCTCAATTTACTTTGTTACCAAAATTTATAATTATTTTTCTCAAACCATTACAATTGATTGCACATACTAAGGGGTTTTAGTAATAAGTGATTTTTATATAAATGATTAAATAAGATAATTTAAGGAAACCAATACTATTTCTTAAAAATAATTAATTTCCCCAATTTCTACAAATTAATTATCCACTTCTTACATTCAAGATCAGGGAGAGTATTTCATTGGAGAATTCAAAGTAAAAGAAATTAAAAGAAAAGAAAATTAGATAAAGGAAGGACGATACGTGATTATTGACTAGTAATTAGCGGACAACTAACCATAAACACACTCACGCACACCAACTCTCTCTCTCTCTCTAACGCACAAACCATACAATGACGCATATAACCAAAACACACCGGTCCAACTATACCCTTTTGTGTCTTCTTTTATTATACACACATAAAGACATATGCACACTTTGGAATGCCCTATGTGGTTCTATGTAACCTCCATTCTTTTTCTCTTTCTTACTGCCATCTCCCTTGTCATCGTCTTCCTTTCTGTTACTAGCTAGCTACCTAGGGTTTACACACAAACAAATACTTACAGATATGTAAATATATATAAAGCCTTTTGAAGGTGAGAGAGAGCATATTAAAGGAGAAAATGAGGAAACCTTTGAATGATAAAAAGGTGGTGCTACAGACATATATCAGGCCTATTTAGGAAATAGCCCAACTAGGAGTATCTTTCACGTCTGGATCCGCCTATAATAAAGGAGGATCTTAACCCACCTATAATCAAGGAAGATATCAATCTAGATCGAGACAGTTATGATACTTGGGTCGTGAGATGCACAGGGCCCACAAAGCTCAACCTAAGGTGTACTCTATAAATAAGAAGGGAAAACCCTAAGGTACCCTAAACTATATACATATTGTCATCACTTTGCGCACACATCACCCCCTTCGGCGAAAGCCTCATCTGTGTACAGTGATCCCACGTTCTCCTGGTTATCTACCCCATAGATACCCAGATTGAGCAACTTGATCTAATATCAACACACTAGCCCATCAGGCTGGACATCTATGTTCTTATACAGAACATTGGCGCCGACCGTGGGGACTATAAACTTTGATCCCTGTGACCAACGATGGTTAACACAAGAAGTAGTAGTTGGATCCCTCAGCTAGAAATCCAATTCCAACGGAGGCAAGCCAACAACAACCAAATCAAGACCCACCGTTACCTGAAGATATCCCTGAATGCGACACTATGAATGAGGGAGACGATGTAGCTGATATGGCATCCTCCCCGCTAGTCGCAGCTAATCCCCAGGAGGTTGTAGTACAAGAAGCACACCAGCAGGATCTCTTTCAGGAGATTCCGGTCCCAAATCCAGACATTCTTCTCCTACAAAACACGATGGACTCAATGTTAAGGAGAATGGAGAACATGGAGAAATGCAATAACCTCCAACGTTAAGAAGATCTCAGAGCGATACAACAAATGATGGAGGAGCGTTTTAGGCAATTTACAACGTCGGCTTGGAGAGAAAGTCGAGATAACCTACGCATGGGAGGAAAGAACAAACGACTCATAATCCTCTCCGTAGCGAGAAGCCGAGATCCACACAACGCAATGCTGCGGGTGCAACTCAAGAGACGAGCTCAATACGGGCCCGAGCTCAGAATCCCGTTTCCATCCTGAAGAAACTGTGCATTGAGAGGACCTTGGATAAGGAGGACCGAGATTATGAGGCAGAACTTCGAGTGGCGAGCTCTCCAAAGAGGTATAGAATGAAGTACGCTATGGGGCACAATAGCAGTCCTTTTTCGAATGAGATTGCAAGCACGCCTTACTCAAAAGATTTTGACTTGGCAGACCTGCAAAGTACGGATGGAACTCAAGATCCACGATCCCATCTCGATACGTTCAAGTTGCTTATGTTTGTACGACAAATCTTAGGGCCCGTTGTTCCTTGGCTTTTCACGGCCACGCTAATTGGAGCTGCCCAAAAGTGGCTCCATACTTTATCGGCTAATTCGATCTCGAAATTTGAAGATCCCAGAAGCAAGTTTGAGTTGAACTTCGCAACAAGCAAGAAGCAGCCAAAGTCCCAATTCGCCCTCAGTAAGATTAAGTAGCAACTAGGAGAGACACATCAAAAGTATCTGGATAGATTCAAGGACATTGCTTTGCAAGTACGGTCCCTACTAGAGTGTGCACACGTACATTGTCTTATAGATGGCCTGGACCCATAATCTCGGTCGGAGAAGTCAATTTTCAAGAACCGGGTTGATATTCTCACCGAAGTCAGAACTTAGTTGAAGCAATACTTAGAGGTGGAGCAAATGGAGATAGCCAATGCCGTAGGGAATGAGCGAAGAAGGAGCTCGCTCTAAGGGGCAATAGGCAATTCGGGTTGTCCGAAAATCGAAAGGAAGATTATCACGGAAGAAATCTGGACAGTAAATCCTAAGGTGGAAGATTTGAAGGGAAAGCGAAGTATGATAAGTATACCCCTTTGAATGTTTCACGTTCTCAGCTTTAGAGGGAGGTTGCATTGATCGAGATGAAGAAAATCGAGCGACCTCGGCCTCCCAGGAATCGAGCTAATATTGACCAATCCCGGTTTTGCGCATTTCACGATGAATCGAGACATACTACGGATCAATGCTATGAACTCCGTGATGCCATCGAGAAGCCTACAGAGATGGAAAACTGCATCAATATGTGATAAAAACTCAAGGGCGAAAAGGCAGTAAGCGTAAACAAGGAGACCGAAGTACGAGCCTTGGAGATAAAGAAAGATGATAAGTGACGAAAACCGGCTAGTGATTATGATGAATTCCCAAAAGCCGAGTTCAACTGTAACGTGATCAGTGGAGCTCTGAGCGGAGGAGGTGATACGATAAGCCAACGAAAGAAGTATTTGAGAGAGGTCCTCTCCATAAGGGACCTCTCCAATTTTAAGAAGATCTTAACAAGTTGGAACCTTCCCCACTACTTTTCACAAGGGAAGATTTGAAGGACATAGTTCTAGGTCATCAGGATGGCTTGGTAATCACGGGAACCCTAGTAAATTGCCAGGTTAAAAGGATATTCGTTGATGCCAGGAGCTCGACGAACATTATTATTTAGGACGCCTTCAAAAGAAGCTATGTAAAACGACCCTCATAGGGTTTAACGATGAACATTCTCCACCCAAGGGGTTCATTGACCTTAGATTGATGTTGGGAACAAAAGAGACATTCAAATCAGAATGAGTAAGATTCATCGTCGCCGACTTCCCTTCCTCATATAACATAATTTTAGGGAGGCCAACTATACACAATTGGGATATGTTGGTTCCCACGACGCATCAGAAACTGAAGATGGTGAGCTCTAAGAACAAGGTGGTTACTATCAACGGAGACTAGAAAGAGTCCCGGCAATGTTATTTCGAGATAGTTCGAGATGGCGAAGGTGGACCATCATCCACACCCCAGATTCGCGAAGGTGAAATGAGTGCAGATAAGGGAAAAAGGAGGCAGTTGGGCCGACCAGTAAGTATGGTGGAGTCCCAATCGGGATTTAGAGTCTTTGAAGATCAGCTCGGTCCAAACGTTGAGGTTTATATCGACGACATGATTGTCAAGTCAAAGGACCTAGAAAGCCATATCCGGGATTTAGAACAAACCTTTGACAAATTAAGGAAGTACCAAATTTAATTGAACCTGGCCAAATGTGCATTCGGAGTCCCAACTAGGAAATTCCTTGGTTTTTTTGCTAACAAACTGCGAAATTGAAGCTAACCCGAATAAGTGTAGAGCCATGCTAAACACGAAAGCCCCAAGGAACTCGACAAAAGAGCTTACGTACTTGAAACCATGGAGAGGAAGCTGATCAAAAGAACATGGAACGACGATAAGCTAAGAGTCTATTGTAGCTAGACCATACCTCCACTTGCACGGTGTCTACAGAAAAGCCATGCCCTCGTTAGTTCATTGTGATTTTAGTACTTTGATTTCAGTTTTCCCTTTCTACTTACGTAATTTCCCTTTTGTTTAAAGTTGGCAGCTCGATAGAGCAAATTATCCTTCAAATTAATAAAGAATTTCTTAGTTGAGATTCAAGTTTTGCACTCTCCAAATCGTGCCGACTACTAACTATGGAACGAGTAAGAGATTTGGGTCATAGAACCCGGTCATAAATACGCACGACTCAAAAACGGACACCAGGGCCACCGAGCCCGGGTTCTTAATTACGTGAAACCGCTAATTTGATGCATCAAAACTCGCTCCTCGATAAGAAGGTGAATGGTCATTCAGACCTTGATCAAGTCAAAATGTTTGAGTCTTGTGTTTCCACACCGAGGCTGAAAAATGTGACAATTTGCCCTTATCCTGGATTAAATACCGGACAACAAAACCGAATGTAGTATGGAGGCTAAATGAAAAAAAATGCTACTCATATTCCCGGTACTAACGACCAGAAGAACACCATAAATAGATTTTGCATAACATGTATTCGACCTTGCCCCAGTCGTAAAGCTAGAAATATAAATTTAGGCTCTGAAGTTAATTCATCATTAGAATGAACAAAATACTTGAAAGTACGCAAGTCGATGTTAATTTTTAGCTTGTTTGAATTACAAAGAGTTCAAATAGAGCTAACAAAGCCGAGATGAAAATCTGTGGGAATACACTTAAAAGACAGTGGGCTCAGTGCCTCAAGTAAATGATGTGGCAAGACAAGAACCTTGGATACTCAGTAGGCCGCTTCGGACAGAGCTTTCTCTCTTCCAGCTCGGACTCCAAGTTGTCACTAGGAGACAAAGGAGGCGAGATTAGCTGGCAACCTCGCATATACACCCTATAATGGAACCCAGCAAGCTCCAAGTTGACATCAAGGTTCAAGTGCCGGATTTGTGCTAAGGCCATATCGAAGGCGTCCTTCGCGATCTCTTTTATCGTGTCAGACGAGTCTAAATAGGCCTTCCGGGCATCAACAAGAGTGGCCTTCATCTCACCTAATTCCTTCGCCAGGTCGTCATGTTGGTTTTGCACAACACTTAGGGCCTGTATGTCCTTCTCGTAGGCAGCCTGCAGTTGGACGAGCTCACAGTTTGTTTTGTCAAGAGCTTCCCTGGCTCAATTTATTTTATCTTGCCCGTTTCAGCCCTGGCTGCTTGAGACTCCTCCTTGGCTTTCTTCTTCTCGGGCACAGCCTCGTCTCTCTCCGCCTTTACACGGTTTAGAGTAGCACAAGCTTCAACATGGTTACGCTTCAAGATGATCATAGCTTGTGCCACTCTGGTGGTCCCCAGCGAGTGCTTTTTATGTCCCAAAGTTCATTATCCTCAACTTTTGAGAAAGGGACACTGTCGGTATAACGCTAGGGTGGGAGAAGAGACACATGGAGCTCCTCGTTCTAGCCTTTGTTCCACGTGAGTTCATGCAGGAGCTTGACTAGGGGCAGAGGCGGAAGAGTTGAAGAAGAAGGTCTAGGAGCTTGGATGATTGTGCGGGAGGTCAAAGTAACTTGTGGGGCATTGGTTGACGAGAGAACAATCGTGGTATCTTGGGTCGTATCCCGATTGGTCTTTATCTTCTTGAGCGCTTTCACCTGAGCATCTGAGCTGACTTTCATCTTGCAAGACTTAGGAGCAGACCGTTTCCCCCCCTTCTCCTTATTCGAACCCCGAGATCAGGGTTCACATGAGACAAATAGCGTGGCAAGGGCTTCATACCTTGAGCTACATAACAAAAAACAAATGATCAGAAATTGGTATATAATTACCCCCGTAGAGAGTAAGAAGACAAACACAAATCATGTAAATAATGAAAAGTATACGCTGCGCTAGCCCCGACTCACCATGGGATCGAGAAATAAGAGAGATTGCACTAATGGCGCCGTGCTCCTTAATATAAGCCACCAGGCGAGCTACGGAACCAACATCCTCGGCTAGAATGTCATCTTGTTCAACCTGATAGTGGGACGAATGATGCTCGTGATGATTCTTAGTCCAGTATAATGGTAATCTCCATTCCACATCTTTGGACTCGGCGGCATGGAGGAACCATGGTTGCCCAGGTGTGGCAACAACCTTATAGAAGCTAGTTTTGAAGTGTTTAAAGGATTCAAAAAACATGTGAAATAGTTTTTTATTGGGGACTCCCCGAATGGACGTCAAACCTTTAGATCGGCAGATTCTTTACCAGAATGGGCCGTGAAGGGACAAAAGAAATAAAAGAAGAGTGGAACCGTGCAAGGGATTGGCTCTAAAAAGGAATTGCAAAGATGCTTGAAAGCTATAAGAAAACCCCAGCTGTTGGGGTGAAGCTGAGAAGGAGCTAGGGGAGATAATTCAGAATGCCGATTTGGAACTCGGTAAATGGAAATGCGAATACCGAGTGGGGAAACATAATCCTAGTAGAAAAAGAAGAAAGATGGATAGGTTCCCTCCCGTCTAGAGCAAATAGGCTCGCGATCGCCTGGAGGGCCCAAGGTGTAATCATTTGATTCTCTTGAGTTGAGCTTGGCGATGTCGGCTACGGTCATCAGAGAATGTGTCCTTAGGACCTTATGGGTAACCCATGGATATTTTTCTATCAGGACCCATGGTGAACATTCTTAGATTCCGAGATGATGAATTTTCCAGCGAGTTTTCATATTGTAATGAGCGGCTGATTCCCTACTTCTTAGTGATGTTGATTTATTCTTGAGCTCTATGGACTACATAGGGGAGTTTTCCTATCATTCCATAGTCTAGATTTATATATACTGATTGCCTAGATTTAGGAATTATTATGTATGATTCTAGAATTGAGATTAATGATTATTGTCTCTATTGGTTTGATATTTGTGATTGAGATTGGATTTGTAGTATGAATTTTGCGAGGAAAAATGTTTCCCTCGCAAATTTGAGGATTTGCGAGGGAAAATTCTTCCCTCGTAAAATCAAGAATTTGCGAGGGAAAATACATTTTTGAGACGGAAAATTGGTTTGCGAGGGCGATTTTTGCAACGGAACTTTTTCCACCGCAAATCAGTTTTGCGAGGGAATTTTTCCGCCACAAAAAACAGTTTTTTTTTTGTAGTGATTAGATGGACTCGTCATTCTGTTAAATAACCGGTGCGTTGTGTGCGCAGACGCACCAAAACGGAACGAATAGAAGCGACCGGCGTCCCTTGCTGGTGAACTGGTGCGTCGCAAGAGTAGACGCACCAAAACAGAGCAAACGATCTGAACGGATCACAATCACAATACCTGTATTTGGTTTGAAAATCTTGGAGGGGCAAAAATGGAATTATCGAAAGTTCGGGGGTCAAATTGGAATTCAAAAAATAATTTAATAAAATTTTTTATTATTATTATTTTATTTCACACTCGCAAACAGATCAGGCGGGCGGGCGCGAGCGTAGTGGACAAAGGGTCACCTAAATTCTCACCCCTCCACAAAAGTGGGTTGGCCCAAGGGCTAGGAGCAAAGTTGAGGTTTATATATCCTCTAACTTCTCTCTAACTAATGAATGTGGGACTTCTATCCACACACATATTCCTTCTTCCTTTTTCCTCTTCTTTTCCATCCTTCTTCTTATTCATAACCCATGGGATAATATCCTAAATTCTAACACTTTTAACTTTATATTATTTTTTTTGTCGAAACAATACATTCAACTAAATGACTAAATTCTCAGCTCATTGTAATTTCTCGTTGAAAGTTTGAATTAATCATCATATGACTATGTGGTGTCAATTATATAGGTCACTTGACGCTATTATACTCCGTCAACAATTAAATCTTTAGATAATTCTTAAGAAGAAATATGAGTTAAGGTACATTCAGCATTCTGAAGTATTTGTTTAATGCTAAAAAAAAGGATTAAGAAATATATTTTTTCTTGTGCATTCAGCGCCTTAAAATATTTTGTGATATATCTAACACCTTCAATTATTTTCTTAGTTGCATCTAGCATCTTGAAGTATTTTTTGTGCCTAAGTGCTTTATGCACACTAGTGCAAAAAAGGGCTTTAAGACCGCCTCATTTAGAGCGGAGAATCGACACCGGTCTTAAAGGAATGACCGGTGGCGTTCCGTAAATATAAAGAACTTCTTGCACCGGACCAATTTTTCACCGCTCTTAAAAACATTATTGAGACCGACTAAAGAACAACCGGTCTTAAAAATTGAATTGAAATTTCAATTACTTTATAAATATATCTCATATAGCCATACTTATATTTTTCGCGGTAAAACATAATAAGGAAAAATTTAAATATAAAAAGTCTAAAGTTTTAAGACCGAACTTATTAAAAAGATGGTCTTAAAAGTTTTCTTTTAAGACCGGACATATCATACTTCCGGTACGAAAAAGTTCATTAATATTAAGACGGCGTTTTACAAGGAACGGTCTTAAAGGTTAAACTTTTAAGATCGACTTTTAATATGACCGGGATTAATGTAAATATTAAGACCGTCTCTTTTGCATCCGGTCTTAAAAATCCACGCAAGTTATACATTTCTTCGCGAAAGCTTTTGTTACTTTGTGGAGAACCTCGTTCACGTTCCGAAACCCTTCCGTTGCATTACCTCTCTTCCTCGCCCACGTACCATCAGCCCCGTTACTCTCTCATTTGCTCGGGCATTCCTCTCTTCCCGTCTCGAAAATGGACGGTGAAAACGATTCTATTCGTGTTCCCGCAACGCCAGTTCGGTGTGACTAGTGTGAGTGAGAACGAACCCTCTTCATCTCACAATGAGGCTCGTAATCACCCTGAACGCCATGGTAGAAAAGGCACACGAATGATGGATGTGGCCCTAAGTCGGACTTCTGGGTCAAAGCTCGAGATTCAGTTTGATGGAAGGTTGGAACCTGTCGGTCCTAATAAAAGCAAATATAATAGTTTTGTCGGCTGTCTAGCACGCAACAAGGTTAGCATCTTAACAGATGAGTGGAAAAGTGTGGACTCTAAGAAAGTAAAGGATCCTATTTGGGAGACTATCCGGGTTACATACACTATCCCTGACTGTCAGAAGTTGAAAGACAAGACATTGTCTTATTGTGCTGATCAGTGGAGGAAGTTTAAGACCTTTCTCACTAACACGTATATTTTCTCCAAGGTTCCGCCTGCCAAACATCCTTGGGAAGTTTACACATTTATTGATGAATGAATTTGGCGACAATTTGTTCTTGCGGACCACTCTGAAGCTCGGTGAGTTTATATTTAGTTTTGTTTTCCCTTTTGTTTGCTTATTAACCTGTGCGGATATGTGAATGTTATTGTGTTCATCTAATCCCGTTAGTTATATAATGGTTCGGTGTGTGAATAGAAGTATACATTTCCGCCTTTGTCTATGCAAGTCGATATGTAAACCCCGAAAAGGTAAAATACCGATGAGAAGGTATTAATTGTGTAATGGTTTGTCTTGCAAAGGAGGAAATGAATAGTCTTAAAAGGGGAAAACTTTATATACCCAATTGTTACTATCTAATAGGGACTGCTGATCCCACTGGATGCCTTAAAAAGGATCAAGTTTGTATTATTCTGTAAGCATAATTCTCTTTTGTTTCTTAACCTATCTATCTAGCTAGCACTACAAAACATAGCTCCAATTTCTTCTACAATTCTACATCTTCCTTAAATAAAATGTTGAAACTTGATGAAGTGAAGAATTTGACTACTTTGTTTGATTGACGTTCATATGAAGCAAAAGTTCTCTAATTTCGTTAGTGACATGCATGGTTGGAATTCATAATTAATAGATGTTTTCAATTCGATTCACGTAAAAGAAGGGAACAAGCACGGGAGATATGTAGAAAGAATGATTGCCCTCATAGGGCTTCTCGCGGCAGATATCAAAAGGCCGAAAAAGATTTGATGGAGGCCAAGCGGAAGAGATTGGATGATGAAGCAGAATCCAATCCTTTTGTGATACATGCTCCTCCATCTCTAATACGTCGCGAGGAGTTGTGGTTGCATATTCGGCAAAAGCCAAGCGGCGCCTACACGAGTGAACAAACTCGTCTAGTTGCTGAAAGAATTGTAAGTATCGTTATTGTTATTTTTTAGTTACTAAACATGTTTCATTACTAAGCTTCTCGTTATCGTATCTTACGGGAAGATCTTAAAAAGAAAGAAGCAGAGGGATCTTTTGTGTCGGACGGGAGGAATGATGTTCTGACCATTGCGACCGGAAAACCGGATCACCCAGGGCGTGTAAGGGGGATTGGAGGACGGGTAGGCATAAAGCAAGTCTTTGGTACATCCAAACGCCATAGACAAAGTATGGTTACCCGGGAGGAGATGGACCAGACGCTGGCTGCTAAAGAAGCTTCAATGACTGCAATGTTTCAATCCCAGATGAGCCAGATGAGGGAGGAACTGAGTCAGATGAGGCTGCTTTTGAGCAATCATCCAGAGACCAGTGTTCCCTTCACACACTCACCTGCAACTGTGCAACAGAGCACTAGAGGGAGATGCATTGTTGGACAGTCAGAGCAACCTTATGACCTTTATGTGGAGGATCCTGATCATCATGATGGACGATTATTGGTTGCAAAAGGGACTGTTCACAACTTGGGATCAACTGTACACCACCAACAAATGCCTGATGATGAAGTCAGAGTGTCAGTTGAAAAGGTGATCATTGATGCACCGCTCCCTCTCCAAACTGATGAGCTAAAGCTTGTGAGTGATGTCAAGGGAACCTTCATCCCTTGGCCAGTGAAGCTTGTACATGTCTCTACTACTCCTGAAGCTTCAACCCCTCCTCCTCAAGTTCCATTTCCTCGTCAAGCTCCATCCCCTCCTCAAGTTCTATCCCCTACTGCTAAGTTGGCTGCTGCCAGGGAAAAAATATCCGATATGATGAAGAGTGGATATTTTAAGGATAAATCGTGGCTTTGTCAATGAAGTAGTAGGCGTCCCTCATCCTCACTGTTCAAGTTGACACCGTTGATGTTGAGTCCCCGTCGCTTCCTCGACAGAGCTTATCGATGCAGCTTGTTCAAATTTTTATGAAGTAAGTATCTTCTCGTTTATGAGTACATAATTTAAATGCATCGTTTAGACATACATACATATATACTAATTCCCGATCGATGTCATTATTGTAGGTTCTTGCATCAAGAATTGGTTCAAAAAGGGCGGGATCAACGATTTTGGATTCTTGTGCCCTGTCTATTCAAGTCAAACATCCATGAAGGAGAGACAAACGTACATATCAAAGAGGTTGTGTGAAGTGAGAAGAAAGTTGTACTTTTTTCCATTCTTCCATAGGTACATATCAAAAATCTTGTCCGCAATTCACTTAATTTTGCTACATATATCACTGAGTATAGTTTACTGCTGTGAATTTTCAGCTGCCACTGGCAGTTGGTCCTCATGCGCATGGAGGAGCATAAAGTTATCTTCCTATGCTCCACTCACGGTGAGCCATTGCCTACATTGGTGCAGACCATCAACGAGTAAGCATGTCATTTTGATTCTCTTGTCTGAAATCTCTGCTGTGAATTTTCAGTGAATCATTCATAAATTTGTGATTTTGATGATAGTGCCATGAAGACCTTCCGAAGAGTAGAAAAGAAAAGGTGTGGTACTCAGGACAAAGACCCCATATGGCACGGACGCAGGTTGGTACAATATTTGTAGCACACTTTGCCTTGTGAACTTGGTCATTAAGCTATATATATGCTCTTATATATATTTCTTGTTCTTTTTAGACCGTCAAGCAACCACCGGCGTCCAACTTATGTGGCCATTACATCATGAAACACATGTATGATATTACCACGTGAGGGGATACTAAATTAACGGCAAAGGTAAATGTATTTGATGTTACATATTATGCAAGTTAATTCAGTTTTCGGCTTACTATTACAAATGAAATATGCACGCAAGTTAATTCGATTCTTTGTCTTTGATGTTACAGATGTTTGAATGCACGCTCCCTTTTCTCATGATGAACTGGAGCACATACGCAATGTGTTTTGTGAATATCTCGTATGGTACGATCTTAGAGTCACAAAAAGGACAATAATTAATGTCCTAAATTCATTTGTAAGTATATTCGTAGCAACAATAATCGATCTTCGTAAATTTGTTTATTTTTTTGAACAATTCATTTGTAAATATACATAGGCAATGTAAAATTCAATAAATAAATTTAGTTAATTTTTCGAACAATTTTCTTGTGTCCATTTTGGGTTTCGAATGTATTATTGGATGGTGGATATAGCTATTTAATTTAGTGTTTGAAATTTGAGACTTTTAGGAGCGTACATTAAGCGCATGTCCGGTCTTAAAGGTCCGCAAAGTCTTCGGTGTAAAAAGTATGAGACTTTTAGGACCGTATATTGCTTTAGTGTCCGCTCTTAAAAGCTTAAAAGTCCGCATGAACTTTTAGGACCGGACGTGTTATAAAAGTTGGTTTTTTAATACCGGTATATTTAGACGTTCGGTTTTAAATCAAAATCTTCAAGACCAGATGTATTTATCATCCACTCTTGAATGTCAGTCTTTTAAGACCGTGTATAATTAGTCGTCTGGTCTTAGAAGCCGCTATTTTTCAGACCGTATGTGTCTTGTCCGGTCTTATAATTCCGATCTTTTAAGAGCGGCCTATTTTTTGGCCGGTCTTAAAAGTTGAGCTTTAGGACCGAACAAAAAATATTTTGTCTTCATTTAGTACAACTTTTAAGACCCAAGTTTTTAAATGTCCGGTCTTAAAAGAGTTTCTTTAAGACCGGTTCGAGTCCGGTCTTAAATGGTAGACTTTAATACCGGGAATTTGGAACAAGACCGGTCGCATGTCCGATCTTACGACCCCTCTTTTGTTCGGTCTTAAAAGCCTTTTTTGCACTAGTGGCACCATAACATATTTAGGGTGCAAGAAGAACCTAAGAAAAAGAATACTTTAGGGTACTCCTGTTACACCTCCACCGGCCTCGCACTTTCGGGTGGCGGGTTAGAGGGATTCCTTTTTAAAGATTACCTTTCCCTTATTATTAATCCATTTAATCATAATTCAGAGTATGCGTAGCAGAGCACAGGATCGGTTTGGACAAACTATGTACTAGTAAAAGGTAAAAGTCAACAAACAATAAAGTCTCCGGAGGGTTAGGTTACAGTCATCCGGTAATAAATCCCAAAATATAAGTACAGTCATACCCAAAAAGTAAAGTACAAAATACGATAGGGCATCCCATATCCTTCGTTTGCTCCGCCATCCCTACCTTTGCAAAAAGTCCTTTATCGCTTAGGCACTCTCCCCTATATCACCAAAAACTCCTGGAGTCCGAATTTGGCCCCCAGAGTAACCATCAATATTCATACACTAAATGTTTGATGTGTATGTATGCAACCATGTGAGTATGTAAACCCCGATAAATATACCAAACACCACAATATGCAAAACAATAACACACAGAAAAACGTCTCTACTTCGTTGGGCCGCCTTACCAAGATAGGCCCCGGAAGCACAAGCTTGTCTCCATTGAGTTGCCCCACAAGCAGGCCCCGGCAAGCACCTTAAGCGCTAGGAACACATTACAAACATGTTCTGCATGCATATTTGGCAAAACAATACAAAAGCAACAAATATGGCGAGCAAAACATACAACAAAACACATAAAAGTGTTTGAGTAAAGTGGTTACTACTTGGTGGGTGGATACTGCTTTTAATATTTTTCTATGCCCGGATATTTTTCCAAAAATACCTCTGACCTAAATGCATCAAAATATACCATTTTCAGTATTTACAAAAATACCCTTACATTTTTCTTGCTAAAACCGAGCTCAACACAAAAATTCAGTGATTCTAGCCCAACTTCCACGATTTTTAATAAATTCCACAAACCTCATTTTTGCATACAACTAGCTCCACTTAAACCATTAGAAATTCTATATTTTCAAGAAAAATATACCCAGACCCTGAAAGTACTAGTAATTTGGCGTGTTGCTTATTTTCTACACCTTGGTCAGATTTCACCCTGATGCACTCAGAGCCAACTTTGACAATTTTGATCTCCTAGTAGGAAAATCCAAAAATTACAAAATTATACATCTTGGTGAACCTTAGGAAATGTAACTTCTGACTGAAAAATTTCAGCTTCATTCAAGTTCATTTGCTATTTTAAAAACTGAGTTGAAGCACCACTACCAGAAATTTCCAAAATTGCTAAAAGACTTAGTTCCAAGACTTTTTCGGTGATTTCAAGTTCGGAAACTAACACTATGACTATAACCTACACAAAATCATGTTCCAGGGCCATTGGTGACCTTAAAAATGAAAAAATCCAACCCTAACACCAAGTACCAACCTTCTGCTCGAAAATATTTAGTCAAGAACTCAAAAGATGAAGTTGTCGGTGTTACCTAAAATCGGAAGAATGGTGGATGAGTTGGAACCTTGAGCTTGGAGCTTAGCTATGGTGGCTGAATGGTGTCTCTTTTGGCCTCTGGAAATTTCATGCTCAAGGGTGAAAAAAGAGTGAAATCACCTTTTTAATAAAGGTAAAATTGACCCGGTGAAATTAGAATTAACAGGTGTAAATTTCTGGCTTTTGTGTAATAAATAGGATCTGCTTTTTCTTGACTTCTCACCCAAGAATTTCCAGAGCTTTCCAAGGGCTTCAAGGTTCTGCCATGTGGCGAAATTTTCCTCCAAAATATCTGGATATTTTCTTCTTTTGGGGCAAATTACCCGTTTTGGCCCGAAACGTTTAGAAATTGCAATCATGGCTCAGAACTTTTTAATAATTACCAAATTTCCCACATCATCCCACCTTCCTAAAAGGACCTTTATGGCACCATTTGGGGCCCACACTTCTGTCCTAATTAATTTTTGTCCATTTATTCCCATTTTGCCCTTTTTCTCCGAATGTGGGACCCGCGGTTTGACTTTTACATTGACTTTTCTTTCTTTTTCTCCAAGTAAATAGTTTTAATGATTATAAGGAGCGTGTGATGCCTAAGGGTCCCCACACATCTGATCCCTGGTATTTAATTCCTTTTTTCCTCACTTTATCAGTCCAATTCCCGATCTACCAGTTCGCGTGGGTCCCGCTGGTCAACAGGGTGGTTCCCTTTGCTCTTTTCTTTATCTTTTTCAGAATTTTCCCTCTTGAATAGACACTCCTATGTGACATTCTCCAAACTTCCTGGAGTGGCTCCACACTCGACCTACTCAGTCCAAAGGAACCCCTAGTCGGTCCTTATCGATCCCGTTTTCATAGGTTAATTGCCTGTGGGACCCGCATGACACATTTGGGCCGGAGTGTGACTTAAATCATGTGGTTTTCTCTTCTTCCCCATGGTGAACAAAATTCAAAATTATAAGGTCAAAGAATTGACCATTTCGCCCTAGCTTTTACTCTTTTAAGTTACTACACCAATTGATTGATCATAATAAAATAAAATAATAACAACAATAATCATTGAAAATAAAGCTTCTCATTAATTCCTCAATAATTACAAGTACAATAATTACAACTGTAGGGGTGTTACAACTCCATGCATAAAAAATAATTTAAGGTGAAGGACAAATCTGAAAAATACTTCATGTTACTGAGTGTATGAGGAAATAATTTAAGATCATAGATGCACTTGAAAAATACTCCACGGTGATGGATGCACTTTAACCCTATTGTTTAAAAAAAAAAAAGCAAATTATATCATACTGTTTTAAATCCCTTCAAATTTTCATCTATTAATTTAGGAAAATAAAAAAATATTGAAATCCTAGATGACTTGTACAAGTAAATAAATAAATAGTTACTATCAATCTGACATACAAACATGAGTCTTTATATCGAACTCAATCTCACTGCATGAAGAGCAGTGTAATAACCCAGATATTTGAGAATTAAAAAAATAAATTAATTAATTAAATTAATTAAATTATATTAGTATAAGCTAATAATATATTTACTATTTGTTGTAGTTGAGTTTCAAGATAAAGCTTATAGCTTAATGGTATTGGAAATGATCAAAGGTACTTTGGTTTCTGGGTTCGAATCATCATAAGGCAAGGTGTGATTTTTATTTTTGCCTCAGCCTCAACAGAAATTACCAAGATACCCTTATATGTGTAAATATATAAAAAAAAAAAAAAAAAAAAAATCCAGAACATGAGTTTATTTTTTTAAAATGCACGACTTCCTCATATTAGATGGATGCTTCGTGATTTTCAGAAATTGAAACCCCAGCCCCTTCACTCTTCTTTCTTCCCTCGTCTTTCTTCACCTTCCTTGGGTTGTCCGTTCGCCACCGTCCATCCGTCTGCTGGCGCCTCCGTTCTTCACCCCTAAAACGTTTTTCCCTTCTTTGATTTTGTTTGGTGTTCGTTTTGGTCTATTTTTAAAGTGTCTGTTTGGAAGTAGTTTGTTTAAATTCTTCCCTTGCTCTTTGCTGGATGTGTGTAGTTTTGGTTGAAGCTTGGTTTATTTGGATGCTTGGTTCAACGCCAAAGTCACCTTCTCTCCAGTGGTGGCCAAATTTTTGTTGCTATCAATTGGGTAATTGTGCGTGAATGGCTTCCTCTTCTTCCTTCTCTTGTGCGTCATTTTTGTGGGGTAAGCTTGAATATTGTTTTCCTTAATTTTCTTGAATTTCTGTTTTTTATTGAATGTGCATGTAATAATGTTGCATTTTTCTGTCTTTGTTTAGTCATGTTCATACGTTTTGGGAAATTATGGTTTTGTTAATTGGTGCTTGGGTATCAATGTTCAATTGTTAAATAGAACATGGTTTATAGTTGGATTGTTTGGTGATTGGGAGCTATGTTTTTAAAGAAGAATACTCCAGGAGCTTGTTAAATTTGAGTGCACATTGAGTGTTCGATAAAATGCCTGAAAGGAAGAGGTTTATAAAGAATGAGTTTGATAACATAATCTGAGTTTGATTGATTGTTAATAAATAATAGAGTTTGGGAAACATAGTGAAATTATAGATATATTGATATTTGGAAATTTTGGGTAAAGATTTGAAGAGTGAGAAGTTGATAATTTTGTTAGAACATTATTGAGCACAAGGTGTTTGATGCAATGTGTAGGAGAAGGATTTAATTGGATGCTTTTGGAATTTCTAGTAGTTAGTTAAGGCTTCTGTTATTAGAGGAGTACAGTTTATTTTAATGTTATTTAAGTTGATTGTAAGTCAGACTTGGTTAAGAGATTTAGTTCAAGAGACCTTATGGATGTTTGAGTGTATTTTTAATTGAACTTATAACTATATTCTCTTTGAAAGATGTTTCATATTTTAAATAGTTGCAAATTAACAGTTGAGGTGGTGCATTGGGTTGTTGAAGATCATTATGTTAAATGGTGCATTAAGCTTAAGATTAGATTGTAATTGCAAAAGCTAAGAAAAGAGTATCGTGAAGTATAATGATGAATTTTGTTGGATGTGATATATAAAATTTTATATGAAACGATAATTGGGGTATTTAATTATATTTTTGTTTTGGTATAAATAGGAGAGTAAGAGGTGAGAAAGTCAAAAGCTGATCCTAGGAAAGAGCGGTATAATTGGGAGCGTAGCAGGTGCGTGAATAGCGTCCCATTATATATTTTTAAATAATATTTTTACTTGCAATATTTTAATTTAATTTGTTACCACACTCTTATTGCAATTCTGTCAAAGAAAGTTTATTAAAATTATGTCAGTTTTGTCATCGCTATTGAAATGAGTAAAGATTGATAATTTTATTTGTTGTTATTCTTTATTCTTCTATTGGTTTATAGCATAATTCTTGACTATGCTTGAAAGTCGTTTTGAGTTATTTTTTTGCAAACCTTCATGCTGGGATCACTTATATGACATATTCCTTACGAGTTTCAAGATTAGATCGTTTCCGTTTATAAATGTTAAATCGATCTCACACATGCTTGAAACGTTTTAAGGGGACTGAATACAGAACGTTGGTTACTAACAGCAGTACTGTTAGTCCTTAGTGCACCATGGTTAACCTCGAGCTCGCTTGATATTCGTGGGATTTGTTCTCATGCTTGTTATTCATGGGTCTTGTACCTACGCTTGTTTCGTAGCCTCGTACTGCGCTTGTCTCATGGCCCCGTGCTGCACTTGATCGGTTACTTACCCTCGTGGACTATGTGTCCACGCTTGTTTTCGTGGCTTCGAGCTACGCTTGGTTAGTTACTCTCGTAGACTGTGTGTCCACGCTTGTTTCTCGTTCTGTGTAAGCCCTCATTTAGAATAATTTTTTCATATCAGTTGGTACTTAATTTCTTCGATGAGTTATTTGTTTACCTAGTATTTTCTTATTAATAACCTTACATATAATAGCATCTTCTTTTTTGATTTCATACATGGAAATCGAATATAGTTGTCATCCCATTATTATGAAATTTTACTTGCTTAATTTATTCCTTTAGTATTTTATTTACTTATTTTAATGGGATGTTATTCACCGGAAACTTTTTGACCTCAGATAACATTGTTGACCTTGCACCTTCAGTCGAGCAGTAGGGACTGTTATTGTTGACCAAGCTTGTAGATATATTTTGGAACAACTACTAGTAGATGTAAAGTTAAGTTTTCATTTATATATGATATTTGTTGTTTAGATTTTCCACGTAGTCTATAGGTAGAATTCCTGTCTTCTCTTGTAGTTTGGAACATATGTTTTTGTATATGCTATAGTGGAGCGTAGCTCCAAATGTTATTATACATTAATTTAAAATAGTTTAAGTATACTTAGAATTATTGTTTTAGTTATTATTTTTTAATGATAGTTTGAGTATTATTTAATATCCGTTTAAAAGTTTAAGGTTTAAGGAATGTGAGTCCTCTCATATTCTGTGCTGGTCACCCCTTAGTTTTTAGGGCGTGACAAGCGAGTGTTGCGGTGTTATACAGATTTTGGGGTGAGACAAAACCGTTATGTATACACATGTCAATACTCTTTTCAATTCTATATATAAAAATTAGTTAGGAGCTTCATTTTGATCATGAATATAAGAACTTAATTCAATTTATTTCTCAAATTTTAACTCTTCTCTTAAATTATATATTCCAATTGATCACAAATATAAGAAAGGGATTTTCACAAGAGTAGTTTAAAAGCAAATAATTCAAGATATTATTTCAGGGAAAACAAGCACACATTATTTATAAATAACTAACTAACCTAATTTTCTTAATATCTACAAATTAATTATCTAATGTTCAGCGAAGAGTATCCCATGCAAGAAAATATTCAAAGTAAAAGAAATAAAAAAGAAAAGTAAATTAGATAGAGGAAGGTCGGTACTTGAATATTGACTAATACTTACTAGACAAGTTGTAATATCCTGAATTTTAGGCCTAGAGACTTGGGAATAAACCTATAAAAGGCAGGCAATTAAGCCCAGTTTGAACATAGTCCCAAGAATGTCGAGGGATAAGAAGTCCCTCGAGGAACTAAGTAACTCGGCTATACGGATTAGTGGACTTAGTATGTATAAGTTATGGAATTAAAGTGCCAATGAAAAAGGGGCTTAGAAGACCCATACGGTGTAAATGCGGTTGGAAAAGATGCCACTCGATCCCGAGGTATAGGACAATTAATTGAGCAAAGATATGCCAGTATAAGTAAATATACGACATTTTCAGGGTAATCGGCTATGTCCTACGTTTTTGGAAAATGACATTGGTATGTGGCGCCATGTGGAGGCCCACACATACAAAGTCTAACCTGGTGTTAGTTAGCGGGTCTCGGTATACATGTCGCAATCCTGAGTAGGCACCGATAAAGTGACTTTAATAAAGGTCATGATGACTAATGATGACATAGCTTTTGAATCGTCACCACAAGATCATGAAATGTGTCCCTTATCATGACAAAGCATAAAGCTACTTTTGTGTTGCCACAATGAGAACGTGACACGTGTTAACTCATCATGACAAGTGAAAGAGCTAATTTTGTGTTGGTGCAATAAAAACATAATACGTGTCGTTTCATTATGACATACTTTTGTGTTGGTTTAATAGAAACATGACACGTGTCCACCATCATGACAAGTCAAAAGCTACTTTTGTTGGTAAAATGGAAATGTGACACATGTCCCCTCATTATGATATAGCTTTTGAGTTAGCACCACAAAAGCATGACACATGTCTTGTCATCAAGACAAGGCATAAAGCTACTTTTATGTTGGTCTAAAGGAAAGAGGACACGTAGCGCGACAAGTGGCACATTCTAGATCATACACATGGTGCGTTCTGGACCGCACCCATGTTCTATATATACCTCTTCCCCCTCATTTTTCTTTAGGCCATTCTTGGCCAAAACATGGAAAGGAGAGGAGAGAGTGAGGGAAAAATGAAATGGGGAGAGAGAGAGAGAGAGAGAGAACAAATGGGGTTCGCCTCTGATTTGGTGATTTTAGCTCTTGGGGCCTTCTCCAATGTTGTTCCTCTTCACAAAAGCAATGTTTCTAATGTTTTGAATTCTTAATATTAGGTGTTTAGTGCCGTTTACATGGTGGAGGTGCTGTCAAATCTCCAAACCGATCACATAATTAAGGTAAGTAGGACTTGGATTATTGCTCTACTCCCTTCAATCTTCATAGACATTCATAAGACCTTGATGAATGATTCTTGAGTGGTGTTTTGAAGTCTTTACTAAAAATACAAGGGAGTTCAAGAAGGAAAGATTTCAAGGAAAAGATAAGATCAAGGACAAGAAGTATTGTTATTTGAACCTTTAAGGAATTTTGGAGTTGATTATTGGTCTTAGAATTTACTAGGTAGTAACATTAATCCTCATATGCTTTGTATGTCTGTATGTATGCTTTACCATAATTGTCCATGCATGCAGTGTTGTTATTTTTCAAGTGCTTTGGAACTGGAACTTGCTGTGTGCGACTAAGGCCTTGCTGTGGGATGTGCCCTACAATCTATGCTGTGTGCTATAAAGATTGCTTGTTCCGGATAAGGATGTGCCCTACAATCTATGTTGTGTGCTATAAAGATTGCTTTTTCTGGATTAGGATCAGGATGCCCTACAATCGTTGTGTGCTATAAAGATTGCTTGTTCCGATTTGCGAATGTTGTGGTTTGTATTTATGGTTTTCTTACATACTTTGAATATACTTTGTGTAAGAGATTAATGATTAATTTAGGATCCTTCCGGATTCCAATTTGTGTTCCTACCTGTGTATTTACAGCTTGTTGGAAGTAGCTCCCAGGATAAAGTGATGGATGCTAGCACATGAAGGTGACGGACTGGTTGCAAATCATTCGAGGAAGATTTGTAGATACTTTAGTATTTATGTTTTAAATTTGTAACCAAGATTTGTAATATCTTACTAGTATACTATGCCCAAACCGAATGTATGTTTTATTGCGTAATTTACTCTAATACATGTTGTTAATAATATAATATAAGAATTAAGAGGTATCACACTATCCGCCATCCGAAAAGGCGAGGCCGGTAGGGGGTGTAACACAAGTAACCAATGCACACTCACACACCAACTCTCTCTCTCACACGCACAAACCACTAGTCCAACTGACCCGTCCTGTGTCTTCTTTTATACACACACTTTGGAATACCCTTTGTGATGCTCTCCATTCTTCTTATCTTTCTTAAGCTGCCACTGCCGGCCTTGTCATCATCGTCTTCCTTTCTGGTACTAGCTAGCGACCTAGGCTTTCTATAGTGCCGTTTTTTTTTTTTTTTTTCCGGGGCCTTGGGGGGCATATAAAGGGGAAAATGAGGAAAGCTTTGTGTGATCATAAGGTGGCTTTGAAGAGAGGGGGTTGGTCAAAACAGGAAGATCAGAAACTCATTTGCTTGCATCAACAAACACGGAGAGAGTTGCTGGCGTAAACCCCCCCCCCCCCCCCCCCCCTCCCAACAAAAAAAAAGCTGCTGGTATATGTGTGAGAATGTTTAATTGACTCTTTCCAATCATGTCGTAGAAATAAAGCTTATTTCTTGTTCAGGATTACTTCGCTGCGGCAAAAGTTGTAGGCTGAGATGGATAAACTATCTGAGGCCTGACCTTAAAAGAGGAAACTTCGCTGAAGATGAAGAAGATCTCATCATCAAGCTTCATGCCCTTCTCGGCAACCGGTATGTGAATATTTCTTAATCCCATCTAATTATTACTTAATCCTCTAGTTTTCTTACCCTCAGTTCATGAAAAATAAGTTTCACCTGGGGATCAATTATTTTTCTTTGGTCACTCGGTGAAATAAGTCTTGTTGTTACGTATAGGTGGTCACTGATAACGAGGTGAAGAACTATTGAAACTCTCACCTGAGAAAAAGGCTCATAAACAAGGGAAATGGCCCCAACAATCATCGGTTAACTCGAGATCCGCTATTAATGTCCGGAAGCTCAGCATCATCATCATATAACATCCTGAAAGACAACAGTGCCACGAATGATGATGATGATGAGCCAATTACAAAACCATATGCTCCTAAAAACAACTGTAAGAATAATTGTGATCAAGTTTCAAATCCAGCAAGTGGTTTAGAGAAAGAAGAAGAATCATTTTGCATACCAGATTTGAACCTCAACCTCACTTCTATGAGCAGTGAAATTATTTCTTCTTCTTCACCTCCTCCATCAGATCCAAAGCCAATTCATGAAATGTCTAGAACATCAACTGAACTTCTTCTGTTTAGGTGATATATTCACTTTCACTTTCTTGAGATAGATCCATGAGACTTAATTCATCCTTCATTTTTGTTTCTATCATGTAAAACTGTAAAAGTTATGGTGAACATACCATATAATGGATAGTTCATTTTCGTTATTATGAACATTTCATTTCTCATACTTAAAATGGTTTCTGTTCCTTTTGTGTTTCCTTTTACTACTTAGATGATCTTGTTGGGGTTAATATTAATGGATATGGTTTGTTTTTTGTTGGGACAATTGTACATAACTTTTTCTGTTCATATAATGGACAGTACGTTTACAATATTTGGATAAAGAAATTTCACCTCTTCATCACTTATCTAAAGATAAAATAAGTATATATCCACGGGATATGATCCAGTGATATTTTTCTTCTAATTAAAAATAAGAGATAACACTGCTTCATATTTCTGGTATTGAGACGGAGACATAAATTAGAGAGAAACAATGTTATTACTTGTTTTCACATGAATTTATATGGGAAGAACATGGAACATAGATCAGATTAATCATTAAATCGGTTGAGGCAGTGGCAATGGTCAATGGTCCAATCATGGTTGAATTAAAGTCAACACAAGATTAAAATATTTAATTTAATTAAAATATAAAAAAATATATATATAACATTGAAAAGAGTAATATTAATATAAACATATGAATCCATAAGAAAATGAACATTTATGTATAAACCGTACATAATACAATAAAAAAAGAGTTAATAACGTACAAGTGTGACGAACTGTTAGTTTTTTAAACTCAAAACGACATTGCAGTAGGGAGAGAAATATAAACCAAAATCTGGTTGGTCTCGTAATAGATATGAACAAAAGCCTCGTCTAACATTCAAAGAGATGATAAGCATATAAGAATGATAGGTACATACCGATGAGACATACGTACAAGGCTTTAAACACGTACTCAATGTAGAACAAAAGATTAATTAATATATATATATATAGACACACACACAAAAAATAAGTGCGAGACGGGCTGGCTGTGTTATGAGTATGACTACTATCCCGCCTTACAGTTTTGGAAAGAGACAAGAGGAAGCATATATATAAGAAAATAAAGGATGCACAAACATGTATTCATACGTTGTACCAGTCCAGGTAACTTTTACATACACACATATATATGTGTGTGTATTAATTATTTAAGTAATTTAATTTTGCTCTAACTAAGGCACGAGAGTCAGAAAATATATTCTAACACCAATATAATCAGAAGAGCACATTTGAACTCAATACATTCAACTAATAACTCATTGTATTTATCCTTGTATGTTTGAATTGAACATTTAGTACAGAAGTAGTGCAAAATTAAACTACTGTACTAAATTCTATCAACTAGAACATTTAGTTTTTTGGAAAACCAAAAAAAAAAAAAAAAAAAAAAGCTATAGTAAAAACATATGTCAATGCCCGTGTTCTCATTCTAATTTTATTTTTGTGATGAAATTGAGTTTGGATTCTCTCATTTTCTTCTCCAAATCTTATCATCACCCTTATATGATGAAAATGAATTTAAATTTAAATTATTAGCATAAACAATTAACAAAATTTAAATCTGTAAAATTTAATCTATGTACACAAGATTGATAATGCAATATAAAAGAAATAAATATTTTAGTTAATAAAATATCATAATAATAGTTTCATAAATTATTAAATATGAACCATCCATTTTTTAATCTAATGGAACAGATAAGATTCATAGAAGAAAATAAGAATCAATAAAATAAGAGAATATGCTATCTATAAGATTTGGATTCTCCAACTCTAATTTAAACGGTTTAAATTTAAAATTTTTCATATGTGATTTTTAAATGATAAATTTAGTGTCTTTTAAAGAAATATCCGTTATAAGATCATCTTTATTTTTTATATATATATATATATATATATAATATCTATTTAAAATATATAAATTAAATTAAATTTGGATAATCGTTATGCTAATCAAAACGATAGGCACAAAATTTGCTTCCAACAATACTCCACTACCACTTGTCTTAAATGTAAGTTTCATTAAAATAAATTATTAAAGTTTTATGAACCATCCATGGTTTCTTTTTTAATCTGAAATGGAATCAGACTTTAATTTATGAAAATAGACTTATCAAGGTTTAAGTAAAAATTGGAATCACTCCAGAAAATAAGAATCAATAAAATAAGTCACATAATATGCTATCTATGAAAGTTAAATGGCTGAGATGATAATTATCCATAGTAAATTATCTCCAACTCTAATTTAAGTACTAGAGAAGTTGAATTTATAATTATGTTTAAAACTATTTTCAATTATAGGTGATTTTTAAATGATAAATTTAGTCTTACATTCTTTTAAAGAAATGAGGCCAGCACCAGTTAGGTAGGAGGTTTATTTTAGTTTTAAATGTAAAACCTCAATTTACTTTGCTTCTAAATTTATAATTATTTTCCTCAAACTATTACAAATGATTGCATATATTAAGGGGTTTTGGTAATAAGTGATTTTTATATAAATGATTAAATAAGATATTTTATGGAAACCAATACTATTTTTTACATATAATTAATTTCCCCAATTTTTACAAATTAATTATCCACTTCTTACATTTAAGATCAGGAAGAGTATTTCATTGGAGAAGTCAAAGTAACAGAAATTAAAAGAAAAGAAAATTAGATAAAGGAAGGACGGTACGTGAATATTGACTAGTAATTACTAATTAGCGGACAACTAACCATAAACACATACACACACCAACTCTCTCTCTCTCTCTCTCTCTCTCTCTCTCTGTGTGTGTGTGTGTGTGTGTGTGTGTTTCCCTAACGCACAGACCATGCAGTCACGCATATGACCTAAACCACCGGTCCAACTATACCCTCTCGTGTCTTCTTTTATTATACACACGGATAAAGATATATGCACACTTTGGAAAGCCCTATGTGATGCTACGTACCCTCCATTCTTCTTCTCTTTCTTACTGCCATCTTCCTTGTCATCGTCTTCCTTTCTGTTACTAGCTAAGCTAGCTACCTAGGGTTTACACACACACAAATACTTACAGATATATAAATATATATAAAGCCTTTTGAAGGTGAGAGAGAGAGAGAGCATATTAAAGGAGAAAATGAGGAAGCCTTTGAATAATAAAAAGGTGGTATTGAAGAGAGGAGGCTGGTCCAAACAAGAAGATCAGAAACTCATTGATTACATCAACAAACACGGCGTGGGTTGCTGGCGTACCCTCCCTCCAGCTGCTGGTGTGTGGTGTGTGTGTGTGTGTGTCTACTTGCAGGGTGGTTAGACTTTTTCAATCATTCGTAGAAATAATGCTCATGTTATAGTTTTGTAAAATTGTTATTCAGGCTTACTTCGCGGTGGCAAAAGTTGTAGGCTGAGATGGATAAACTATCTGAGGCCTGACCTTAAAAGAGGAAACTTTGCTGAAGACGAAGAAGATCTCATCATAAAGCTTCATGCCCTTCTGGGGAACCGGTATGTGAATACTTAATCCCATCTAATTATTCGTTAACTTAGTCCTCTAGTTTTTTTTTCCCCTCAGTTCATGAAAAAGGAAGATAGAATTTAATAATTTTCACCTGGGAATCAATTATTGTTCTTTGATCACTTGGTGAGATAAGTCTTGTGTTTTACGTATAGGTGGTCACTGATTGCCGGAAGATTACCGGGGAGGACAGATAACGAGGTGAAGAACTATTGACCCCAACAATCATCGGTTAACTCGAGAACCACTAATAATGTCCGGAAGCTCGGCATCATCATCATATAACAGCCTGAAAGACAACAGTGCCAAGAATGATGTTGATGAGCCAAATACAAAACCTTATGCTGATAAAAACAAGTCTAAAAATAATTGTGATCAAGTCTCAGATACAGCAAGTGGTCTAGAGGAAGAAAAAGAATCATTTTGCATACCAGATTTGAACCTCGACCTCACTATGAGCACTGAAATTATTGCTTGTTCATCTTCTTCACCGCCTTATCCAAATCCAAAGACAATTCATGAATATTCTAGAACATCAACTGAAGTTCTTCTGTTTAGGTGATTTTCACTTTCTTTTTTTTTTTTTTTTTTTTTTTTTTTTTTTTTTTTGGGGGGGGGGGGGGGGAAGAGACAGAATCCAAATCTTAGTAAAAACTCGTTTGTCATGAGTATTAATTCACATACTTCATTTTTGTTAAGTTGTGACCACCATATAATGGATAATTCATTTTCTTTATTATGAACATTAGTTTCCTATACTTAAAATGGCTACAGTTCCTTTTCTGTTTTTTCGTTTTTCTCTGAGATGATCTTGTTGGCTTTGATATTAACGGATATTTTTTTTTTTTTTTTTTTTTTTTTTTTTTTTTTTTTTGGGCGAAAATTGTACATAACGGAAAGGCGAAAGCTGCAAAGTATGGGAATGCTAATGAGAGGAAAATGAGAATCTATCTGTGTCTGTATATATAAAGAGACAAAACATGAAGTTAGAAGATTCTCACCATTTCCTTCTGACTAATATAAAGAAACTGTACGTTTACAATAATTGGATTTAAAAATTTCACCTTTTCGTTACTTATCTAAAGATAAACAAAAGTACACACACACTGTTCATATTAATCCACATGATAAAATAAGTACACATCATGAACTGTACGTTGTCTTGTAAAAATATGAGATTACATACACTGCTTCATGTTTCTTATATTGAGAAGCAGACATATATACACAGCAAGAAAACAGTGTTTTTGTTTTGCGGAAAACTAAACGAGAAACTCCTTATATATCCGAGAGAAACAACTTTATCACATTTTTTCACATAGCTTTGTATGGGAAGAGCAGGGAACTAAAAATCAGATCGACACCTTGAATCAGTTTAGGTAGTAGTTAAATGGTCACTGGTTCAGTTATGGTTGAGTTAAAATTAACCAAATCATGAGTGAAATAATTTGATTTAATTTAAATATAAAACTATTATAAATAACCTTGATATGAATAATATTTAAATTTCAACATATTAATCAACGGGTAAATGGAACATTTATGTATAAACCACAAATAATACAACAAAACAGAGTTAATAAAGTACATGACATGTTGTTACATTTCTGAAACTCAAAAGGACATTATTTCAGGATAATGGGGAGGGAAAAAAACTAAAATTTAACCCAGTCAACCTGTTCAAAACTCTTGATTGGATCAACCAAGGGACTGGTTCAATGATTCATTGGTCTACTAACCAATCAACCGAGTTGAGTTTTAATATCAGGGGTAGGGAGAGGAATCTTATGCGAAAAAGTAATTTTCCTTCGGAGAAAAACAATCTAACGAATTTAAGTACATGCATGAGGAATGGGTGCACAAAAAGTCTTATACAAATTAATTTCAAAACGGTATGACTAGACCATGCCCATAAACACAAAGAAGTTAAAGTGACATTTTAATATATCAGCTTATTTATTTCAATTATGTTTCAATCTGATGATGATTGTACGAAATATTATTTTCCTTCAGTCTCGTTATACATATAGCGCCCAGTCTAACATTCAAAGAGATAATAAGCATATAAGAATGATAGGTCTATATCGATCTCTATATGTTATAACGCACACAAGATTTTAAACATTCAATGTAGAACAAAAGAAGAAAAAACAAAGGTATATACACCCTACAATAAAATCTTACATATATAAAGTGTGCGCCAGGCTGGCCGTATTATCCCCGCATTATAGTTGTGGAAAGAGACAAGGGGAAGCTTGTAAGCAAATATAAGATGCACCAACATATGTACACACATATAATGTTAGTACTCGGTGTTTTGATGATCACAAATTCTAAGTTATTGAATCAAGTAATATTCTTCTAAGTTATGGTTTGCTCGAGCAGAGGTTAGCCCATGCCCGAGCATACTCAAACAGAGCATGTTCTTCTAAGTAATACTGTTCAGAGCTTGCTCGAGTAGAGCATGAGGAATGCTAGAGCAACATCGGGGTAAAAGCAAAAACCTCAAGTTAAATAGTCATGCTCGAGCAAGGTAGTCAGCTTGCCCGAGCATCATCGTGGCAATGGCAAAATGTGCACTTGGAGAGTGTTGCTCGAGTAGAGCATTTATCATGCTCGAGCATCATCGTGCTAAACAAGCAAACTACAAGATAACGAGTCATGCTCGAGTAGAGTAAAAGGGTAAGCTCGAGCAAAGGAAAAAGAGTGCTCGAGCATCACCAATTCTCTTCACATTCTTTTGCCCCTGAATGACCTGTGCTCAAGCAGAGAGAATATCATGCTCGAGCATCAGCGACAAATATTGTTTTTCAAAAGACATAAAGAAAAGCTTGTCCGAGCAAGCTTAGGTCCTTGCCCGAGCATTGTGGGATCTTTGATTTTTCAATGTGCTCTTTTTAACTGATGCCCGAGCATAAAAAATAATCATGCTTGAGCATGGTCACCCCTGTTTTGAAATCTCTGACTTCGTAAATCTTAAATCATTCTGTGCAAATTCATTTCTTCATACTATTACTCATTAACATTGCTAATTGCTTTTAATCAGTTTACTAATAAGTTTCAGGTGCATTTATCATGGATTAACCACAAATTTGCATAAAGCAATTTATGTGTCAGAAGCATTAAATGCAGTTGCCAAAACCGATGATAATCTTCGTAACCAATACTCTGATCAATGTAAAGTCTTTCTCTGATATTCCGACTGCACATTAAATGCCACTTCACAATGGGCAAAACAAAAGGAATGAAGAGAATGTCGTGACTACAAATTCCACTTGGATTATTTGAACGGTGAAAATCTTAACTGAAGCTTCATCTGTCTAATAGATACATTCAAGACTTGCAACGACTATTCTTCAAGCTTTATCAACGGTCATTAATTGCAACATCTATAAATGACCGAAGCATTGAATTCGCCACCTACCGAAACGCTATGCATTCAAATTGAACTTATTGCAATTTGTTGTTTCAACTGTTTCATTAATATCTTCGGATATTCATTGTTCTTTAGTGTTCCTTTATTATCCACTTGTGAAGAGTTATTTAAACACTTATTCCATTTTCAGTTTAAATCTTAAGGTTGAGGAACCTTAAGTGTGGGTGTACTATTACAATTTGTAAGGGAGAGTGAGTCCAAATGAAAGGATCATCCTGAGAGACAGAGTGTGTAATTGTACTTGTTCTTGAAGTTTTAGTGGAAATCCCAAGGTGTGCTTGGGGATTGGATGTAGGTCGAAGTGTTAGACCGAATCAGTATAAATTGCTCTATGCATATTTCCTTTATCTGTTTTTATTGTACCTGCGGACGTGTGTAACCTGCGAAAAGTTTTTGAGATCACCTATTCACCGTGATATTCTATCTTCATATAATAGAATCTTATATATTACGTTTAATAGATAACGGTTACAATGAGTAAATATCATGTGTGTAGACATGAAGTTCATGCAAGAATATATAGCACTAATAGTTAATAGTTAAATTTGCATAACGTTATGTATTGAGAGGTGAAATTCACAAAAACAAAAACATAACAATGGTAATTATTAATCGTCATGTATTTATTGACAAAAATGATAGTTCTTCCTAAACAATCGTCACATCATCATGTAACACTTTCCAATGATTTGTCTTCTAACTTTATATTAGCAAAAACAAAAACATAACGATAATAACAATTGACCATAAAGTATGAATGATAAAAACGACGTTTATTAAGTAACAGTAACCATCATGTAATATTTGCAAATGATCTATCTTCCCAAACTTTAAACTCTAAAAAATACCTTCTCATAGCCCTCATGGACCAAGTACTAGTTTTCTATGTCAAAACCTTCATAACTTCATTCAAAGTACACTTCAACTCTCTAATTAAAATGACCTATTCCTTTTGTTTATTACTATTTCTTCATCGGACACGTCCTTCTCTCATTCATCATGTTCAGACGCTACATAATTCTTTCCATTCACCCTTCTCTACCACCACCTCCACCCCCTCTTCCGCCTCCTCCTTAAATGGAGGCTCTACTGCAAACAATCCAACCTTGGTTGCCCCTCAAGGCATCTCGTTACATACATACACTTGATCGAACATGAAGCTAATATCATCTTTCATCATAATGAGGTTGAATATGACTTGTAGTCAGACCCTTTGTAACATCCTTATTTTGATTCTAGAATTTAAATAATTTTAAAAAGAAATTAATTCATGGTGAATGGAATCTTACAATTTAATTAATTAAATAAAGAGAATTTATCCAAAGTATGATTTGTGAGAGTAAAAGAAAAATAAATAAGTACAAAAATATAAATTAAAAAAAAAGAGGAGAGAATTGAATTAATAATAATGATATTATTATTATTATTTTTTTTTTTTGCTAAAAATATTACTATTGTTAGAGGTTCAATAAAAGAAATTACAAAAAAGAGAGAGAGAAAGAGGGCTAGCGCCTTAGTAGCGCAGTGGCATGAGAGCTTAGCTCCCCTCCCCTATGTCCAGGGTTTTAACCCTGCCCCCTCCCCTACTATGTGTATCAAAAAAGAGAGAGAGAGAGAGAGAGAGAGAGAAAGGCCCATTCAAACTTTAAGGCCCTGTCTACTCATATAAAAGAAGAAAAAATTAATCTAGAGGTCCTTATAATTTCCATTGATTTTGAATTAGGCCTTTTTTTTTTTTTTGAATTTATGTGATCCTTTAACTTTTCACCATTAGATGCATTAGTTCTTGTAGTTAAATAATTACTAATACTGTTAAAAATTTCCGTTACCAAGCCCCCTTCCACGTTTGGAACGACATATCCTTCGTTCTCCTCCATCACCGCGTCTGACCAAGCTTTCCTTCCCTCCATCTCATCCCTCAACATCTCCATCATTTTTTGTTAGGAGGCTCAGTAACTGAGATGGCAACTCGGAAGGAAAATATTGTATGAGAAACTTTTTATCCAATATGAGGAAAAGAGAGAAATTAAACGATGGATTAAATGATGGAAAATCTAGTTAGAGAGAAATTTTTATCTCCAGTAAGAGAAACATCAAATTTAGGAGGCTAGTTTTAGGAGCAAACAAATTTTTTATACATTGAAATGATAACAAAAAATCGGAACAACGAAAAAGACAAAGAATAAGCCGAGGAATGAGGAGTGCTACGAGGATAATTAGAGAGAAGAGTGCTAAGGGATGGTGGTCGAGTGGGAAACAAAGAGAGAGAAAGTGGGGGTGTGAAGAATTTGAGAGGGTGTTGGAGCAGAGAACATTACTTAACAGCTCGTGTTGAAGGCAGGAAGAAGCTTTTGGACTTTTGCAGTAATAGGTAAAGAAAGATGAGTGAAAGCTTCATTTTCAAAAGTTGACGATAGATTATTTAGCTGCAAGGACTAACGCATCTAACGGTAAAAAGTTAAAGGATCCCATAAAAAGGAAAAAAAAAAGTTTAGGGACCTAATTTAAAATCAAGGTAAACTACAAGGAACTCCGGACTAACGCATCTACTCATATATATATATATATTGAAGCAATATGCTAGATGGCCACGGCATTTCAGCATATTTTCTGAAATTGTTGAGGCGCAGAAACAAAAGTCCTAGCAGTCTTTCTCCTGCTTTTGTTGCATCGTCTTTTTTTCCATACTCAAATTTGACATCCTAAAGCTGCTCTATGATTTTTGCACTGGATAAATTCTGAGGAGGTTCTCTTTTTTCCTGTTACCCATTGAAACGATTACGTTACCACCTAAATATGTGCGTACCATAAAGAAACCTTTGATGACCCATGAGGCACCACTTACGACTATAAGGAAAGTGCACTTAGTCAGAGTCAAAATTGCAAGTTGGACATGCAAGGCCGGTATGCACATTCCACCGAGATAATGTTCCTAGGCTAGGAAAGTCACTCATCATCCATAACAACGTTGCACACTAGTTGAATAGTGTCTTCTCGTGCACATCATATATCTCGATGCCTACATTCCACAAGTCCACCAAATCCGCAATAAGCGATTGGAGATATACATCGATATTATTTCCCAGTTCCGTTTTGCTTGGAATGATCATAGACATAATGAAGGAGATTTGTTTCATACACATCCAGGGGGCAAGTTGTAGGGTATTAAGACAACTGGCCAAATACTATAGCTTGTGCTAAGATTCCCAAATAGATTAAAATCATCGATCGCCAAAGCAAGCTGAACATTTCTAGGGTCCGATGTGAAAGCTGGAAAGTCTAAGTTAAACGTATTCCATGCTTCAACATCTCGTGGATGTCTTAATTTACTATATTTGTTCTTGTCGGTTTAATGCAACCTCATATGCTCAGTTGTCTTAGACAACATAAACAATCATTATAAGCGAGGTTTTAAAGGAAAGTACCTAAAATCTTTGTTGGTTTCTTCTTCTGATTTTTCCCCTTTCGAACGGTCCTGAACCTTGAAGAGTAACACTTCTTACAAGTCTCCCTGCGAGTGTCATCTCCCCAATAAAGCATACAATTGTTGGGGCATGTATCGATTTTTTTGTAGTCCAAGCCTAATATATTAATTATCTTCTTGGCCTCGTAGAAGGTTATGAGAATGTTTGCATCAAGGAAAGCATCTCGTTGTAATTCCAGTAACATCGACATTGCCTTATCAGTGATCCCACACAAATACTTGATATGGTACAATTTCAACAAGAAAGATAATTTGGAGTATTTCTAACAACCTTGATACAATGGACGATCAGCCTCATCCATAAGGCTAAAAAATTCTCGAGCTGCATCATTCCAGAAGAAAAATAGGTTCTGCACCCTGAACTTCTGCGTTGAAGTTGTTGTCTTGAAAACCAAAAGCATCACGGATAGCTTCATTAACCGGATCATCTTGATCTAATTGATTTCCTACTTGTGAACTTCGACGAAGATGATCCTCATATCTCATACCATGTTTCTCACCAAGAACTCCCCAAAATGTATATTCTTCCGGGAAAGGCTTCATAAGCAGATCCTTAGCAACTTCTCGTGTATGCCATTTTTTAAACTTGCATCGATAACACAGACACACAATCTTACCATTACAGCTAGCGTTAGAGAAAGCAAAATCTAAGAAAGTGTTCAATCTTGCCAAATATGCGGGAGAATTAGGGTGCAACTTGATCCATGACTTATCCATATGTAGTAAACAAAGCTAGGATAAAATATAGATGAAGAGAGAATGTTTAATTATCTTCATGACATCTGTTGCTTAAATGCAACATGGAATCATTTGTAGCGATTTAAAAACCGCTACCTTAACCGCTACATGAACCGCTACAAAATGTAGGCCATTAACATTTATAGCCGTTTATGATCAAAACTGCTACAAAATTCTGGTGGGATTTTAAAAAGTTTGAATTTGAAACTTGTAGCGGTTTATGTCTATATAACCGCTACAAAATGAAGACCGTTTTAAAAAGTGGTGGTTTTTTTGTTTTGAATATCAAATGTTATACTTTAGTAGCGATTTACGTATCTAAATCGCTACAAAAGTTAACAATTTATATTTTATTTATCTATCTACATTTATTCAATTATTATGCTTATGATAAATATATTTAACTAAATATTTATCATCTTTTCTATTTTCAATAAAAATGGTTACATAATATAATTAATATTAATAAACTAATATAAATTAATATAAGTATTAAAATATTATTTCATTATCAAATAACAAATAAAATAAAAGATAACAAACATTTTAAATACATAAAATTGTCCAAAAACAAAAATATATGTAGATCACAAACATTTTAAATAAAAAAAATGTTTACAAACAAAAATACAAGCAAACTATCGGGAGCGATGATCGTCTGTCTCGGGGGGGCTAACCACCTAGTAAGCTCTTGAGTCTTGGCGTCAACCTTCGCGGCGGTCAAGACCTTTTGAATCCCCTTAGGTGTTGGCCTTCTCGGGCCGGAGGTTCCAGCCTCAAATGTGGCACTCTTGTCGTAGACCATGCTAGGCCTAGCGCCAACCCCATACCCCTAACACGCCTAGGATGCTCAACTGGGCCCAAACAGCTTTCAATGGGGTGTAGGATCCAAGACCCCTGTGACTTCAAGGTCTGTGACTGTCGTAGCTCTGCTTGAGAAGTTTAAATAAATTAAATAAACCTATAAATCACTTGTATGTTACTTATTATCAGCTCCTCTATTTGTTGAGAAGTCGTCGTCCGTTAAAGTGTCTATGTGTATATGTGAACAGCTCCCCATAGTTTGTCCGATGGTTCTCCTCCTGAGTCTTCCTTTGATGAAAGAATTAAAAGAGTATGAACTTCGTTATTTCAAAAATAAAACAATTAATAATTCTCTAATATAAAGCTAAAATCAATTTAACTTTGAAATTACCAACTAAGTGTACGTCACAGTAAATATCTTGGATCTTGCCATGTGATGGATCTTCTGCCACGACCAGCTTCTAGTGTTTATCTAGGATATAGCCTACATAAGGTATGAAACATTACAAGAATTACAAAAAGAATATTTATTAATAAATTAATAATTCTTTAAACATGTACTGTCCTGTGGGCTCTTCTTAGACTGGACAAAACTTGTCCAGTCATTTTGTGGACGTCGTCATCGGGGACGCTTTCGATCAGCTGCTATAGAGGAATTATCCCATCCTTATTCATCCTATTGTAGTGACAACCCCTTTGGTTCTTCTAGCCGTCACACATCTTCATCAGTGTGTACCTCTTCCTATTGCCTCAAACTTTAAACTTATGTTGTATCATACTTTAATTAATAATTAATTAATCAATTAATCAATAAACTAAAAATTATAATTATTTACATCTAAAATATAATTAAACAACATAACTTACCTGCATAACTTCCTCAAACGCTGTGTCCTTCAGCAACTTTTTAAGATGCTTCCAACTCTGGAAGTGGATGGGGAACCGCGCCCAATTCCCGCCTAGGTCCATCAGCCAGTGGTTGAATAGGTGACCACTGTTCCCGATTGGCTAGTCTGTGAACTTATTCCAATCAAATACGATGCAACGAACCTACAACAGATTCACACCGGGAACATCTAGCTTCCTCCTGCTGATGTTCACCTGTGGATATGCATAATTATAAGAATTGGGGGCGGTAAATGTACATCCTGTCCTCCCTTTAGGGTCTCCGGCTGTGGGATTGGCTCCTCTAAGAAGAGTTGACCTATCTTGATCCCCACCTGCGGTGGTTGAGGGATATTTCTACCTTGACGCACCTCCCCACGGCCCCTTCTACTATTGCCCACCCCCATTGAGGCACTCTACCACTCACTACCTCTTTCGATTTCCCTATTTGTTTCCTAGAATCCATAACTCGTAAATATCGTAAGAGAGCATTGTTGGAAATTATGCCCTAGGGGCAATTCATTGTACTTTGGATGTTTAAGTTATTTAAAGTATTCTCTTTAGTTATCATTTTCGTTTGCATGTTCGTATTGATAACTGCATCCCTGGATATATTTTATGGATTATCCTAAATGTCCGGTCAGTCCAGTCATCTACGCGGGAGCGAAGATGAATTAAGACCGATATGACTTTGATGAGGTATGGAGATACAATCAAAGTCATGGGCACTTGTAAGAGTACAAGGTCTTTGGACCGAGGCCACTATGAGAAAGTCTGCATGGATTAAGTCATAAGTTTATCTCATGTATAACCGTGTCACGACGCCCTATGACCTGAGATCATCATGGATTCCTACATGATGAGTTACTGGTCTTTGACCTAGTCAAAAGTCACCTTTGACTGGGTGATGATAAAAGCTTGGATCGCGGGATTAGTGGTTTTCATGCGGAGGAATGTGAATGGTCAAGATGGAATTTGTCCCTCACATTTGTAGAGAGATAATACTGGGCCCCTCGATGAGTGAGTCTAAGAAATGTATGGCCATACAGTGATGGAAAGGAGTTTCCATTTCAATTGTTAGACTACTTGAGAATCGAGAAAGTAATGGTCAAGAAAAGGAAGTTGACATTATCCATGCCTCATCCTTGACTGAATTATCGCATGACAAAAGGGACGTGACATGGTTGTACGATAGGTTGTATCGTGTCATCGATCTCCATGTGAATTGGGTAGTCGCAATGTCTTGCTAGAGGCCGCTTGCAATTTGTGAGGTGACACGGTGTTGGCCCATTGCCAATCTCATATGGGCTTCATAGGTCGCACACAAGAATAACTCAACACGAGCAATTGTGTCAGATTCATTGAATCTTAGATACGTCTAAGATTTAATGAATACTCAATTTAATCTAGGATATATATATATATATGTATATATGTATATATATATATATATATTAAATTCGAAATTAATATATGTTAATATTATTAATAGAGATTATAATATTAATATATATAATATTTGTTTTGTATTTAATTTATTTGATAAATTAAATATCTAAAACAAATTGAGATATTGTATCTCATTTAATTTTTGAATAAAGATATCGTATATCTGTTTAATATTAAATTGAGATATGGTATCACAAATTTAAATTAAATAGATAGATATTATTTCTCGGATTTAATTTATAGATATAAATTAAATCGAAGGCTTTTAATTTGGATTAAATAAATGGATTTGATTAGATCTATTAGATGGATTTAATTAATACATTTATTTTAATCAATTCCAAATTCGAATTTCAAATCGCTTTTAATGCGGATTAAATACGTTACATTAGATTTGATTGATGTAATTAATGTATTTTAATCCATATTTGAAATTTGAATTTCAAAATTAATGAGGATTAATTTTATATAATGCACTGAACGGGTTTAGAAAACTCACGGGACATTTTATCGAGCACATTCGAAAGCGCAAAGAAAAACCCTAGAGAGGATTTTAAGAGAGACGCACAAGAGGCGCTAGCACGCCGCCGTAGCCGTGTTCGGGAGTTGTTCGTGTGGATACCGGTGGAGGAAGACGATCCTACGAGTCGTCTTTCGCGATCGAGGAGGTAGCCCACATGTTCAACGAAGAACAAGTCAGCGAACGAATTCTCTAAGGTAATTTCGGATTCCTAGCCTAGGTTTAAACGCACCTGAGTGATCCTCGGGACGGGATTCACAAGTTTTTTAATCCGCTGGGTTGTACAGATCCCAACAAGCATGAGAGAACAAAAGTTGAGAGGTGATGATTCAAACCTTGCATGGTTTACTTTGTGGTGGTGGCGTGGGTTAGAAAGGTGTGCTTATTGTAGCGGTTTTGTGACCTAACCGCTACAAAAATTTCACTTCCGTAGCACCACTTTCGACTGTGGGATAAGCGGCACTGAGTCAAAGTCAAAATTACAAGCTGGACAACTAGAAAATGGTCTCTACCTAAATCTACCTGGGAATCTCCACACAAATCTCCTGAATAGTCTCCTCCCTCAGCCTTCTAACGTCGGAGGTCCTTGCTTGAGAGGTGTAGGCCTCAGAGGCGCCGCTCCTGCCGTAGACCATGCTAGAGCTGGCACCTAACCCCAGACCCCTACAGTGTCCAAGGTGCTCAACTGGACCTACACTAGCTTTCAGAGGCGCAGTGGAATCCACAGGCCCCTGTGACTTCTAGGTTTGGGTCTGGCTCTATCACAGCTCATTTTTGTGATCGCTTTGAATCTTCTCTTTCCTCACATATTTTATAAAAAATTTATAAAACAATTTCATTTAATATAAATAAATAACAAAAATTAAGACTAAAAATATTTATTACTTAAAATGGCTTCCTCTGGTTGCTAAGAGGTCATCGTCTCATCTCGGTGTCTATGGGTATGTTAATAACTCCCCATCGTCCGTCTAGCGTTTTCCTGCTAAGCCTTCCTCTCCTAAAATAATTAAAACAATAAATTATTATTAGTAAAAATAAAACAATAAATTTACATAAAGCTAAAATTAATTTAATTGTAAAAATACCCATTTCGTTATACGTGACAACAAATGTCTTTGATCCGCTATGTGATGGATCCTCTCTTGTGCTCAACTCTGGTGTTTCTCTCAGAAAAACCCTATAGAAGATCTGAGAACATTAAAATAATTGAAAAAAAAATATTAATCATAAAAAAGATTATAATTCTTAAAAAAATTACCTACCCCTCTTGAATCGTCCCGCATTGGATAAAACTCACCCAATCATTAGGTGGGATGTCATCGTCACATTCTTGATCAGTTCTTTGCAAAGGAATCGTCCCATCCTTACCCATGATGTGGTAGAGATGATTCCTCTGGTTCTTCCAGCCATCCCCCATCTTCATCATTATATACCTCTTTCTGTTGTCTCGGATGACAAACTTATCCTATATCACAATTGAATAAATAATAATTCAATATAATTAATTAAATAAAAATGACATAAATTATAATTATTTACATTTATAATATAATTAAATACAATTAATTACTTTCACAACATCATCCCACGCTAAATCCCTTGATGTCGGGAACATTCTTCCAAGTCCTGAAGTGGATGGGGAACCACACCCAATTCGAGCCCAGTGCGTTCATATAGCAATTGAATAGGTGACCATCATTCTCGATCAGCTAGTTCGTGGTCTCATTCCACAGAACTACTACACTTAGCCTTGGGCCCAACTTATTTACACCTCCCACGTCCAGTCTCTTGGTGGTAATGTTTGTAACAACGTAATTTCACTTTTAGGATTTTAATATAATTATGAAATAATTATATATGATGATTGTAATTAACTTGTGATTGTGGAAAAAAGTCCAAAAGGGAAAAAAAGGGGAAACACACAAATAAACATACAGCAAAAAAAAGTGTTGCGAGACCTACCACTTGACAACCACTCCCCTCCAACCACACCCTCCCCTCTATCTTAACACACCGGGTGGTGTGAGAGCGAGATTAAGAGAGAATTGAGAGCAAGAGAGAAGGGAGGAAGAAAAGAAGAGTCTCGGAGGTTATTTTAAGGTATGTTTTTTTATAAGATTATTTTGGTAGCTAAACTAGCTTCTTTTCAATAGACTTTCTTCATGAAAGTTATTCTACATATCTTTCTCTTTCTAATGAGCGTGACATTGTGTTGGTCGGTGAAAATTTTGGGGTTGGGATTTCGGGAAAGTTTTGAATTTTTACAATAAATGACCATTTATGTGTGGAGAATGAATAATAGTTAATTTTAATCAGTTTAGATTTTTTTATTAGTTGTTGGAGGAATTTAAAATTAATTTTCTATTTAAAAAGTTTAATGTTTATGTCCTATAGGATATTTTTACATATTAAATGTTGTATAAATAATTTATTTGGGTTAATGGAGATATTATTGAAAATTTTAATCGGTTTAGTTTTGAAATTTGAAGGACTGATATGTCATTTCTGAACTTTGTAGTTCTAAACTATCATTTTGAAATGTGTAGGACTAAACGGTCATTTTTAAAATTTATACCTCAAACTGTCATTTTTAGTTTTTATTATAATAATATATTTTTATTAGCAATATGAAAACAAAATTTTCCCTCCCAAGTAGCCTAGGGCACTGGCCAAAAGAGGGAAAGAAGAGAAGCTTGCACAACAATCACATGTGAAATGCCAAAGTAAGAGGATAACCCTAGTTAGACAAGTGGCAACTTAGGAACTCAAGTTTGACTTTTAAGTAGGCAATTGTACAAGTGAATTAAAAGGCATTTGAAGTCAAAATTTCTTGTCCTCCAAGTCATGAAATTCGTCCAGCTTAGTCAAGAGGGAAGAAAGATGATTTCAAGCCAATATGAAAGTCAAAATGAAGAAGTCAAATTTTAGGAAAAATTGACCAAATTGTAAGAGACCAACAAGGAGTCAATTATGGCTTCTTTTGAAGCAATTGGAGACAAAAATCCTTCCCCATTTCTGCCCAAAGTTTCGTTCAGCCCTAGTCAAGGAGGAAGAAAGAGGATTCAAACAATAATTAAGTTACAAGAAGAAGTCAAAAAGGCTTGAAGTTTTAATAAAAGCTTCTTTTTGAAGCAATTAGAGACCAAAATCTGAGCCCTTTAAGCCCCATAAATTTCGTCCAGCCAAGAAGGGCAAGAAAAATGAAGAAAAGTCAAGTCATAATAAGGAAAACAAGGTCAAAAACTTTGAGTTTGAAGCCAACCAACTTGTACTAAGTATAAGACCCAAATTTAAGACAAAAGAGCTTATTGTTAGTTCTCATGTTTTTTATGTTTTGATTATAACAATTATATTGTAATTAATTCTTAATTTTTGATGCAAATTTGAAGTTTCTATTTGCCTCTAGTTAAATAATTAATGCCTCGAGTTATATGCTTCAATTTCAAATGTTTTCTCTTTGCTACCTCGAGGTAAATATGTTTTGGTTTAGAGTTAATAAGTGTTGAAAAGGTTTGCCTCTAGGTATATTATATATGCCTTGAGTAATCAAGTTCAAATGTTTTAAATCTTTTCTTCGCGCCAGAGGTACCTCGAGTCGTTTATTCACATGCCTCTAGGTTATTTTTCCTTGATAAAACAATTTTCGAATTTGCCTCTAGTCACTTAATAATTGCCTCAAGGCATTTTCTTTATACCTCCAGGCATCAATTTATTTGATCTAATGCCAAACTCGTTATTATGCTCAAATTGATTTATGCCTCTAGTCATCTCATAATTGCCTCTAGGCAATATGACTCTAGGCATCCCATACATGAATCAAGGCAAATTATTCTTTTATCCATTATTTTGGTGCTTTTGTTTTTTCCTCCAATCAAGTAATACTTGCCTCTAGGCAACTTGACTCAAGGCATTTTATTTATGCCTCCAATGAAGACGTTGTGCCATTTCAAACTCTGATAAAGTGTTTGCCTCTAGTCACTTAATAATTGCCTCAAGTCACATGACTTAAGGCATCCAATGCATGACTCAAGGCAAACTCGTCAAACACGTTATTTTGCTAAAATCGACTTTGCCTCTAGTCAAGTAATAGTTGCCTCTAGGCACATGACTCTAGGCATCATATTTTGACTCAAGGCAAAATCTCTCCAACATGATTTTCAACCAACTTATTCTTACCTCGAGTCAAGTTAAAATGCCTCCAGACAATATGCCTCTAGGCATGTTCTTTTTAACTAGAGTCATATCTCTTTGATTTTCAAATCACCATCTTGAGAAAATCTAAATCAATTGATTATGATTTTATTTCTTCAAATCATTACTCATTAATATTCTTAAATGATTTTAATCAGTTTGCTAAATGAGTTTCAGATGATTATATCAAAGATTAACAACAAATTGTCATAAAGCAATTTGTGTGTCAAAGAGCATTTAATGTAATTCCTAAATCAAGTCATATTCACGATAACCAATCCTCTGATCATTTCAAATTTTTGCTGCTATTCCATCTACGTAATTAATGCTATTTCACAATAGGCAAAAACAAAAGGAATGAAGAGAATGTCGTGACGGAAAATCCACCTGGATTATTAACGATGAAAGTGTTAACCAAGCATCATCTGTCTAACGGATATATTCAAAGGTCACAACGGTTAATCTTCAAGCTTCACCAACGGTCATTAATTGCAACAACTATAAATACCAGAAGCATTCAATTCGCCAACTACCAAAACTCAATGCATTCAACACAAACTTATTGCAATCTACTATTTTATTAGTTTCATTTAATATCTTCAGATATTTCTCTGTTCTTCAATTTTTATCATTTATCCACTCAGTGAGGAGTTTAAACACTATTTGATTATTTGTTTAGTTGTTAAATCTTAAGGTTGTGGAACCTTAAGTGTGGGTGTACAATTACAACTTGTAAGGGGGAGTGAGTCCTAGTAAAAAGATCATCTCGAGTACAGAGTGTGTAATTGTGTCTGTGTTTATTTGGTTACAACTTGTAAAGAGGAGTAAGTCCTAATGAGAGTATTACTCGAGAGTTACAGAGTGTGTAATCAAGTTTCAAGATAGTGAAATTCCATAGTGTTTCTGGGGACTGGACGTAGGTCAAGAGTTGGACCGAACCAGTATAATCTCTTGTGTTCATTGTTTTTCTCTTTGTCTCTGTTTTATGTTCTTGAGCTTTAGCGAAAGATTTTTTATAATCACCTATTCACCCCCCTCTAGGTAATATTCCATCTTCACTTGTGGGACAAGCCAAAATCATATAAAAAATGAGCAGATTTCGTTTAGCCGTAAAAGACACAAGAAAAGTCAAAATAACTTAAAGAAAAAGAGAAGAACACATGTCATAAAGTAAAGTCAAGTTATGGGACAATAGGATTTTACTTGGGGAAATATTTGCACGGTAATAAGTCATTATTTAAGGACATTTTAGTCCTCATTTTGCTACCCCAAGTCGTCCCACAAGAGAGAAGAGATAGTGAAGAGAAACTCATACACTTAGAAAGAAGAAGAAGGCACACAAGTTGGAGATCAAGGTAAGTATGTCCAAAATCACGTTAAGATAGCTTTCTGTCTTCTTCAATCTCCATAAATATCCTTCAATTTTTCATGAAAAAACCTAGTATGATGTTGTTGGAGATCAAGGCCGAACCCATCTAGAGCATCAAGAGGAAGAACTCCAAGTGAAATCAAGTCACAAGAGAAGTCACCAAACTAGCCTCTTATAACCTTGTAATATGGATTTTGGGTGATTTTTATAAAAGTGGCTGAAAAAGGAATGATGTTTTGGTAAAAGGAGGCTCTGCCCTAATCACTAAAAAGGGGTTATCAAATGATTAAAGTAAGTTTAATTGTGCTAAAGAGAAGATAAAGCCAAAAGATGAACAAATATGAAGCTAAAAGGGAAACTATGTTTATTGTTTATGATTTGTGAATTTCGTCCAGCAAGGTATACATGAAGTTATGTTGTGATTTTAGTCTTTTTGATAATACCAAAGTGTTTAGCATGAAATTTTGTGTGGGGTTAAGTTGGAAACATGATTTTAGAACTTCAAAACCCTAAATAACAAGAAATAAGGAATCTGCCAGTTCTGGGAAATTCTAGGCAGTTGTACTTGGTAAATAGTTTTAAAATAGTAAACAATGTCTGATGGCCATGAAAGTTTACATGCTTAAATTAGACATCTTGGTTTCAATTTGGTATACAATTTTGTAATTTTTTGAGATGTCAACTGAAAGTTATGAATTTTTGAAATTAGTCCCGAAACTAGATTTTTGTCTATAACCAGTGAGTAAAGTTTTTACACAAAAAAGGATACGAATGTTTGTGGCCTCTGAAGTATTTTTAATAAAAACTAGACATGTCAAGGTCTAAATGGCCACTGGAATCACGTAATTGAAGTTTTCTAGAATTAATTATGAATTAAAGGCATAATTTCTAAAATTTCTGGAATTATGGTCAAATTTCTTGAAAATAAGAGGAGAGTGATATTTCTGAATAAAATGGAGTGTATTTTCTTTGTTTAGGGCAAGTACATATCCGGAGTAATTTTCGGACGCCGGTAGAATTTTATTAATTACTGATCAGCTACCAAACAGTAACTATTCACTTGTATACTCTATGTTACCCGTATGTTTGTTATCCCATGATTGAGGAACATGTCTTGTGAGTGGGACATGTGTTTGAGATGTAGGGCCTAGTGGACTGTGTGTCCTTGGGTCACTACTGAGCCGGTGATGCATTCAGTATGGTTAGGTTTGAGGCCCGGCTATTGTTATTTTTCCTAGCCGGGGCTTATGTCTATAGGTTGTCCAACATTATTATGTGTTCTGAATGCATGTGGTATGTATTGTCATTGTTTGATGATGTGATTTTCCTAATTATGGTTGTATACATGCACTGTGTTAGTTCTCTATGTGTTTTGATGATAATTGACAATTGTAAATATGTATGGATGTTTTTGGACAAGTCAAATGATTGGTGAAACTTGTTGTTTCTTTTAATCTAAAACATTCTGTCAGCGACAAACTCGAGCCTAGATTTTGTAACCTCGAGTTTGCTACTGACAAAGGACAAAACTCGCTAGTTTGCATTTTAAACTCGAGACTGGACCTTGAAAATGAACTTGAGTGTTCTCCAAAGTTTTCTCATATTTTGAGTAAACTCGAGTTTACAATTGGAAACCTCCGATTTGTGAGAGGCCGAGAGCATTCTGATTTTAAAACACTTTTAAACTTGAACCTATTAGTTTTAAACCTCAGGTTTGCACCTCCAGAGAAAGTCTTCAATGGTTTACATAACCCGTAAACTCGAGCCTGTTATAACAAACTTGAGTTTACCTCTGGCGGGAAGGATTTTCAAAATTATGAGATATTCTCAAAGTCTATACTATTTCATTCTGAGTATAGTTTTTCAAATTTGAAAAATCTCAAGAGTTTACAAAACATGTAAACTCGAGTTCATCATCGCAAACTCGAGTTTACACTTGGCCGAGCCTTCAAGAAGTTTAACCAAAGTAAACTCGAGACCGTACTTCATAAACCTCCAGTTCACTTCAGGCCGAGAGCATTCAAAGTTTTTGAACTAAACAAACTCGAGGTTAACCTTCATGAACTTGAGTTTAAGTCTTACAGAGAGCAAAGCCTTTCTTTAACGTAAGAAAACTCTAGAGTTTGCACTTGAAACCTCGAGTTTACATCCGAAAGCTAAAACTAAGTTTTGTCTTGAACAGTGTCAAACTCGAGCTTGTCTACTAATAGACTCGAGGTTGTGCTTATGCTCAAAGATGCTCCATAGTTCAAAATCGCGACTTCCTCTCTGGATGGAGGAAACTCAAGTTCTCTGATTGGAAACTCGAGTTTAAACCAACCCAAGAGCAAAGAAGTTCTATTGTGATAAACACCTCCGGTTTTTGAATACAAACCTCCAGTTTAGAAGTTTTGAACTTGAAACGCTTTTACATATTGAAGCTTCAAACTCGAGCCTACTAGAACCAAACTCGAGTTTACATCGTTGTTTCAGAAATTCAAATCTGACGAATTTGGAAAACATTCTGTTTGATCTTAATACTCGCAATGTTATTCTCTCGATATTCCTAACTATGTTTAATGACTTTATTAGTGAATTTTAGATGGTTTAGAGAATATTTTTTGAAGGGTTAAAGGAAAAAGCAAAAAGCAGTTTAGTTCATTAAATGCTATGTCTAGAAAGTTGCATACTTTTTGGTAATCCATCTGCACACGGTTGCAAAGCATTAATAATGATTTCTACAACAAGCAACTGCTCCTCCAACGGATTAATTCAGAGGAAGTCAACTCTGAACACTTGGACAACTGTATTAAGTGGAGATTAGAGAGAGAAGAAGACCAAAGCTACTCCTAACCACTGCAGATCATCTCCAACGGTCTAATTAACAACGCAACGGTCATTTAATGTTATCTGACTATAAATAGAGTTGCATTCAAGTTTTCTCAACAACTACAATAGCTGAAAACGAAACTCATTCAAGTCTTGCATTTATTCCTTGAGTTTTCAACTGTGTAATATCTTTTGAAACATAAGCTTCAGTGTTTATCATTATTCACTCTTAGAGAGAGTTTCTATCTATAAATCATTTATTGTAAAGAATCACAAGTCAAGGGGACTTGGTGATTTGAGAGTTCATTGATTACAACTTGTAAAGGGGAGTGAGTTCTAGTGAGAGAATTACTCTTGAGTACGAGTGTGTAATCAAGTGTTATAGTGAAAATCCCAAAGAGTCTGGGGACTGGATGTAGGTCAAGTTGTTAGAACCGAACCAGTATAAATCTCTGTGTCCAGCTGCTCTTCTCTTTGCTCTGTCCGTCTCTGTTTTTATTACTTGAAAACAAAGTTATCTTCAAAAAATTTTAGGATACCCAATTCACCCCCCTTGGGTATTTAGCTCCACTTACACACCGCATACATATTGTACATGAGTTTGACAGTTACTCTGGGATTCAATTTTGAATCCCAGACCATCCCAAAGATACAGGTGTTTCTGGTTGAGCTATCACGAGAAAAAGATGTAAGGGCATGAAACTGAGGGTTGAAGAAATAGGAAATGCCCTATCGTCTTTTTTACTTTATATTTTGAATGACTGTATATATTTATTTTGGATCATTGTACCCTATTCCTACGGGAATTATTTATTGTTTACTTTTCGTACTTTTACAAAGTATCATGTATTCGTTCAAACCGATCCTATACTCTGTTGTGTAACACTCTAATATATTTGTGATGGAATAACTAAATGTAAGGTAACAAATATGTAAAGGGTCCCTTTATCTGCCACCTGAGAGGATGAGGCCGGGTAAGGGTGTAACAGTCTACCCATGCGGGGGTATGAATGTGATTGTATATATGGATTAGCTAACATCCAATGATGTATCCTTGCAATGCAAGAAAGGAGTCGTCCAATTTAACGCTTGCTCAGTAATTAAAGAAATTCCTAAAGGTCTATTAATGTTGTCAGTGGCCCAGGTTGAGAGAAGTGTAAGTAAGGGTTGTGAAGCCTTCATCGTGTTCTTCTCAATTCAGGTGGAATCAATGGGAAATATTAAGAAAATCAAAGTGGTTAAAGAATCTTCTAATGTGCTCCCTGAAGAGCTGATTGGATTATCTCCAGATTGAGAAGTTGAGTTTGCTATTGAGTTAGTGCCAGAGACACAGAGCCAATTTCCAAGGCTCCTTACCGGATGCCACCTGAAAAGTTGGCTAAATTCAAGAAGCAGATTGAGGATTTATAAAAAAAAAGGCTTTTATTCGATATCTCCATGGGGTTCACCATTTTTTTTGTGAAGAAGAAAGATGGCAACATGAGGCTTTACATTGATTATTGACAGTTGAATAAAGTCACTATCAAGAATAAGTATCCATTACCAAGGATAGATGATTTGTTATATCAACTTGTAGGTTCATTGGTGTTTTCAAAAATTGATCTGAGATCAGGTTATCATCACTTGAGGGTAAAGGCAGAAGACATTTTGAAGACCACTTTTCGTACCAAGTATGGCCATTATGAGTTCTTTGTCATGCCTTTTGGATTAACAAATGCGCCAGCGGTGTTCATGGATTATATGAATAGGATTGTCAGACCTTATTTGAATCAATATGTGGTGGCATTCATTGATGATATCCTTATCTATTCAAAGAGTGAAAAGGAATAATGAGAGCATCTTTGAGTAGTATTGCAAATTCTAAGAGAGCATCATTTATATGTGAAGCTGAGTAAATGTCAATTTTGGTTGAGAAATGTGAAGTTTTTGGGTCATGTGGTCTTAGCTGATGGAGTAGCAGTGGATCCTAGCAAGGTTGATGCTGTGTTGAAGTAGGAACCACCTAAGTCTGTGACAAAGGTGGTCAGTTTTGTAGGATTGGCAGGTTATTATCGTTGTTTTATAAAGGGATTCTATAGGATTGCCGCACCACTCACCAAATTGACTAAAAAAAGCAACCATTTATTTGGGATAAAAAGTGTGATGTAGCTTTTCAAGACCTGAAGAACTAGTTAACCATAGCACCTGTTCTTATCATACCACCTACATAGGCCATACATGATGTATACAAATGCATCATTGAAGGGCTTGGGGTGTGTGTTCGTGCAAGATGGTAAATTTGTGGCTTATGCATCCCAATAGGTGAGGCCTCATGAAGAGAACTACCCAGTGCATGATCTAGAGCTTGCAAATATTGTTTTTTCCCTGAAGATCTGGAGGAATTATCTCTATAGATCTTAATTCGAGATCTTCAGTGACCATAAGAGTTTGAAGTATCTTGTTGATTAGAAGGAGTTGAACAACCGACCGAGAAGATAGATGAAGTTCTTCAAAGATTATGACTTTGATTTGAAGTATCTTCTAGGAAGGCAAATGTAGTTGTTGATGCCTTTAGCTAGAAGTCAATACACATGTTTCATATGTGTGTAATTGAACATCATCTCCTAGAAGAGTTATCAGAGGTTTATCTTAAACCAAAATCAGAGGTGATTGTGAGTACAATACTTGGGAATTTTGACTTTTATGGTGACTTGAGCATAGCCCAGATGGAAGATGACTGATTGCTAAGGATCAGAAAAGAGTTAGAGAGCAGTGAAGTAACTGATGACGATATTGAAGATACAGGTATATTGAGGTACAAGAAGAGGATTTATGTTCCAGACAATGAGGAAATCAAGAAGACAATTCTTGAAGAGGCTCATCGGAGCAAGTATAACATCCATTCAGGAATCGCTAAGATGTATCAAAATCTAAAGCAAGGGTATTTGTGGCCTAAGATGAAGCTTCATGTGACAAACTTCATAATGAAGTGTCTGAATTATCAGAAGGTGAAGATCGAACTTCAAAAGCCTCTAGGGTTACTTCAACCTTTAGAGGCTCCCCAGTAGAAGTGGGACAACACTTCCATGGATTTCATTGTGGGATTACTGAAGACTACAATGCACCATAACGCCATATGGGTCATTGTAGACAGATTGACGAAGTTAGATCATTTCCTTCCGATCCATATCAAATATAGCTTATAAAGGCTAGCTCAGTTGTATGTGGATTGGATTGTCAGGTTGCATGGTGTACCCACAGAAATTGTGTCTTGGGAAGGCGTTGCAGGAGGCAATGGGGACTACGTTGAAGTACAGTACGGCTTATCATTGACAAATTGATGGTCAGAGTTAATCTGCATTCTAATCATCTGTAACTCATCAACAAACTGATTAAGTGAAGTTAAGATCAAGGGATAAGGGTCTTAAATGCCATGGAAGTTTTCACTCAGGAGCACTGGTAAGACGAAAGTTTTTTTTGGACAAAAAATGCCACGGAAGTTTTTACTGAGGAGCAATTTTGCCCCGCAAGTTTTCACTAAGGAGCACTTTTGCCCCAGAAGTTTTCACTAAGGAGAAATTTTTCCCTTCTGTCCCCAAATATTAAATTTGACTATTAAATCAGTCAAAGACCACACATTTTATGCCTTGAAAAGGTCAAACTTGGAGCCAGAGAAGGAGATCCTTGAGATGTTGAGCTCAAGGCGCCGGAATTTGTGAAGCCGAACTGGTCAAAGGGACTGAAAGGTTAACTGTCACAAAACCCAAAGGAAGCATCACTTATTATCTAAGCAAATGATCAGTCTATACAAACGTAAATATTATCACTATTGATTTGTTTTCTTGAACCAATTTTTGGAATAATTCATTTCTCGTTTTGCGTTTCATTTGCATTTTGTGACGAGACCTTCGGTCCCTTTGACCGCTTTGGCTTCACAAATTCTGGCCACCTTGATTTCAACATTTGAAGGATCTCCTTCTCTGACTCCAAGTTCGACCTTTTCAAGGCATGACATGTGTGGTCTTTGACTGATTTAATAGTCAAATTTAATATTTGGGGACAAAAGGGAAAAATTGCTACGTTTTGTAAACTTCCGAGGCAAAATTGCTACATCTTGTGAACTTCCGTGGCATTTTTGGTCCAAAAAAAACTTCCGTCTTACCAGTGCTCCTGAGCGAAAACTTTCATGGCATTTAAGACCCTTATCCCTAAGATCAATAATGATAGATGATATGAAGAATCCAAAAACATACTTAGAGATTTTCATAATATCGTTAAGCATTTTCAAAAACAAAGACATATTGGCTCAAGTCAAAGTTATCACTTGCTCGAGTCAATCCATCGTTCAAGGCATAGAGAAGATTTGAAAATGTTGTCAGACTCGAGGCAACAAAAACCTTGACTCGAGTCTAAGCTTAGGCTCGAGTCAACCTCACATGATCATTCAAAGACACGAAGACCTTTAACTCGAGGCCAAATATTGAGGCTCGAGGCGGCTATTTTGGCTCGAGTCAATATTGGTTTTTAAACATAACGGTCAAAACTTCAGGCTAGAGTCAAAGCAACTGGGTCGAGGTAAACTGAACTTTAATTGTGAAAAGTATTTAAGATCAAAGCCCATTGGCTTGAGTCTCAAAATTCCCTGGCTCGAGTCTAGCCACAAACTCAAGGCAGACTTCTCAGAGGCTCAAGGCAACATGACAAAATAGTAATAGATAGAAAGAGAGTGACTCGAGGCAATAAGTATTGGCTCTAGCCAATCTGACAGCAAAAGGTTTTTACTGATAAAACCAATTTTTGACTAAGTTTAAATTATTTTTGCTTAGATCTTTGATCATACACTGTTTCCAAAGGTTCATCATCATCAAAACACATATAGAGAACTAACAATAGCCACATATTATTTTTCTAATATTGGTTATATTGGTTTGTGTGGAAGAAATTTAGGGTGAAATTGTGTCCATCTCTCTCATTCCTGGCCTAGATTTTGAGTCCATTCTCCCTGTTACAATATATCGGTGGTGGCATGAAAGGGGACAATATTCTTGAAGTGATTAGCTAACCTTGGCCAGATATACTAGCATTGATAGGTTGTACCACGTCCTAAAGATATAAGAACAATCCGGATGGATGAGTGAGAGTGGTTTGTAATTGTTGTTTATTATTATGTATTAGTTAATTATTGAGAATATTATTATTATGTTAGTAAACCTGCTTCTCTAACTTGCAATCCTTTCCTACATATTTTATAAATTAATTTTGGTTACAGGAGCTTTATGTCTCACCCCATCATTATTATTATTTTTCATGTGAGAACTCTAATTTTACTAAAGGTCAAGGCAAGCAGCCAAAGGTATAGGAGTTGTAAGCTTTGTAGGCTCTTTTAGTATTGGTGTTGTTTTGATTATTATATTGTGATTCTAGGGCCCTCATGTTTTCAAAATACTATACTAACTGTTTTTGGATGAATGTTCATCTACTGTAGGACCGAAGGTCTTATTTTATACACTATAATATTTTGGGAGATCCATAATCATATCTTACTCAAAAATTGTTTCGTGTAGACCCCTTGTTGTAGGGTTTGTGTTATAAGACTCGTAGGCTATGTATTTTTCTATTCGATAATTTTGCTCGGAGTTATGGATTTTTCAGTAGTGGGTTTGTGATCAAAATTTGTGCCCTGAACTCGATGTGTGTGTTGTTGAAAAGAAAAGGGTTTTCTATTATCACTTGTTAAACATGTTTTATAAAAATATCATGGTTAATAGTTGTTTGTGGCAAAGGGTCTTTCCAACTTTTATTAAATTTAAATCCACATCTAACCCTATGGAATTTAAATATTAAAGTTTTTTTAAAAAAATTACCTTGGACTTGCACCTCAAACCCCTGTCAACCTTGAAGACAACCGTCGTCGTTATTCGGGTCCCAGGACTCCTCCTTATCCAAGAACCGCTCCATCTCGTTGAGAATGGGAATGCTGAAGTCAAACTCCTCATTCTCCTTGTAGTCGGTCAAACCGATGTCATCCCCTCAACCCTGAATAGGCAAGCACTTGTAGGGTCCCCTCCTATGGGGTTGTCCGTTGTGGCTACCCTCAGGAGTAGTTGTGGTAGGGTCGCCTCCCCGTGATGGCACGGGGACATTTCTACGGTTGTGCTGCCCTCAATCGCCCCTACCACCGCCCCTCTACTACTTGCTCTCCCACGTAGAATTGGTCTCGGGACGCTCAACCTCCTTCCCCTTATCATTATCTCTCCCAAAGCCGTAATAACTTATTTATTATAAAATAATACTTAAAAAAATTATAATAATATATGAAAAATTGATATAAAATAGTTAACTTTACTAACCTAAAGCGACTAACTTCGTAAATGCTTGAGTAGAATCTCGGAGATGTAGCAAAATCTTCTAGAGGGTACGTGAGAAACGAATTTGTGAAACTATTAGGCGAGGAATGGCGGCGTGTTTAAAGACTTCACATTTGTAGCAATTTTACTAAAAAAACCACTACGAAGTGTTGATCTTTGTAGTATTTTTAAAAAAAAAAAAAAAACATTACCTCAACCGCTACAAATGAAGAAATCATACATCGTTCATCATGAAACTTTGTAGCAGTTTTTCATAATGCTAGAAACGTCCGGACTCTTGACATTTTGTAGTGGATTTTATGTATCTTGCTACAAATATGTGGATTGTTTATATTCTATAGTAGTTCTTGTGTATAACCGCTACAAATGTTTGTATTATGTAGCGGTTCTTATGTAAAAATCGCTATAAATAAACCGCTACTAATGGCGAGCCATAAGGCACCAAGCTAGAGTCACATTTGTCGCGGTTTGTATAAATAAACCACTACAAAATAACTGCTACAAATTTGGCGCCAAATTGGTGCCATATTTTGTAGTGGTTATTTTCTAATAACCACTGTAAAGGTCATTCACAAACTAGTACCCACTTGGCGCAAGTATATCGTAGCAAATTTGAAGCAGTTTTAGTTTAAACCACTACAAATTCTTATATTTGTAGAGCTTTATGTTAAGGGTAAAGGTGTAAAAATGCACATGAACTTTTACCCAAGGTGCGCTCAGTATCATATGATTTTTAGAGGTGCAAAAATGCACATGAACTTTTAAAATCAAAGCAAAAATCCCATTACAATTAAATTCCCTTAACAAACGTTAAGTACAGTGTGAAAACACAAAAATACCCCGGAACTCAAAATTTCCTGGTTTTCAACCTATGACCATCGCCCTTACTAAAAAATCTCTCAGTCACATCTTCTTCTCCTCCTCTCCTCCGGTGAGCTCCATCCACTATTCATTTTTCTGGAAAAAACTCACCTCTCAATTGATTCTAGATCTTCAATTCACAAACTTCAAATCGCATAAAACTTTAGAGAGAACATAAAACATAATTTTAAAACAACAAACCTATTTTTTCTATCATTGTTGCAAACTTCATCCAAACCAACAAAATCATCAACAAAGATTTTGAAATCCGAATTCAAAATTGAACCGGAAAAATGAACTAGAACCCAGAAATATAGAAAAAACAAAATAATCATCCAAATCAACAAAATCATCAACAAAGATTTTGAAATCCAAATTCAAAACTGAACCAGAAAAATGAACAAGAACCCAGAAATATAGAGAGAGAAAAAAAAAACAAAATAAAACTAGAGCATAAATGATGAAGGAAGAATAAGAACCCAGAAATAGTCAGAATCACCTTTGTTGTGACTAATCGTTGGTGAGCTCCTCCTCTTCACCATAGCCACCGTCGTCGGAAGCTTTCAAGAGGAGAAAAAAATTAGAGTGCATCGCGATCAAAAGAGGGAGCAAGATTCGAACCAGAGAGCTCAGATCGGACCTTCCTCCCATCACCTTCCTTAGCGAAACGGGAGAGAGGCAGAGAGCTCGTAACAACCACCATCGCTCACCTCCAACACCACCCATCGAGCTACACTTATCATTGTCACCGAAGGTGGAGGAAAGAAGGATTGATTTTGGAAGACAGATAGTTCGACGCCGCCGTTGGCATCTAAGAAGAGAATGGAGAAGATGAAGGAGTAAGTAGAGTGACGATGAGGGAGACGACGACATTCTGCTTCTGGTCGAAGGAGCTAGCGGGGGTGATAGATCTGAAGGGAGGACCGAGGATTCGAACGGCGATGAAACTAAAGAATGAGAAGGAAAGGTTTCAAGGAATCTGGAAAAAAACAAAAAAGAGGGAAGGGCAAGGTTGGAATTACAAAAAATTTGGTATTTTTGTTTTTTAAAATGACGTGGAGCCCACCCTGAAAGTAACGTCAATTACGGAAATTTAACAGCACGTGTATTTTTGCACCAATTTTGAGAGTTCATGTGTATTTTTGCACCTCTGAAAAGCATATGATATTGGGTGCACCTTGCGTAAAAGCCCATATACATTTTTGCATCTTTACCCTTATTTTAACCACTACAAATAAACCGCTATAAATTGATAGTTTTTTTTTTTAGTAATTTGCTAGAAGTTTTTCTACCTCCCAACAAGAGTTTCCTTTAAGGCGTGCTCGGTTGGAGGAGAGGGTATATGCTCCCCTCCCCTCATTTAGTTTAAAATTTTAGAGGAACCATCCCTCTCGTCCCCTCTAAAACACTCATTTTGGCTCCCTTCCAAATTGGGGGATTTTGGAAGGGAGCCAAAATTTTGAACCATTTTATCCTTATAATTTATGTCATATTCCAATAATGTCCATGATAAAAAAAAATATTACGATAAATAAAAATACTATTATTATTAAAATATTTTATTATAAAATAAATTCAAAAAATAATATATTATTATGTAAAAATTATTAATATAAAATTTATTTAATATAAAAAAACAGTTTTACGAATACAAATAATTATAAATAACAATTTATCCTGAGATTTTGTCTTTGATAGACACCAATGCGTCGTTTGATCTATGTAGTCAACTCCATCTAGTGTGATTAAGACTTGTGTTGTTGTTGTATAATATATGCTATTATAATTTTGAATAAAAAAATTATTATAACAAAAAAATATAGTATTATTCAATTAATTTAATAAAAATAATTTTTTATAATAAAAACATTATTATGAAATAAAATTTAAGAAAATTATATTTTTATGAATAAAACAGATTTTATCATTTAAAAATATATTATTATGAAATTAATTTAAAATGAAAAATATATTTTCATAAATAAAAAATTATTATAATTATGAAGTACGTTAGTATTTTAAATAAAAATATATTTTAATAGATAAAAATGTTATAATGTATTGTTATAATTAAAAAATATATTATTTTTTAAAATATAATTAAAAATATATTATTATGAAATTAATTTAACATAAAAATATATTACTATAAAAAAATATTATAATAAAAAATTTTAATGTTATAAATTTAATTTTAAAAAATATATATTATTCAAGATAAATAATATTGTCGCATGTTTAAAATATATTATTATAATAATAATAAATAAAATATTATTATATTAGTTAGATAAGATGTAAATTAATTAATATAACATATAAATAAAACAAATATAACTAAATATGTTAGGGTATAATGGTAAATTATTATCATTCCTTCCTGCCCCTCCTCTCTTAAACCAAACAAGAGATCATCAAAAACCACTCACCACCTCTCCCTACTAATTAAGCCAAACAAGATAACCCCCTACCCTTTCCTTCCATTCCCTCCCCTCCATCCCCTCTCTTGGAACCAAATAGGCCTTTAAAGTCTTCCACATCTTTACATTGGATCAAAAAAAAAAAAAAAAAAAAAAAAAAAAAAAGATCTAAAGATTATCACTGTAAGGATCTTCTTAGAACTAATATGAAGGAGATAAATCAGTGTGATGTAGAGCGGAAATCGGGCCGGGCCCATCGGGCCAGCCCATCGGGTCGCCGTTTAAGCCCGGCCCCGTAGGGCTCGGGCTTGAAAAATATGCATGAAATTTGAAATTGGCCTGCGGGCTCGAGCTTACTATAGGGCCTCGGGCTTAATCGGGCTACCCGTTAGACCTATTATCGTAGCATTTTCATTTTTAAAAAAAATAGTCAAAGAGTGAAGGATAGTCTTCTGCTCAAAGTGAAGCACAATCAAATATCTATGAAATTGATGATAGTGATGAAGAAGGTGACAATTGACAATGATAGTGGTATGCTTTTATATTTTATGTGAGTTATTTAATGTTGTTTAGTTTAATGCTTCTTATGTTTTATGTGAGGCAATTATGGACAATGGTTTGTTTTTATTATGAATTAATGAATGCGTTTATTTGTTGGATGATTTGTATTGTTTAGATATTAATGTTGATAATATTTATTTGATAGATTAGAACTTTAATAGTTGCAATTTACTAATTATATTTCTTTAGAAAAAACCCAGAAAAAAAAAATAGTTAAAATTTGGAATAGTAATTTTCGAGGGCCTATGCAGAGGAGGGCCGCCCGCCCCTGGTACTATCGCCGGGCTTTGAAAAACAGAGATGTTTTCCTTATCTCGGGCCCTGTCGGGCCCAGGCCTGGAGGGCTAGGGCACTGTAGGGCCGGGCCCGCCCGCCCACGATTCTCGGCTCTCTTTGTGATGTTGAAATTGAAACCTTTTTTGATGCAAAACATCCTTGATGTGGGGTTGTTGAAGGCCAAAATTCTTTTCACTCATTTGGTTCTTCAAACAAACGATCTCGAGTTTCTTTCATCTTTGATTTTTTTTTTCTTTTTTAATAATAATGGCTATGATAATTCTTCCTATGTTTTACAGAGGACTGCTCAAGCAAAAGTGTCACATCTACCCAAGGCAAAGAAACTTAAAAGAGCTAATTCTGAGGTAAGCCAGAAGAAGAGAACCTTGTGTGAAACTTGTATTAATCTATGTCCTCCAATAAAGAAGGTGTGTTTTGTCAAACTTCAATATGGTTCATGCTCAGAAACATATATTGGAACAGGTCACTTGGGAACCTATTATAAAGAAAATAATGATAGCAACAACAAGTCATTCCCTTTCTGGTAGGGCTCTGGAAGATGCCCCAAAGCTTCCATAGGAGCCATGAAAATCTTAAGTTGGAATTGCCGTTGATTCAAAAAATCTATGGCAGTTCAAAGATGCAAGAGGCTAGTCACAATGCATAATCATGATTTTGTTTACCTCTTGAAAACAAAGATTTCATTGGATGCCGCTTACAGTTCTTTATCTATGTTAGCTTTTTCTAATCATTATGGATATATTCTATTGGAGGTTTAAAAAATGTAGTTTACAAAATTATTTTGAAGGTTTTATGTTTGAGAATGAAAAAATTTCTGGGGAACTACATTGCTCCATATCAGTGTGCTTTTCTCAAAGGCAGAGCTATTATAGATAATATTTTATTGGCAGCAGATCTTATGAATCAAGTGTAAAGTGCTAAACGAGGAAGAAATTAATGACTTTAAAAGTGGATTTTTCAAAGGCTTTTGATAGACTCCCATGTGATTTCATATATGTTGTGATGAAGCGAATAAATTTTGCTGATAAATGGACTGCCTTAGTAATGCAATGCATAACTGCTGTGCAATATCAAGTGATCTTCAATGGACAAATCTCGAATCCTATAAATCCTAGTAGAGGGATAAGACAAGGAGACCCTCTCTCCCCTTGCATTTATATCCTAGCAGCAAATGTACTCGATCTTCTGCATTTGAACTCTTTTGAACAGTCTAGGAATCTAAAAGGAATCATAATTTGTAATAATGCCCAGTATCACATTTGCTCTATGCTGATGATTTCAGTTTTCTTCTGAGTGTATCGATCAGAGTATGAACTCAATTAAGGCTTCTCTTGTTATTTAATCATCTTGGTCTGGAAAAGCCCTCAATATCTCAAAGTCCTCAATCATCTTCAGCCCCAATATCCCAAATGCTCGGGAAATACACTATTCACAGTTCTTTGGAATCAATTTTTCAGATAGATTAGGGAAATATCTTGGAACATGGGTGTGGATCCAGGTAGAAACAAAACACATGTCAATTCGCAAGTCCCTAATTCCATTGAATCAAGGACACTGTAGCTTGCAAGGCCTGACTTGTATCTCAGGCTTCTAGACTTACTCTTATTAGATATGTGCTTTCGGGAGTTAATCTTCATGTGGTCTCATGTATAAAACTTCTGCAATGTATCTATAATCAAATTGATTCTAGATGTTCAGATTTCTTCTGGGCAACCAATGGCGATAGGAAAAACATTCACTTGGCAAGTAAGGATTTAAGTTTTAGGTCTACCTCATATGAAGGTTATGGAATCCGATCCATCAGTCAAGTTAATAATGCCTTTCTTGCTAAGCAGATTTGGAGAATTCTCTCGTATGAATCTGGAACGCTAGCATATGAAGCTCTGAGGATAAAATATATTGACATAAATAGTGCTGAATTGTTAAACAATCCTTATAACTCTTCTTGGATATGGAAAGGTATTAGTAAATACACTAATATAGCTACTGATCACCTAAAGTGGAAGGTTGGATCAGGAACCACTATTCCTTTAAACCACCCTTTGTGATTGCCCATACAATCTAGTTCCCCTACCTTTGAGTCCCTTCAGATAGTAACGGATCTATTACTGCATCTTTCATCAACCTGGTGTCCAGTTAGATGGAATACTGACCTTGTGCGATCAATCTATCCTACTCAAATTGCTAATGATATCCTGCAGTTTCCTATCTCTTTCACAAATGTCCAAGATAGATTTGTTTGGAATCTTAGTTCCTAAGGAGAATATTCTGGTAATCGTGGTTTTCGACTACTGAATTCTTCAAACCAGAAGATTTTACATGATTCCTTTTGGAAATTTTATGGTCTCTCTCCTTGCCTATGAAACATATTCTTTTGATCTGGAAATTGCTAAATGAATCACTACTTTCCATGGATGTCTTAGCAAATCATCATTTAAATGTCTCAAGAGATTGCCCCTTTAGCTTTTCACATCCTGAATCTTTGGAGCATCTTTTTATTACTTGTCCTTTTACTAAGGTTGTGTGGTTTAGAGGTTTGTCCATTCAATTTGGTTTTTCTGATCTAGAATCTTTTAAAAGATGGCTGAAACACTCATTAGTCTATATTCATCATGCTGGAAATATGTTTATGATCACCAAAATAATTAAACTAATTGCCATTATCTGGATGAAATAAATCAGGTCATTCAACAAAATACTAGGGCTTCTCCAACTACTGTCATCAAGGAAATTATTCATGCTTCCTCTCTGATTGCCTTTGCTTTCCTTGCTGATTCTGATAAGAAGGCCACAGAGGTAATCCTCTCTCTGAGTACTTATAATTTGAGGAGAATCAATTCTACTGAATGAACTATTATTCTGGGAAAAAAAAGGAAGTTTCACAGGAAGTCTTGCTGTCGATCTGCTTTCAAGGACAAGCAATACAATCCTTACTCTGGAGGAACCTCTCCTCCTAACCTTTTTTGGCTTTGCTTTGTCTTATAGCATCCTTGTCGTGGATTCATAAATGTAACATTTTCAATGTCTTGCCTAAACAAACTCTTCACGGGTTTGTTGAGGGCTAGGAAAAATCTTATCTTTTATCTCCGGAAGGCTAGGAAAATATCTTCAAATATCTTATGCCAAGACATTCTTCTTTCCTTTCTCTTTCTTGATTTTAAGGATATTTTATGTTCAAAGTCATTATTAGCTAGTCATGTTAAACATATTTTGCAATCATGTTCTTGTATGATTGTAGAAATTTGATGTATAAACATTTGATTTTTAATGGATTTTTATTTTTAACCCAAAAAAAAAAAAAAAACCTCTAGCACTACTTCAATCTGCAATGGTTTTAATTTGCTTCACAATATAAGAGAAGGTCATCTAAAAACAGCTGATGAGAAATGGGGATTCTCTTTCTCCCCATTCTTATTGGATTCCACCTTCTTTTGGTTAAAGCATGAATAATTATGTGTATAACTTTTCCATATCTAATACATATAGAGTTAGATTAACTCTTACTATCATCAAGATTTTTTTAATTTAAAATAAAGACTAAATTATACAAAAATCATCTGAATTTTGTTAGTTACACATAACTTTCTTAACATTTTATAGTTTAAATTTAACCCCTAATTCTTTTACCATAAATACTTTATCGTTAATTCACCGCTATCTTTTTAATAAAATTTGTCACGTCAGATTGATATAAGACATGGGGTATCCATGTAATCTAATAATTTTATATAATGTATAGTAATTAGATATATAAACACACATATATTCAAGGGTTAAATTTGTCATTTTAACATTAACAAAATACATTCATTCTCCTCTCTCAATGATGCAATTATTTTTTAACTTGTGATTTCTCACCAACAAAGTACTGTTTTTTCCAACAATTCGTTTCAAATTTTTTTAATTACATTATGGTAGCAAGAAAACAAAAATGAAAAGAAGCATAGAACACAAATCGTCATACGTAGGTAAAAAATATATTATTTGGCATTTGCAATAACCATGAGAAAATGCCAACCCAAATGCTCAATCAGATCAACTTCGCAAATTTAACACCATTTGATGAAGTCTACAAGACGCTAGATTAAAAAGGAAGGTTTGCGGTGTAAAACATGAGATATCCAAATAAGGGTCAGTACTTTTATCTTAGATCAATAGGCTTAGCCTGAATATCTAAGGAGAAGATACTCAGAGGAGCTTGGGATCACTGTGCATGGAATATAGGGGGTGGTGTGTGTGCACAGTGTGGCAGAATGTAAAGTAGTTATGAGTTAGAACGTATACACCTTAACAGTGGTCCTCTGTATTTATAGGGTTTACCGTAGAGGATATCTCGGGCGTGCATGATCTCCAAGGCGAATATCTAGGAAAGTATATTGCGCAGATATAGTCCGGATACTCCAATATTGCTGCTAGATAGAATCCCCCTATAATATAGGATCTCCCTATATTATAGGTGAGCTGTAATCTTTAGTACATCTCCAGTTGGGCCATCCTGGCATTGAGCTGTAGTACAGGTCCGTAACAGAAGCCATGTCTTTAAAGTGCTTAGAAACACAAAGCAGACAGCAAACATAGGAAACGAGGGGAATATAAACTAGGAAAGAATGTTGAAAAAAAAAAAAAAAACCAGCTCTATATAGTAGACAGAACCACAACATCAAGAGACATAAACCCCAAAAAAAAGGTAAGATCGATGGACGAAGAGCCTGAGAGACGAAGACAGCAAGAAGGAGTGAATCTAGACCTTCAATCTGGAATCCACCTTTAATCCATTCTACAAATCGATTGTTCTGATTATGAATCTGAACCTTCCAATTCCAGATCCGAAGGGGGAGAGAGACGTTCAAATAGGAACGCAATGATATTGTGGGGCCGGGTTTGTGCTCTTAGAGTTCTATCATAAGAAGGACCATTTTTTTTTTTTTTTTTTTTTTTGTAAAATGATAATTACCACTCCCTTCTCCCTCTTGTCTTTTTTATAAGAATCAAAATTTAAATTGTCTTGATCTTTTTTATAATATCTTATCTAATATTCCCTACTATTAACGAAAACTTTCAAACCTTTTCATTTTTTATCAACGAGACATCACTCTTATTCAAATCAAACCCATACATTGAATATAATTACCATGCACACCTGTGAAAATCATCGCAACACAAGGAAGTTCCGCTCCAAGCCTCCAGCCCATGAATCACACAAGCAGATATAATACTTCTAGGTCCAAATTCCATAACTTTAAATAAATGGGAAGTTAAAGTAATGCACCTCCATGAAAATCTTAGGCTTGCCGCCCATTATTAAAATCTAGGAATAGAAATCAATTTGAATTCACCCAAATCTCAATATCAAATGTAGACTCTAACTGTGACACCAAAGGGGGGAGGGAAAAAAAACCAAATATGAAGTGGCTATTTTATAACCACTGTCTCAGGGCTCCGATGCCTTCCCAATCATGTTGCTCCTCAAGCCCTCACCTAAAAAATTAAAAAATGTGAGAAGTAACAAGGTGAGATCACTGCCTTAATAACATAATTATTACCCACCTTACTTACAAGCATCACCATGGGTGTGCTAGGTGGGATTACAAATAAAGGTAACATATCTCCACAAACATAACATATAACAGAGGTCATACAGTAACAATTATAAAAGGTTCATTTATTTATTTTCTCTTTACTCAAAACCTCTAACCATTTTTATGTCCTCTTTATTTCCTCCGGCTAGACCTATGGGTAAATTTAATTGATCACATTAAACATTTTGTCAAGCTCCCCACAAGTGTGGCATGGACTAGCCAAAGTCCCACAGAGCACACAAGGGCCATGAGTTCCTCCTGGAGGGAATAATGGATCTGGCTTTCGTCCTTTTAGCTTATCAATGGCAGCATTTTGGTGCAAAATGCACCCCTATTCTTTTTTTTTAAAAAAAAAAACAAAAATAGTATTCACCATCCTGAAGTATTTTAGTACTAATCAATATCCTAAAATATTTTTTTAAGATCCTAAAATAATTTTTCAGGATCACGAATTATTTTTTTTTAGTACCAATCAAGTATCTTTCAAGTATCTTTTTTAGTATCCATCAAGATCCTAAAATATTTTTCCAAGATCATAAATTAATTTTTCAAGATTAGAAAGTATATTTTCAGTATTACTCAATATCCTAAAATATTTTTTCAAGATCTTAAAATATTTTTTCAAGATCATGAAGTATTTTTAGCAGTCAAGTATCTTGAAATATCTTTTTAGTACCAATCAAGATTTCGAAATATTTTTCAAGTCTTGAAAAAATAATTTGGGTATTGACAGTACTAAAAAGATACTTTAGGATAATTGACATATACTTGAAAAATACTTTCTAATCTTGAAAAAAAAAAATGATCTTAGAAAAATACTTGCCAAGTTTCAGACTTATTTCAAATCAATATTTTTTTTAATCAACTACGGTTCAAACTCTTTTTTCTTTTCAATAAGTTTCATATTCATATAATCAATAGATCATTTAATTAACAAATATATCATCAAATTACCAGACTTATATTATTAAATATCAACGTTTGATATCCCTTAAGCTCTTTTTATTTTTTAAAAAAATAAACTCATTTCATTTTTTTCCAAGATATAATTTTTTATTTTATTTTATTAACAGAATTTTTAACCCACATAAATTTCTTCTAAAATAAAAATAAATCATAGAAATTTTCTTGGTCTAACATATATAATAATTTATAAAACACCCTAAATATTATTAAAATCATAAAATTAAAAATTTTAATCAAAACTTTTGTTGATTTTATCAAATTGTAATTTTGACAAAATTGAAGAATGTGTAATTTTTCCCCATAGATATCTATGAAAGATGAAAATTGAGAAAACATTTATTTAATTTTGTGAAATTTAGAATTTTCTCGTTAGTTTACAAAATAGAGTGCGGGAGAGAATGTAGGAGGGAATGAAGAAGATTTCCTTAAGTGTAGTTCAGTATTATTAATTTTATATTCTTTTATTTGGTCATTCTAAATAATTATAATGTTTATTGTTCTTCTTAATAAATATATTTTCCTTCCGGTCTTTCATTCTAATTTTCCCTTCTATGTTTCCTTTCCTACAAGTTCATAGTTTCTAATCACAACAACTCACAAAGGCACAGGTTTTTCAAAAGGCTAATAAGGGATGGAATTATCATATATATACCAAAATATTTCTAAACTTTCCCAACACTATTACAAGAAATGGATTTTACATTCCTAAAAAATGTCTGTTCTTTAAAAAGGGAAGTAAAACATAAAAGTGATGGCATTTTTATATTTATGTACAGAAATTTTGATATATTGGGCATCTCTTTAACAAAAACATATCCATCCCAATTTAGAGTTTTAAGACCTAATATTTTAAAAGTCCGGTCTTAAAAGTCCGACGTTTAAGACCTCATATTTTAAAAGTCCGGTCTAAAAAGTATTTTTTTTTTAAGACCGGTTGCGCATCCGATCTTAAAAGTTCGACTTTTAAGACCGTCTGTAACGAGACCGGTCGCAAATCCGGTCTTAAAAGCATTTTTTATACCCGTGTCGAGTCATAGCATGTTTTTGAAGTTTCTTCAAAGTTTAAACTCGATAGCAGTTTTTTGAGAAAGTGATATGACTCAAGTCATATATGTTTTAACTCGAGTCAAGTGAGTTACAGAGACTTGCAAAATGAACTTTTGAAAAGAATGACTTGAGTTAAGTCAGTATAACTCGAGTCAAGTTGTCATTAAAATTCTTCTCTGATTTGAAAATGAATCATTGACACGAGTCAAATGAGTGGACTCGAGTCAAGTAACTCGAGTCAATAATGGATGACTCGAGTCGGATGTATCGTTTTGAAATCTTCATTCTCGTAATCCGTAATTCATTGAATATACTTTGGGTACTTCAAATTACTAATTTCTACTATTCTTGACAAAGTTTAATGAGTTTACTAGTGAGTTTCATATCAGTTTAATGTTGTTTAAACTTCAATTTACTCTAAAGCAAATCTGTGTCAGAGATGCATTAAATTCTTAGCAAAGATGAAGCACGAAAGTGGAAATTGATCTTCTGAGCAACTATAAAGCACTTCGGTCATTTCCAGTAAACATTCTAACTGAGTCTCAACGGACAAATGGAATGTCAACAGAGAATTACGGCTAACATCGGAAGAATACAAAGAGACGAAGTAACGTTCAACTTCAACGAATATATTCATTACTCTCAACGACTCATTAATCTCTCTTCAACGGTCATTAATGCCATCTACTATAAAATCCGAAGCATTCAATTCTTCACCTACGAAACTACGGACATTCAATTAGCAATTTAAGCATTTACTGTTTCTACTCTTACGACAATATCATCGGATATTTAAATCTTCAATGTTTATACATCTTCTCTTTTAGAGAGTTTACTATTGATTATCAATCTTTACAAGAATCTCAAAGTATTGGGACTTTGGAATTGGGACAATTGATTATAACTTGTAAGGGGAAGTAAGTTCTAGTGAGAGAATTACTCTTAGAGTTACAGAGTGTGAATCATTTGAGTTAGTGAAATCCCGGAGAATCTAGGGACTCGATGTAGGTCAAGGATTTGGACCGAACCAGTATAAATCTCGTGTGTCTAATCTTTCTCTATCCCTCTCTATTATACTCTGTTTTCACTAGTTAGTTTCAGAGGTTTTTCGAAGAAAATTTTATATCACCCAATTCACCCCCCTCTTGGTGATATTCCTCATTTCAATTTCTCCAATGAATACTACTTTTACTTCAAATATGTCGACAATGATTCCTTTTGTCGTAGTTGATCTCCTCCAATCCATGCTGATGCTTTCTCTGGAAGACATCAGAAGGTTCCTGACAACAACACTTTCTCCTATCTTTAAAATGTTTTTTTTAAAAAAAAAAAAAACTTATGGTGTCGGTTTTAAAAAAGGACGCCTATAAGTCTCTTACGGGATCCTTTTTTTTAACGGAAGTTGTTTTAAAACTTTATTACGTCGCTCACATAGGCATCCCTATAAAAAGGGATGTGGAAAAGGCCTAAAAACATACGTTAAAAGTGTTTTCTACAGTTGTGCAATCCAACGGTTAACAAAAGTTTAATATGCAAAAATATGATTGTTGCACCTTAAATCTACCTCACCATTCCTATATATAGGCTCCAAGAGTTTCTTCTTCTCCTTATTTAGTCTCAATGAGACTTCCTATTTACTTTTTTACTTTATTATCTATTTACTTATTATTCACTCGCTAGATATTTCCTTCTTAAGACTACTTAAGTCTTATGATTAAAAATTTAGGATGTTACACTTTTTATAAGAGCCCCATAAGAGTTGTTTAAACATTTAATGATTTTTTTTTTTTTTTTTGCCACTCATTATTAATATATAGGGTGAAGGAGCAAAATTACACATAGGCTTTTACCTAAGGAGCACTCAACACCATGTGCTTTTCAGGGGAACAAAAATGCACATGAGGTTAGCAAAAGGGTGCAAAAGTCACATCTCCGTTACAAATTTAGCGACGGTGTCAACTTTAACGGTGGGCCCACACTGAATTTTCAAAATACCAAAAACGCCCCTCAACGTCTAATCTTCTTCGAGCAAACCAAAAACATTTGATTCTTCATTCTCTAACTCCATCGACTCGAGGCTTCTCTCTAACTCTCTACCATCTTCTTTGCCGCCATAAAGCTGATCCAGTTGAGTGAAGATGATCGTGGCCTCCTCTAGCAACGACGACGGAAGCCTCAAACGAAGACGACGATTTCCCCCTTTTCTTCCTCTTCCACGGTGGCCCCCAGATCCAAGCGAACAACGGTGACAGTGGCCTTCCCCAGTGACACCCATAGCCTTCAAGCTTATGCCAGCGATGGCCCACCTTCGATCGACAACCTAAGGGTCAACTTCTTTAGCAACGACCACCAAGATCGAAAAATCGAGCATATCGCGATTTCTGAGTAAAACCCTAATATTCGCCTTCTTCTGGGCATTCTCTTGTAGAAATCTGTCAAATGGGTATGGTTCTTGACAGTATTTTTGGTTGTTTCGTGTGTGGTTCTTATTGAATTTAACAATATTTCTTTGAATTCTGGGTTGTTTACCATGAATTCTAGGAATTCTAGGTTAAGGATGAATCTCGAGTGGGAGAGGGAATGAGGAGGGTTTTTTGTTTTAGGGGTATTTTGGTACTTTCACGTTAAAATTAATAGATGTTATCTTTCCCTAACAGAGATGTGACTTTTGCACCCTTTTGCTAACCTCGTGCATTTTTGCTCCTCTGAAAAGCATATGGTCTTTGAATGCTTTCCTTAGATAAAAGCCTATGTGTAATTTTGCTCCTTCACCCTAATATATTATTTGCTTTTTTGTTATAGAAATTTTAGAAAAATGGTTGGGTTCACCCATGATCCAAGCAAGGCGAAATATCCCTTCCTCCTAGGTGATCCGATGTTAAGCGGGGTGAGCTATCTATATATTACATTTAATAAAAGTCAGGTGATACCTATATTTATTTTATTCCTATCTCTTAGTTACCCCTCTTAAATGAGAACATGTTTGGGGAAAAAGTTTATTTCTAACACACTTATTGTTTTTGACTAATTTTAACAAATTTTTTAAACCGTGTTATTCAGGTATCGAGATTTTATAAATAGCCAAATAGGACTGAGGGAGTGTAAAATTAGTACATTACAGAAGATGCCATACCAAATGTCATGTGTCATTGATCGATCGACATGAAAAATTGCATTAAAAATTAAAGATAGCGGTGAATTAACACTAAGGTGTTTATGGTAAAAGAATAAAATATTTGGGGGTTGAATTTAAAATTTAAAATGTTAAGGAAATTTTGTGCAATTGGCATAAGCATAAAATAATTCGGGAATTTTTATGTAATTTTGCATCAAATAAAAATAATATACTACCACAAATGAACACAAAATCGATGAGTCGGCCACCCCGAGTATAGCCAAATTAGCTTCAAAATCAAGGCTTTCAATTAATAACCATTCATCCACACCTTTATTGACATATTCAATGTTACAAAGCGATTCATTTATTTTTCTGGCCTTGTTGAGTGTTGCCTGTTAACAAACATAAAATACTTCGTGAACCCTCAAAATTCTTAAAGCGCCATTTACAAAAAACCTAACATATTGCTATCTTTTCTTTTGACATCATAATCCCTTCACTATTTTATTACATATTCCAATATTTAATTTCCCTCAAGACTATATATAATTTGTATTGGTAGCAACCGGAAATCATATGATGTTCCTGCACCATAGAAATAAAATAAAAATATATCTATAAGGAATCAACATGGCCATATTGAATATATATTATAGAAATGGAAATTACCAAAATATATTCTCTTTACCTGCATTATTCACAATCATAAATCTCACTTTATCAACTTCAAGGGCCTCATCATTGCATTGTCTTCGTGGTCCAATATCTGTTTATATTTGTGAAGTAACAGCATGTATATAAATAATTACTAGAGTTGACTTAATTAATAATTGAAAAAAAATGAACAACAACAATAATAATAATAAACTATTTGCAAGTAACTATACTGTTAATCAATTTTTGATTTGAAACTTGTGTTTTTCTCTATTAATAAAATACTTTTATTTTATTTTATCAGACCATTCTCTTCTGTACAAGGCCTAAACAGAGCAAAATTACAGTGACTAACTAATACAGTAAAATTAAAATATTTAAATAAGAGAGAAAAATGCAAAGATTCCCAACTAAAAATTGAGAGAAACTAGATGTACCAACTAAACATAATAATAACAGTAATAGTAATAATAAATATTAGGAAAATTCCATTTAAATACCAAATGAATTTGTAAAAAACCCTCGAAATACCTCGAATTTGCAAAAAGACTTAGAGGTGACAAGGACCTTGAGGGTTTTTACAAATTCACGCTAAAATTCCATTTTGCCCTTAGGGTTAAATAATTAAAAAAAAAAAAAAGAACATACCCCGCGGTGGGCCCCACCCCGGGCGGCCACCGTCGCCGGGCGGAGGTGGTGGCCGCCGTAGTGGGGCCCACCGTGGGGGTCTTTTTTTTTTTTAATTATTTAACCCTAAGGGCAAAATGGTCAATGTCTTGGCCGAATTTGAAAAAACCCCAGCATTGTTACCCCTAAGTCTTTTTTGCAAATCGGTACTTCAGGGATTTTACAAATTCATTTGGTATTTAAATGGAATTTTCCCTAAATATTATTAATATATGGATACTTACGTGGCAATGATAAACGTAGCCAGGTTCATCGGTTGCATCAAAGGCATATGATGCATTGGTGTGTATGTAACCAAACCTCACCACAATCTTGGTCATAAACCCGGGCATCATCTTGTACACGTTCTTCCACCCGCTCTCATGAGCGGGAACCTCTAGTTTCTTGCCACGTGCATACTTTTCCACGTGGCACTTGTTGGCATCATTTAGTTTCTCCATGCAAGCCTTAAACTCTTCCGATTTCACCAGCTCGGTCTGATCCAACACTTTGAACAGTCCCAAATGAATATGAAGCGGGTGATTATCCTCCGTCAGATTGATCACATACCAAACTTCCGTGGACCCCACTTTCGGAGTTTCTGTAGCTGGTGCCTCATATGGTTTTGCATTTAGGAACAAGTGAGTGGGTTCATCTGTGTCACTAACGTACTCATACATTGCGATGTACCGTGTGTGCGACACACTTGATAAATCCACTTGGGGATACTTTATCAACTTCTTCGGGACTCGTGACGTGTCAACTTCTCGACTAGGTTGTATGAAGAATTTGAGCACCTTGCCGTTTGATTCGTCGACTGGATCACCCGATGGGTAAGGGTAAGCTGCATTGTTGGCTAAGATTACTGTGTCATTTTTTGATTGACAAAAGTCAACAATAATATCTGTGATCTCAGATGGCCCCAACAAAATTTCTTTGGTTGTCACTGGCTCTTCAATGTATGATGAATCTGACGCCACGTGGGTAAATCCCAAGCCGTTGGTGAAAAAGAATTTGAAGAATCTAGCATTGCTAGCGTTGATTATTCGGAATCTGTATTTACGACGTTGTACAGTCATGCGAGGCCAAGCTTTGCCGTTCACAATGATAGCATCGCCAAAGTACTCCGGCTGCCACTGAGGGTGTATGGTGGGGTTGTTTCCGGTAGAATTCATGTATATGGAACCATCGGTGCGAAAGCTACGATCAAATATCATCAACGGTCGATCGAAGGTTTCGCCTTGCGGCAAACCGAGTGGGGCCTCGATTGAAGGGTGACGGATAATGTAGGCCCCAATCAAACCAGCAAGGAGGTTGACTCGAGTCAACCCCATGGCATGGTCATGATACCATAAGTTTCCAGGTTGTTGGTGATTTGGATAGTGATAGCTTTTTCGAGTCCAAGTGGGTCCCGTTTCGTTGAATCCATTGGTGAACCATGCGTTTGCATTGCCATCACTTTGGGGCCCATGGATCCCACCGTGGAGATGAACCACTGTAGGAACGCCGATCTTTGAGCGGGGGATCGCAGTAGGAATAGTTGGGTCCCACAAGAGCATGTGTTTTGAAGGGAGGTAATTTAGCCACGTCACAAAGGTGTCAACACCATGTACGGTCTCGATTGTTGGACCAGGGACTGTTGCAGTATGCTTGTTCACACCGTAAGCAAACACAGGCGTCGGAGGCAGATCCCTATGAAATTTCTGCACCACCCAAACAACATTTTCTTTAGAAAGAAAAATACGCCGGCCCCACACAAACAAATATAAATTAATTAAATAGAAATATATAAATTTTTGGGTCATTTTAGTTTTGAAAGAAAAAATCGAAGTTGGAAGAATGGATAAAGAAGATTTGCATATAAACAAATTTTTCTTTTTGAGCGAGGACAAATGAAGGCCAAATCATTACTTTGACAAACATTTATAAAATAGGAATAAAATCTATTTTTAGAACTATAATTTTTTACAGCAAGTTTTAGAAATAAGGAATTAAATAAAATTTATTTGAATCATTATTTTGAAAAACTTATATAAAGTAGTAAAATAAGGGCTGGAAAAAATGATTTTGTGTATTTAAATAATTTTCATTAATAAAAAAATTTATTTCTCCCTCCATTTTCAAATTTTACAAATAAAAGGTAGTAATAAAAAAAACATCGAGTAAAAGAAGGCATAAAAAAAGTTTTACTATATTTCTTTTTTCTTTTTAATAAGACTTTTTAAACATTTTACACATTAATAAAAAGCAATTGTTCATATATAAAGGTATAAAAGTAGGCTAACCTTTTATTTTAATAACAAGTAAATGGTCTGACCATGAAAAATATAATAGAACTCCTTATATTTTGAGTTAATTTTTTTTTTTAAAAAAATCTCTTTATAAAAAGCGGGGGAGATTATTTATACAAGAAGAAATTCTGTTGGTATTTATTCAAATTCTAAAGCTTTTTTGAGTGAAGTGGTTTTTAAAGGCATTGATGATAAATGAATGAGCATTAGAAAAATAGAAGCCATGAAATTTGAGAAATTGAGCGTGAAAAGAGAAATCTTTTGTTTTGGAAAAAAATGGGAAAAAGGAAAAGAAGCAAAAACAAAACAAAACAAAAGAGCGTATCTGATTTGAAATTGTAAGTGCAATGTGAAAAGGAATAGGTCCACAATATTCGAGACTCATTTGTCAGAAGGCTGGGCCAAAGCTAGCTGTTTCCCTCACACTCAAAGATTATTATTGAGTAACTTTCCACACAGGCACCAGCCAAAACAATGTGAAAGCAAACAAAACAGGAAATAAATAATTGAGTATGGATTGTCTGACATGGGATGCCATTAGGAAAAAAAAAACATATATTTAAGAAAAAGAAAAAATAAAAGATTAAATAGTTTAAAAAATCTGATGTGACCGAACTTGATATTGTCGTAAAAGTTTTTTTTATTTTAATGATATTCTAATGTATAATTAAATAATTAAAATATAAAAATGACAATAATTTGATTTAAATATAAAAATCTAAATAATTGAAATTAAATTCAAAAAATTCATAATTTATCATATTTAATAAAGAAATTTTACAAAATTTCTAAATATTACTGATCATTTTAAATATACAGTAAGTTAACAAACAAACAAAATTTCGATATATAAACTCGTGAGTTTAACCGAGTTTTGCTCTTAACACGAGTTTATTACTAATTGACTCGTTTTTATACGATGGAAACGTAAAACCCTGGAAACCGAGTTTGATATAAGTGAAAACATTAAAAAAAAATTTTTTGCACAAGTCGAAATAAATACATACTTTATATATCATAACGTAATATTGCCCATTCCAAATATGCACTATATTTTTCTCCATTTTATTTTCCCTTCTGAATTAGTCTTTAATGTATTTTTTAATGATTTATAGTAACATCATACATAAATATATATAGTTAGAATCAACTTAATTGTTGTTAATTATCTATCTGTTTATGTTTTAGCTAAATAAATATTTGCATACTCGGTATTCCTATTTATAAGATAGAGATAAAATATTTTTTTGTCTTATATTATCACATAACTAAATCTTACATAAATATATAATTAATGTATATTAAATAGAGTAAATTTAAAAAGTTATTAAATGTTAAGATAACGTTATTTAAGATTTTTTTTAATTTGGTGAAATATGTTCAAAAAAATAAGTTATAAATAGAATGTGAAAAGTAGTTAATATGAAGCCACTCCGCTGGAAAAAATACGTTGGTAGGTGGTTGACATTCTTCTCATGTAAGATTTTGACGCAAAAGATTTTGTCTTTATTTTAAAATTTAAAGTTTAGCCTTATTGTTCAAAATATATTTAAAAAAAAAACCAAAAATATATATTTTATAGACGTCTTTTTTTTTTTTTTTGAACAAAAAATAAAGAAAATAAAAGTGTAAGATATTTTATGAAAAAAAGAGAAGCAGATTCCAAATTCATTTTATAAAAATACAAACCATTGCTTTTTCTCCAAGAGAATATGAATAGTTCAGAAGCATCTCCAAGACACACGACTATGGAAAATCAGACAACAAATCAAAATAATAAATTTGGTACATTTCCCCTATAATATACATATTAATATAATATATTAATTAAATGCACCAGATTCGTTGCTTCAAAATCCCTGATTCAATACTAATTAATTAACGAATTTATACCCTATATGATGCTTCCCAAGTTTCCCTCCTTCGCATATCATCACATTAGATAAAGACAAATAATTAATACTTAATATTGGGTTAATACAAGTTTAATCCTAATATTGCCCTCATTTGGTTTTGGAGTTTCATATCATTTTAAATATTAGTTCCTATAATTTAATAAAAAACTGACCCATTTTACCCTCCAAAGACCAAAACTTATGATTTGAAAGTTAATGGACAAAAATAAAAATCAAAATTAGGTCAAATTTAAAGGATAAAAAATTGTATTAACACTTAAATATTTTATAAGAAGAAAATCCAGTAGTGTCAGAATCTGTCATTTACAGCCCCACAACACACTCACTTAGGACCATTCGATAAGTTACCACAAAACAATCAAGAACCGTTCGATCAAAAAACATACCATCATCTTCAACCTCGAACACTAGTTTCAATGGACACAAAGCAAAAACAAAAGGCCGCAAAAACAACACAGACATATATATTTCAATTAATTAATTAATATTAATATTATAATAATAAGAAGAATAAGAATTTAATGAATAGGGAAGGAAATGAAGTCTTACCCACTTCTTGTCAAACATGCCAATACGGAGAGATTTGGGTTTGGGAACTCCATGAACAAGCTTGTAGCCATGGATTCTGGGCATATCAGGAAGCTCATCCACAAACATCTCCAGCTTTGATACATCTATCAGATTATTATCATTTATTGATGAAGAAGAAGCAGAAGAAATAAGCAGAGATGCATATAACAGACCCAGTAAAAGCATTTTCTGAAGCAAAAGTGGTCTGAACATAGCTTCTAATTATCTGTAGAGAGAGAGAGAGAGAGGGAGAGAGAGATGAAGAAGAAGATGATGATGATGTGAAGGGTTTGGAGGAATAATTATGTGTATATAAAGGGTGGGAGGGAAAAAAAAAATCAAAAAAGGGTTTAGCTTGTTGGGCCAATGTAGGGAGACTTTGGTTCTTTGGAATTAGTGGTTATTTATTTATTTATTGTGGTTGGAGTTAACGTTGTCATTGTCGCCTTTTTCACTGAACCAAGTGTGAATCAAGAGCCCGAGTAGTATTTTATTACAGTAATGGTTAAAATTAATTTAAAATAATAAATATATATTAAATAAATTTTTTTATTAAGTATGCCCTTATTTAAGAAGGATAAGAAGAGAGAAATAGAGTGAATATAAATATAAATAATATTTTAATTAATGTAATACATATAATTAATGAGAGACAAAAAAAAAAAAAAGCCCTATTAAATAGTTAGATAACTCTTATCGGATTGTTATAAAAAGATCAAAGGCATTCAAATGTTAAACTCTTAAAAAAAAGATCAGAGGGAGTAATGACTAAGAAATCTTAAAAATAAATAGTATAAATTTATTATCATTTTGTACTCTAGAATTTATCATTACATGATGATAAGTTACTCTAACAATTTTTAGTGATTATGTTCTTTTTATTGGGAACACATAATAATTCTCTCCATTTTTTTATGGCTTCAGTCAAAGGAGTAATAAATTTCTCCTTACCTTATTTGATCTTTATTAGGTAATTTTAAACCCTTTCTATTCACCTCTAGATTTAAAATATAAGGTACTTATAATTAATTCACACAAAGCAACAAAAAAGAGGAAAAAGTATTAAGGACTTGTTTGGAATAAAGTTTACAAAAGTAAGTTGAAATGACATAAAAGTCGGAAGCACATCCTCTTTTTTGTTTTATAATTTCATCTCCACGTAATTCAGATTAAAAAATGTATGGATGATTCCGATTAATATTGTATTAAGGGTTAAATACCAATTTTTCACGGAAGTATTAGTTAGGGAGTATTCAAGTATCCGAGAAATTTTTCTTGGTATCATTTTTTCCTCGGAAATTTACAAATATAGCAATCTTGCTCATTGGTTGATCTTGATCGTTGAATTATTGCTCTTGTTTTTAAACTTAAGGAAAAATTGCTTATAAACAAAACTTTTAGGGCAAGTTTGCTCTGAAAACAAACTTCTAGGGCATATTTGCTCTTTTTATAAACTTCCGTGCAAAAATGATACCAAAAAAACTTTCAAATTTGAATGCTCCCTAACTAATACTTCTATAGCAAAAATGGTATTTAACCCTTATTAAAATGTTATTATAATATTTTAAGAATTAAAAAATATTTTATTTTAAATTGCATTATGAAGTTTAAATTTATTTATTTATTTCAATAATAATAGTTTCATAAAATGTTGAACATTCACCATTCAAATTTTTTTTTTTTTTAAATATAAGGGTGGAGATGAGATTAGAAAAAAAAAAAGAAAATGAAGAAAAATCCCTTAAAAATAAACCCAAACAAAGCCTAAATTTGTTTTCATATTCAAAGGATTCCTAATATCTCCCTTATTCACTTTAATAAACCATATCATCATTTTAATTATTGCTATCTTTATTTTTATTAAATATAGACATATATTAAAAATATTTAATACTTTTTAAAACTATCTAATGTCTTATTAAAAAGACCAATGGTCTAGAGTAAGGTTGTCAAACTCACGAGTTTAAATAAACTCCTGTCGTGAGGTAAACTCGATCGTGAATTCTAATTGTAAACTTGTAAGAGTTTACTTTTACCTATAAATATATATTAATAATGTAAAATTAAATAATTATAATATAAAAATCATAACAATTTGATTAAAATATTTTTTAAATCCAAATAATTAAAATTAAATCCATCAAAATTTATAATTAATCATATTTAACAAATAAATTTCTATAAAATTTTCATTTATATCCATTTGAGCATGATCAAATCGAAAAAGTTAACACGAATTTAAGGATGAGTAAACACGATTTTGTAAGTTGGAAACGTAAACAAGGCAAACCTGGTATATAAACTCTGAGTTTACCAATAACTCGACTCGATTTATAAGTTAGAAACGTAAAAACGTTAAACTCGAAGAATCAACTTGTGAGTTTGACAACAATGGTCTAGAGGACAAAAGGTAGGAACTGAATGGCAAATTGTTCTTTTATTTTATATTTCCATTCCTAATTCTTAAAAGTATAATAGGATGTCCTTAAATATGGTATTGATAAAATGATTAAATCATTTTAAAAGTATTTAAAATTGTTCAAACAATTACATTTAATTGAAGACACAATTAAAACGAAGTAAAAATATTAAACATCAAGATATTTTTACTACTTTCTTCATATATGTGAATCTTAAAATTTGGTCTTATAATTATGTCAAGATGGAGTAATTCGTAAGGTGTAACTAAAAATATATATATATATTTATATATTTTAATTTTGAAATATATTAAAAATTTATTTTTATATCATTCATTAATTACAATTGATTATCTTAACATGTACTGCATTATTAATCATTAATTATGAATATTGTGTATTAATAAACTACATTGAGTGCTTTACCTATCTTGTAAAACGTCTTGTATGAGACGCCAAAAAATGTCTTGTATGGCAAAATATAAATAGAAAATGAGGAAATATTAATTAATTCATTCTTTGAATATCAAGACGACAATAGTAAAATATAAAAATAATTATAATTCAAAGTCATACTATAACTAGCGGTAAAATGTCTTTTTTCATTATAAAAAATGATATTCTTTTTCTTTTCACAAGGATTGTCCTAGAAAGTTTTCTTAGTTGGGCCTGTTTGGGATCGCGGAGGTAGAAGTGACTTTTTTTTTTCTAATGGACTTTTTTATGTGACTTATGTTTGAGATGGCGGTGGTGAAATGTGACTTTTTTTTGAGGGTACTTGTTTAGCATAATTTTTGAAAAAATAGATGAAATGAAAAATAACCGAAAATAGCTTGAATCATATATATACACCTTATTACAGACGTAGCACAAAAAATGACCTCTCTAATTTGTAAAAACTTATATATATACAAACATATATAAATTCTCTCTCTCTCTCTCTCTCTCTCTCTCTTTCTCTCTCTCTTCTCTCTCTCTCTCTTTTTCTTTTGTTTATTTCTACATAAACCGTATAGACGCAGAACAAAAAATGAATCTCCTAATCTCTTTTGTGTTCTCTCCATCTTTCTTCTTTACTTCATTTCTCGGTTTTGGATATTTTCTATTTTTTTCGTATGTTTCTCTTTTGATCTTCAACTTGATTGTTTATTTCTGTTCTTGCTTTTTTTTTTAACCCTATGATAGCGTAGCCCTGGGTCCGGGATTTTTTTTTCTTCCTTTTTTTGAAAGATGAGAAAAAGTTTATTTTCTTTTTTCACTGTTTCTGTTTTTCCGTTTCGGTGAATGTCTCGACGTTTTTAGGAGGTTGAGTACTAGATAAAGAGGAAAGAAATGTCTTTTTTGCTTTTTACTGATGGGGCCCACAAGAGAAATTAATGAGGAGAAATCAGCTTCAAACCTTGAAGTTCATCAAATAAGAAGCTATCTCAAACACTCATTTTTTGAGCTTCCACTATTGATGAGCTGCAAATGGGCTTATTTAAGCGTTGCCAGCTATCCCAAACAAAATATTTTATTCGTACTCATTCTCTTAAGCATCAATTACTTCTCTAATCAATTAGTTGAGTAATACATGAATTTATGAAATGAATAAGAACATTTTATAAAATTCTTCAAAAAAAATTATGCACTGAGAATAAATTTAATAATTATTTTGAGTAATTTAATTGAGTTGGATCTTATGAGCTCATAAGGGTTCAGAACATGTCTCTAAAGAATTATAATCTGCTCTAGTAGAGAGTATTTCTTGCATGCAAAAAATATAATTGTGAAACTTTTCATCGACTTTGTTTCAACTTTTATATTCCTTTTGTTCTTAGTACTTTTCTTCTTCAATTGGCCCCCTCCTTACTTTCTTCATTATGGTTAGACACAATAGAGCACTTCATCCCCTCCTCCAAGGCCACCTCCACCGCCGCCTCCATAAGCTCCTCCCCCTCCTCCTCAAATATAATGGAGCCTCTGCTGCAAATGTTGGCCACCTTAACTGCTCCAAAGGCGTCTCCCTACGCACGCATGCCCATAGTCTAAACAAGAAGTTGGACCTCATCCTTTATCATAATAAGGTTGTATAACCAAGCCCTTCATTTCCTTCCTCTGACATTGTTGATGTTTCGAGCAAGGGGAACAAGCAAGAGGAGGAGACAACAGTGTTAGTGTCAATGGTTTCACCCAAGAGGGGGGATGAATTGGGTGATATTAAAAATTTAAAATAATTGCAATTAAACTAAATCGAAATATAAGAATTTGAGAATTTCCACCGAAGTGTACACTAGAGTTTATACAAGTTTAGTCTTAACCTATTGACCTACATTTAGTCCTCAGGGAGTCTCAGAGATTTTTACTATACTTCCAATATTTGATGGGTTTTTGGCACTACAATACAAGAGAGTTCTTCAACTGGACAATCACTACCTCTCACACTTTGTAAGCAAACAACTTCACTCAAGGTTCCACTACCTTGAGATTTTCTTTACAGGAGTATTGAATAATTGTTATAATAGGTTCAAAACAAATAATGGTTTGGAACCGTAATTTATTTCCATGGAGTATATATAGCACCTATATATATGACAGTTCGAAACCATTATATATGATAGATAATAGCCATCATAAAATGCATTTTTTTTTTTACTAGTGTTTGTCTTCCTTCTTCTATAATTTTTATTTTTATAATTCAATAAATAAAACAAAGGTTCACATTATGGGGGGGCATTAAGGTTCAATTTTCATATAATAAATGAAATATTGGATCAGATTCAAGCATTCTCAAGTCTAAAATACATAGTTCTTTCAAATTCTTTTAAATTCACAAGATCAATCTCAAACCTGAAACTTACTATCATTGAAGCGATAATAATTCTTTTTAATAAGAAAAAACTTGCTTTACTAAAACCAACACTGAGTTATTGGGGTGTTCTGTTTTACTACTTAATGTTTATTGGGGAGTTCTGGAAATATTAATTAATAATCAAGAAGAATGGGTTTATGGCGGTTTAATTTGTCTAGAATTTTGCATGTTTAGAACTTCATAATTTGTTTTTGGGATGGCCAAAGTAACTTTTGTACAGGAAAACTATGATTCCACATGATTATACCAATTTTATACGTTTGGGATCACGATTTTACAATCTCATTTATAGTCCTAACTGTGCGATGGCCGAAAAACAATTGAAGGTTGCTTTTGAAAAGCCATGATTGGTGCCACTGAGATAAGTCAGAAGCTTCTAGCTTTTAGAGAGAGAGAGAGAGATGGAAAAGGGGACCACCTCACAATTTGGAGAGAGGAAAAATATTTATATGGATTACTAATTTTTTATTCCTTTCGATCTTAAATATAAGAGTTGAGTTTTGTAGAAATATGAAAAAAGTGAATTAAATTAATTTAAAATATTTATATTTATCATTTTTTCTTCAAACTATTTTATCTAACTTATAAACCGATATATATCCAATGATACATCATATATGATATACTAAAGGAACTTATTGAGGTTTTTTAATCTTTTAAAAAAGTCAACTATGTGTTATATTTAAGATCAAGGGAGTACGTATTACTAATTTGAACATACTACCGAGAAGGCTAAATAAATTATTTAAAAGTATTGATATTTATCATTGTTTGACTTATATAAAGCGATCACTCACGGTTCTATTTATAAGTTCATTTTAACAAATCTCACATATCAATGAGAGATACTTAACTCAATGATTATGGGGTAAATTTTCATTTTTGTCCTCATTTATGATTGGGTATTTTTCTCTTCTTTTCTTCTTTCTCTATCTTCATGAGTACAATTAATATGGGTAAATTTGTCATAATTTCATTTATTATATGAAACTGGATTTATAAATAGGATCAAATTTTTTGGTTAAAATGAACTTATAAATAGGACCGAGTGGTATATAATTAATCTAATCATGATACACATAAATATTTTAGAGATATCGTATAACATATTTATAATTAAATAATTTTCTTAGCATCCTCATGCGCCCCAACCTAGTCAATTGAGCCTTGTATTAAGGACTGAAAGTTGTATATAATAAAATTCTTATCTTTTTAAGTCATTTTCCATCTGAACTTGTTTTTTTTTTTTAAAAAAAAAAATCATCTAAACAAGTTTTACTTTCAGAAAAACCATTTATCTACCGCCAATTCAAACATAAATCACATTATAAATTTTATCAAATCTTAGGTTTGAAAAAGTAATATTGCCAAAAAAAAAAAAACTTTTTTTGCTACTGCTATTCCAAACACACTATCTATTTGGATCCGTCTGTACTTGAGAAGTCATCAGCTGGTAAACCCCTCCCATCCTTTCTTTTATTATTTTGTATTTTTACTTTATTTTCCTTAATAATTTTCATTTTTATTGGTTTTCTCAAAGGGTTAAGCCTAATTTTAGTCCATATAGCTTACCCTCATTTTGTTTTGATCCCTAAAATTTCAAACAAGTGGTTTTGGTGTCTTAAGTTTGCTCCATTTAAAACAGCTACTCCCTACAGTTTGAAAAAGACTTAGAAATCATACTAACAATGTTTATTTTGCACGTGTCATTAACTCGTTTTTGCTTATGTGGCACGCTGATTGGGCTAGCTGACCTATTAGTATATTATGATGTGGACATTATAAAGTCTTCAATTTAAAATGCACCCACACAAGGGCAAAACGCACGCACGGATGAGTCTGAAGGAAGCATAAGAGAAAGATTTTGCATCATTATCATCAACACCATTCATGGCTACCTCAAGGCAAGGGGGTAACGGTTGAGCCTGAAAACAAAGCAGCTTCGTTTATGCATCACAAGTGTGATAAAAGCATTCTTTGGCTTAATATTTAGCCCTTCCGCCAAGTTTAGAGCAAAACTAAGGATTTTGTAATGGAATTGAAGTCAAGATTCTAGGGATTCATTTACCTGAAAATGTTTTGGTCTTTCTCAGTAACAGAGGAGAGTGAGGGAATTGTAACAGAGTGTTTGTCCAAATAAGTTTAAAGGCAAAAGATCAACATTATCTCCCTTGTTTCTCACGAACTGACTGATTAGAAACATGAATGAAAAGCAAGAGAAAGGGGATTAAGGCCAGTGTAAATCTGAACCTGAAGGAAAAAAAACAAAGATGGGATAAGGGGTTAGGTTAAGTGGACCCACAACTATGCCTGAGATGTCGAAGTGTCTACCGTCGTTTTTGGCATTCCTGTGCCGTGACCTTTATTTCCCTTTCCCATCAAGCGGCTAATATGTGTTAAGTCTATGTTTTTTTATATAAACTTTTTAAATATTTATTCTTTATATTTTATAATCTCTTCACCAAGTCAGCTTGCCTTGCTACGTACATAAGCACAATAAATGGTGTTAGTGTGACGTAAATGCAATTAACACCGTCAATTGCAATTCTAAGTCCTTTCAAACTATATAGACTAACGGTATTAGATGAAGTAGATTTAAGGGAAAAAAACAATCTGATTGAAACTTTAGGGACTAAAATCAAAATGATAGACTATAAGGACTAAAAGTAGGTTTAACCCTTTCTCAAAAAACCCCGCAATCAACATCTCTTCTTGTCTCCCTTCTACTCATCACACTAGTTATTGAAGGAGACTCTAGGAACGAGTTAGGTTTGCCACTAATCTCTTCTTGTCTCCCTTCTACTCATCACACTAGTTATTGAAGGAGACTCTAGGAACGCACACCCCTTTATAAGTTAGGACGAGAAGATAAATAACATCCTGGATAATATACGCACCTCCAATCATACAAATCCGGTGACTTTTTGCCACTAATCATTAAAGTTTGAGAGATTAGGAAACATCAAAGCATTTAGTGGCCGACCAAACCGGATACAATAGTCTCTAGCATACTTGACATTAGTTGTCTAAGGATCTTTTGCACTGATATAGTGCGGAATTGGTAGCAATTGCATTGCTCAAAAGGCGCCATATGGTACCCATGTTGTACTTGCGTATGAAAAAGGTACCAAATTTGCCTTGGAAGTATGAAAAAAGGTAGCAAATTTGCCCCTCCGTTAAGTTAAGTTTGACTAAGTGTCCACGTGGCATGCCACCTCATGACATGTGGCATGCCACCACATCAACCAATAAGAGTTAAGTATCATTTTGCCCGGAAGTTTTCATTAAGGAGCAATTTTACCCGAGGAAGTTTACAAAATGTATCAATTTTGCCCTTCTAAATCTCATGTCATGCTTTGAAAGGTCGAACTTGGAATGCTTGAGATGTTGAGCTCAAGCGACCAAAATTTGTGTGGCCCGGGGTCACGGGAAGCACTTATGATTTAAACAAATGATTGCATATAAACGTAAGTGATGCTTCTAGGTTTTGTGAGACTGTGACCAGTTCAACTACAAAGTAGGAAGCTCAACATCTCAAGGATCTCGTTCTCTCGACTCCAAGTTCGACCTTTTCTCTGGTCTTTAGCTGATTTAATAGTCAAATTTAATATTGGGAGAAAGAAGGGCAAAATTGCTACTTTTGTAAAGGAAAATTACTCCAATGAAAACTTCGGGGAAAAAATGATACTTTTGATTGATGAGGTGGCATGTCACCTCATTTTTAACGATCACATTAACAATACTTCTGGCAAAAATGACCTTTAACCCTAAACACAATTACGATGACTAGCATGCATGTATAAGTGGGCATCATCAGAAAAAAAAAAAAAAAACTATGAGTAAGAACTAGACACCTATTACTTAACTTAGTTCCTTTAATCCGCTTGTCATTTTGGCTTTTATTGATAATAATAGAGAGTACCTCAGTGACAATAATGAACAGATAAGGTGAGAGGGGGTCTCCCTGGAGAATACCTTAACTAGGGGTAAATGATTTTACGTTTTCACTAGATAAACAAATATTTAAACTAACCGATCGTACACATTTCATAACAAAAGACACTCATTGCGTACAAAGACCAAATCAAGGCAGGAGATTCTCAAGGAAGTTCACTCACCGAGTCACGCCTTAGTATCCATCTTGAGAGAGAACTCATACTTACCTCTAGTTTTCTTTCGGCGGAGGTATTGATAAACCTCATGCGCAATAATGATATTGTCGTGAATAATGGCCAAATATAAAGGTGCCATTTGAGGTTTGCTAAACATGCTCCGGTTTATGAAGCTTTGGGATAAGTGTGATGTTAGTCATACTAATCCCATCTAAAACAGAATGACCTGGAAAAAATTCATGAACCATAGAACATACAAAGTTATCAATTTCAGACCATGTAGAATGATAAAATTTACTAGAAAAACCATCAGGTCCCAGTGCTTTTGTACTCCCAAGACTAAAAGCTGCAAATTTAATCTCCTCCCTTGAAATGGGTAACATAAGACTTTGATTCATCTCCTCAGATATTTTAGGGTTAATATAGCTCAAGACAACATCCATTGAGTGTGAACAAGAAGTAGCAAATAGATCCTGAAAAAAGTTAGCAATGTTCTTGGAGATAGCATCCTTTTCTAGTAATGATATCCTATTCCTCTTGTTAGTTCCCTATTGATGTTTTGATGATGATTAAGGTTGAAAAGAATATATGATTGAGAAAGATAAGCAAAATAACTTTAACACGGTCAAAATGACATTTATCAGAAGGAATTGTTTTGCTATCATTTTGGCTCGAGTCTATGTTGCAGACTCGAGTCAAGCATATAAGCATCTATTGCCAAAATCCCTCTTTGACTTGAGCCTGTCAAAAGGTTGCCTCGAGTTTGGCTCTAGACTCGAGTGTAGCAATTTTCTGACTCCAGTCAGTGCTTGTTGATCTTAAAATTATTTTAGTTTTTATATCACTTGACTCGAGCCTAACCTAAGTCTGCCTCGAGTTTGGGGCTAGACTCGAGCCAAAACTTTGAGAGCCTCGAGCCAGTGTTCTCAAATGTTAAAATGAATTTCATCTCATGAATTTCCTGACTCGAGCCAAGATCCATATGCCTCAAGTCTCAAAGTTGTTTAAACGAACAATAAAAGCTTCCTTCTTCTCAGGTGACTCGAGCCTATTTATATGCCTCGAGTGTAAAGGCTGACTTGAGTCTTACATGTTGCCTCGAGTCATCGTTCTTCAAAATCATTCATCAATCTTCTCTGATTGACTCGAGGAATATATGTGACAAGGAAGTTTAAAGTCGAGAACATTTTTTAAATGTCACAATGCTTTAACTCGGGCCAAGAATGTTGGTCAAGGTGCCTGTTTTTTAGTTCTCTGTGTGTTTTGATAATAATCTGTAAACACACATTGAAGTTTGTCTTTGGTAAGTTGAAAACTTCTTGTCAAAGCCAAACTCAAGTATTGGTCTCAATACTTGAGTATTGACTCTAATTGCTCAAATCCATTACACAAAGCAATACTCTACAAAGAATTAAAGAATGATTTCTACATCCAGACAATTTCAACATTGACTTGCTATTCCAACGGACAAATCTTTTTCGAGTATTGGTTTTGCAGAGAGTCAACTCGAACATCATTTCGCCTCAAGTATTGATTAAGTGAAGTTTAGAGAGAAGAAGACCTAAACTCTGAACCAAAACCTTGTCTAATGAAGGTAACGGTTATAATACAGATTACAACGGTCATTTAATGCACCCTTAGTATAAATAGAGTGGCATTCAATTCTTCTCAACAACCGCATTAAATCGAGAAAGTTGCATAGTTTTGTAAAAACGAATTGCATTCAAGTCTTACACTTATTCTTTTAGTTTTCATCTAGTATTGTATCTTTTGATACACAAGCTTCTTTTAGTTTTTCATCATGTGTTTATCATTATCTACTCTTAGAGAGAGTTTCTACTTGTAAAACATTTATTGTAAAGAATCACAAGTCGGGGACTTGGAGATTTGGGAGTTCATTGATTACAACTTGTAAGGGGGAGTGAGTTCTAGAGAGAGAACTACTCTTTGAGTACGAGTGTGTAATCTTTGAGATAGTGATATCACAAGTCCGGGGACTTGGTGATTGGGTTCATTGATTACAACTTGTAAGGGGGAGTAAGTTCTAGTGAGAGAATTACTCTTGAGTACGAGTGTGTAATCAATTGATATAGTGGCAATCCCAGTGTCCGGGGACGGACGTAGGTCAAGGAGTTAGACCAAACCAAGTATAAATCCTTGTGTCTAGTTGTCCTTCTCTACATCTTTTGTTCACCTGTGCATCGCACGAAAAACAGAGCAAATCGAAAAAAGTTCTCAAAATCCCCAATTCACCCCCCTCTTGGTGATTTCCTTCACTTTTTGTTTTCACAAATGATTATCTAAATCCTAAAATTCCTTGTTAATGCTTATGGATTCATCTTATCATTCTTTATTGATATTTTAAACTTGATTTAATCAGTTTGTTTGTGAGTTACAATTGATTGGAACACAGATTATCTCAAGATTTTGAATAACGCAGTCGTGTTAGAATGCATTTAATGCACTTACCTGTTCGAGACCATCTACCAACAGACGTACCTATGGGCATTCGAAAGATGGTTTGGGCAAGAAAGTTTCATTCTTTCTGCTGTGCTTCAAGGTCATAAATCACAGGAACAAAGAAATAAAGAATATTATGACACGATTGAATGGACTTCAGCTCTACATCTCTAACGGACATATTATAGAGTCTCAATGAATACTTCTTCAAGCTTCATCAACGGTCATTAATTGCAACATCTATAAATACCTAAAGCTTTGAATTCTCAACTACCGAAACGTTGTGCATTCAATTCGAACTTATTGCAAATCACTGTTTCAACTGTTTCTTTAATATCTTTAGATATTCTCTTGTACTTTAGTGTTCATCAGTTATCTGCTCGTAAAGAGTTATTAAACACTTATTCTTTTCATTCAGTTAGTAAATCTTAAGGTTAAGGAACCTTAAGTGTGGGTGTACCAATTACAACTTGTAAGGGGGAGTGAGTCCGAGAATGAAAGGATCATCCTTCGTTTACAGAGTGTGTAATTGTTCGTGAGTTTGAAAAGTTAGTGGAAATCCCAAGATGTGCTTAGGGACTGGATGTAGGTCGAAGAGTTAGACCGACCCAGTATAAATCGTTTTGTGTCTCTTCTCATTCTGTATCTTTGTTTACTTGTATTTTTGTGAAAAGTTTTTATTTCACCTATTCACCCCCCTCCTCTAGGTGATATTCCATCTTCACCTATGTCTCCTTTTGATAATTGAGAGATGAAAGAATCGAGAATTTTTGTCACCAGCTTCTAGCCACTGAATACGAGAATATTGCTACCAGTATTGTTCTTCTAGATCAAAAATTCTCTCAAGTGCCCCTTTAACCTTCGATATCCCCCGAGAATTGCATGGATTCCAATCACCTTGGGTAAGAATAGCCAACCAAATTAATTTATTATTTATATTCATATGATTTGTTTGTATTCAATATAGACCACAACATGACTGAAAGGTCCACTAGCTGCTTTATCACTTCTAAGAAATTGATAAAGAAATATCATTGTAAGAGATCAATATGATGCATATATAGTACTTTCATTCTTTGAAATGTTTCCTTTAGCCGTTGCTTTTCTCGCCCACACGCACATGCAAGCACGTACCGAATGATACATGCATATGTGATAGTAGTTTTTATTTTATTTTGCAAACAATAGTTTAAAAATAAGAGTTAGCTATTATACATTTCAATTATTAAATAATAATTATATACACACCTAATTACGTGTTTATTTTGTTTTTTTTTTCTTAAACGGACAAAAACATATTTCAAACACATATTTTTGTTATTATATTGTATAAATAATATAAGCTCAAGATATTATATAAATAATTTCATTGTTGCTGAGACCATTGATTTTTTTTTCCCTAAAGTTTGCAAATCTTCAAAAATAAATTAGGGATTTGCTATGGTGAAGGGAAAATTATTAGATAAAATTCAATATCTCATACACCAGCACCAGGGCTATACTTTGAATCACTAATTTTAATATAAATTTTAATTAAAATATTATTTTATAATATTTTTGAAATATTCTTAATGGAGTTAATGGGTTAGATCTAAGTGTATGTATTCAAAATAGAGAGAACATCTGTATAATTAGGGCAAAAAAAAAAAGGGTGTCGAGTATTTTACTCTTTTTTATTAGGGTTAACGTATTAAAATAACCTTCAACTTTTATCAAAAGTGTAAAAGTAACTATAATTTTTTTTTTTTTTTTTTTTTTTTTTTTTTTTTTTTTAGAAGCAAAAGTAACCATAAACTCTCAAAATTAGGGCAAAACCATTAAACATAATTAATCTTTTTGTCCTTAAAATTTTGACTCAATTATGACTAAGTCGAATTTTTGACTCGCTTGTAATTCAAGCCCTAATGTTTATGAGTCATCCTATAAGGCAAAAGTATGTTAAAATACGGTTAAAAATTACTTAAGTAGATTTTACATAATTTAAAGAAAAAACAGCATCCTCATCCCTACCAACTCCCATCCCCTCTACCTCGATTTTCCAAAAACCTCAATAGATGATAGATCCATATTTTGTTATATATTTTTAAACTTTATTTTGGAATTTTGTCATAATTATTGAGCTTAAAATGTTTTTCTTTAAAAAATACCACAAAATTATTCAAATTAAGAATTGTTCGTAGAAGTGAAGTATCATCTAATTTTTAAAATTTGTCTCATGTCTGTTTGATCAATAAACAATATTCATGATAAAAGTATTTTTGAGTCAACACTAAAATTTGCAATCCTATTTTTATTCTCCTTTATCAAGGAATGAGACTAAACCTTGTTGAAAATTTTACCAAGTATAGAAAAACAAATTTACACCAGTATCAGGTGTTGACCTTTTATGAGTTTTACTCATATAAACACAAAGCTGATCCACCGTCAATTTGTAAGAGCGCTGACCTCTTTTGTTTTGTTATTATTAAATTTATGTAAAATCCACCTAAGTCATTTTTAACAATTTTTTTACCATATAGGATGACTCATAAGCATTAGGGACTGAGTTATAAGAAAGTTGAAAGTTTAGGAACATGGTTATAAGTGAGTCAAAAATTTAAAGGAAAGATTAATTTTTCCCATTGTAATAGATGGAAGTTGGTTGGGTTTAATGGTTTTACCCCAATTTTGAAAGTTTATAGTTATTTTTGCTCCAAAAAATAGGTTATGATTACTTTTATATTTTTGATGAAAGTTGAAGGTTATTTTAAGATTTTAACCCTTTTTATTACATTACTAGTCTTATATTCATATACAACGTTTGTTTTTCAAAGTGTTTTTGCTCTTTGTCTATTTCTTATTCATTTACAGTATCTTGTATTCATTTATGGTTTACCTTGAGCCAATTGTGCTTAATGCTCTTATTGAATTAGCCGTGAATGTTAACTAGCTACTAGCTAGTTAGGGCTGCCTATTACTCTGTATATGACTGTATTGTTTACTAGCTCTAGTACATTTAGAGTTTATTGCAATTAGTAGGGATAATATTTGAAGTTAATTAAATTGCTTACTACTGTTTTTATTGATTTATGAGAATTGTTAGTTGGTGTGTTATAAAAGATCAGATGGAGACCTAGTTAATTTTTCAACCAAGTATGTACTTAACGCCTCTTCCAATGGCTTAGTTTTAGATAATATATTGAGTAAGAACTTATATCTAAGAACAAGGTGCTCTAGAAGCATCATTTAAGATGGTGGACACGAATTTATTGCTAAGTGTTGAAACTCTTATTTTTCACATACCTTGTTAAATCTAGGACTAGGAGTTACCCCTTCCAACTACATCTTACAGCTTTTGTATTCTTTGGTCATTAGACACTATTATATTCTATTATTATTCCAAACATTTTTTCAGTTAAATTTTTGACTAATTTGTGATAAAAAAAATACTTTCTAATTTGTTGAGATACTCAAGACTAGTGAAAATCTTGAGTGGGATTATTAACAACTCCAAGTTAAAAGGAAGTGTAAACATATAAATCCAACTTTTAGCCGAAACTTGTACTGAGGTTTCTGTTAACAACCAGTTGAATTTGGTGAGAATAGTGAAAATTCTTAAGTAAGGAGTCTAGGAATTGAACACAAGCTCAAGTGATGACCAGCCTTCTCATGTCTCTTTATTATTTTAGTGAAATGACTGAGGTTTCCTTCAACCAGTTGAATTTGGTGAGAATTGAAAATTCTTAAGTTCTAGGAATTGAACACAAGCTCAAGTGATGACCAGCCTTCTCATGTCTCTTTATTATTATTATTATTATTATTATTATTCTTCTTCTTCTTCTTCTTTTTTTCCGGCTATCAAATTGAGTCCAATTCAAGCATTTTTGAGCTTAATTAGGGGTAGTCCTTTACATGGATTCAAACTTGAGACATCGTGCTTAAACTGCCAAAGTATGTTCCACTTGGATCAATGTTTATTGGTCAATTCATTCATTTATTCTGTATGTGTTTCCAAGTTGATATTGTTCTATTTTCTATTTATTGATTTTCAAACAAAAGTAAAAAAGAAAAAGAATCCCACCCTCGTTAAGTGATCAGCCACTTTTTTCAAGTCCTCTTTTAGTTTCTTTCTTTCCACACACTTATGAATTTTCATTTATAACTAAAACTAGATGTTAAATTGCTGGCATAATTTTTCATTCATATAATTGATTTATAGAGGAAGATATTCTCTACTTTTTAGGTAAATCGAAATACTCAAGATTTATTTATCTATATTAAAAAATTATTTCCACTGGTAATTGAGAAAATAATTTTTGGGACTAAATACGAAAGACAAGGATCTTTTGAATTTTTTTTTTTTTCAGAAGAATTTTAAATTTTAAAATATTAATTAAAAACATCGGTCCTTATCGAAAATTAAAGGAGGATAAAGTTAATAATCAAAAAGCCAATGAGTTGCAAAATTTCCAAATTACATTTTGTAGCCGGTTGAAAATTGTGAAGTGAAATTAAAAGAAAAATAACAATGTATACAATTTAAAAATTTTGAAAATTCGGATGGAATCATTTTAATTAGACATTTTTCATATTAATTCTTCAATTTTAAGAATAATGAAACTAGGTTAAAACAAAGTATAAAAAACATATCCTTGAGCGTATGGATATTCGGAAAACGGATTACGATATTTCAGATTAAACTTCCAACTTGTTCATTCCCCAACAAACCCCCCCCCCCCCCCAACAAAAAAACAAAAAAAAAAAATCCATAATTTCTGAAATTTAAGAATAAATATGAAATAAAATGCTTAATAGAAATTGTTTCCAATCTAATTTTCATACATCATATTTTTATATCAGCTTTTTTTTTTTTTTTTTTTTTAGAATCAAAGAGTGAAAAAAAATGATCAATTGAAACAATTATGATTAAGTTTTAAAAGTTTTCAATTTGTACACATTTTTTTAACTTAGCTTTCGAGATCGAGAACTCCATTGGTTTACAAAATATAAATTTAAAATTCAACAACTATCATTTTATTTTATGTAAATAGGAATATTTTAGCCATTTAACTTTCCTAATGGGTCAGTAAAAGATCATGGTCCGTAATTAACATTTTGAGGCCCCAAAGTACTATTATCATTCTAACATTTTTTTATGGTGCTTGATAAGTATGATAGTCTAATTATAGTGACATTAAAATGGATATATCTAATTATAGTGACATTAAAATGGATGTAACTTTATTATTGGAGGCTTTAGAAATACTCCTTCACTATTATTTTAATTACTACTACCATCTAGTGTGGGCGTGGGTGGGCACACACCATTGCAAACCAGGTAGGATGGCAATTACAATAATGGAGCCTTTAAGTAATCATGTGAACATTGAATGGAGCCGATGATGTGAATATAATTATATATTTATTGTATGCACTAAAATTATTTATATGTATCTGTCAATATTATATTAATTCCACTTTTTTGGCTTCCCCAAAAGTAATGGTGCATTCACGTGTGTGTGTGTGGATAAAATTACATGAGAACCCTGATAGAGTTTGACATCCTGATCTAACTGAATGATTAATGCTAATTTTTAAAAATAAAAAAGTAATATGCAAGTTAAGTCATCATAATTTTTTCATTTTTAATTAAGTTCTTGTAGTACTATTTTTTTTTCCCTTTTATAGTTAGTCCTTATAGTTTCCTCCATTATAGGTCTTGGTCTTTATATTTATAATTTACCCATTGATATATAAGTGAAACATAAGATGTTAGTAGTTGATAATGTGACTTTCACTTAACAAACAAGTGGATTAAATTTGTTATAAGGATCTAAATAAAATTAAAATAAATCATACTACAGATTATATACAGATGCAAGCTAAGGATATAATAATTTTTCATTATCAGCGTAATAAATCTTATTCCATCATTTTATTTTTAAAGAGCCTTTTTTATTCTTATATTATGTGGCAACATACATGTCTCTTAATCAGCATCCACATTGCCAAAATTAACAAATCATGACCTATGGACCAATGCCTATGATTGAGGAAATTGTAAGGACTCAATAAAAAAAAAAAAAAAATGATAATGACTCGATTAAAAAAAGGTGAAACTTGTTGACAAATTAATTTTTCCTTGTAAAAATAGAAAATTACATGAGAGAATTAATTCTTACTTACGTTAGGGAATGTTTAGATCAAATTTTAATTAATTAGTAACACCACAACTAGGTATTTATTTAAAAATAAAAAAATAAAAAGAAGAAAGTGTGTTTGGATCATAAACAAGTTAATACAAGTTTCCAAGGACATTGATTCCACTCGTTAAAATGAAGGTGGATTCAATATTTTGGCAAGAAGAAAAGAAGAAAGTGAATTTAAGAAGAAGAAAAAAGGCTTTAATCACGTTTATTATCAACAATACATGACAGTTTCAAACCGCCATATATGAATGCACAATATATGTTTGGTGCAAATACATAACGATTTTGAACTGTGATGTATTCAGTATCTATTATAATGGTTCTAATATAACGTTTGTTATTTATTGAGTCTTGTTTAGGCCATGATGTGTGCAATGCTAATATAACAAATAACTGGATTACATAAACAATCTTTATATATACAGTAATGCTAACATAATATATAATGGTTTCAAGTAATCAATCATTGTATATTTTGTAACATACATAATAGTTCTTTCACAAAAACTGTTATATATTTATAATTATGCTAACGGCTTTACTTAAACAACTGTTATATATTCAGTAATGATGGTATAATACATAATGGTTTGACATAAACAACCGTTAAATATAGTATAGACATACATAAAGGGTGTTATATTGCAACCGTTATGCATTTGACATAAATTTTAACGGGCTTAAGTAAACAATTGTCATATATAGTATAAACATATATTACAGTTTTTAAGTAAGAACCGTTAAGTTTTGAAGCTAGTTTTTTTTAAAAAAAAAAAAAAAAATGGGGGCTTCTGCTTTCGATATCCCCCCGCATACAATATTGTACAGAACGAAATTGTTTAAATATAGTATAAACATACATAAAGGGTGTTATATTGAAACCATTATGCATTTGACAAAAATTTTAACGGGTTTAAGTAAACAACTGTCATATATAGTATAAACATACATTATAGTGTTTAAGTAAGAACCGTTAAGTTTTGAAGCTAGTTTTTTTTTTTTTTTTTTTTTTTTTTTTTTTTTTTGTGCCTCGCTTTCGATATCCCGAAATTGTATACAAATATTCACACACACACACACACGCACGCACGCACGCACGCACGCAAATTGTATACAAACTCTTATTCTCACTCTCACACACACACACACACACCGTGCGCAAGCGAATCAAAATTTTAAAACATGTATATATTATATACTTGAGATACACACACACACGCGAATCAAAATTTTAAAACCTGTATATGTATTATATGCTTGAGATAGAATTTTTGAGCTAGTTGGACTTTATTGTATAATAGAATAGAACTCCAACATCAAGTTTAACCATGGAATTTGGGATGGATCGAGACATTCCTAGCTTTGTGGCTAGACTTAGTAGCACTCCTAACCTATATCAATGATAATGTAGCTTTTGACCTATAGCTTGTGCCTCTTTAATTTACAGGAAGCAAACTAGGCAAAAACAATGAGAGAGGTAAAAAAACAAAGATCCCTACACTAAAGGGCCCAAGGGTATGCAAGTCTTGAGCAATACTTGATAGAGAAGAATAGATCATATGTGACTCTCTTTCTCTATCAAGTCTTGCTCAAGTTTGAATACCCCTTGCGCTTTTTATGACAAGGATATTTGTTCTTTTTCACTTTCATTGTTTTTGCCTTGTTTACTTCCGGTAATTTAAAGATTCACAAACTATAGGTCAAAAGTTATGTTACTATTGATATAGTCTAGCCTCAAAGTCAGGATATCTTGATCCATCTCAAATTGGCTAAACTCGATGTGGGAAGTTTTGTTTTATTATACAGCCAAGTCCAACTTGCTCAAAAACTCTATCTCAAGCATAAAATATATAGAAGTTTTAAAAATTTTGTTTTAATGTATATATACATGAATAACTATAAATATATATACAAGTTTATGTACAATTTTGTTCTATACACAAATTTGTGTATGTATTACATAACAGTTGTTTTGCAAGAACTGTTATTTATTTGATTTCATGACAATTGTTTCGTAAGAATTGTGAGATATGTTGTTTTTTAACTTCTTTTCTAATCTATTAGTGCCCATGATAATTACATTTTTCCATTATTCAAAAATAAAATAAAAAATGAAAAAAAACTAGAAGAGTGGCAGGTAGTATGAGCATCTAAGGTTTGCCGCTAATTTTTTGAACTTTCATTTCCTCCCAAAGTTCCAAAAATAAACCTCATATCTCATATCATCAGGCTATTTGTCACCAAAGGGGGTTGCCTGAATCATCTTGGAGTATGTCAAGATCTTGGCCAATCCCATACTCATCAAGAATGAGATTAACCTTTCTGTTCATTCTTGACAAGTATCCGACGAACTTCCTTATGTCATGGTCAGTGTGTTCTTGAGAAGGAGATAAAGGGCTTGATCACAAATCATATTCAACCTCATTGTGATGAAGTATGAAGTTCAACCTCATGTTCAACTTGTTGGTGTATGCCACGAGACGCCTTGTGGAGGGGTCAAGTCTTGCCAATTTTTGCATCAAAGCCTCCATTTAAGGAGGGGACAGAAGAGGAGGGGAGGAGGAGATGGTGGTGGTGGTGGTGGAAGAGGAGGAGCTCCCTAAGGTCATAACATGATGAAGGAGAGAAGGAAGATGGTAGATAAAGAAAAGGGTAAAGGTGTAAAAATGCACATGTAATTTACCCTTGGGAGCGCCTAGCACCAAATGCTTTTTTTGTGGTGCAAAAAAAGACATGTGGTTACAATTTAGGAGCAAAAGTCACACAAAACGTTCAGACATAGGACGTTGACCGTTTAGTAACCATGGTTGACCGTTAATGCTGATGTGTATGATGAATTGGAGTGAGAAGAAGAGAAATAGGAAAAAAAATTTGTTGATTAGGTTAGGCTGATAGTGCACAGTGAAACAAATTGGGGGAAAAAAACCCTAAAAACAAATGACCTCAAGCTAAAAACTACAATCAATTAAGAGTAATCTAGAATCCAACCAAATCGACAGATTATTCTAATCTCACTAGGATACAAAATCCAGATTAAAAAAGAAATTGAAATCTCATTTCATCTTTCAGTTCCGAGCAGTTGCACCACAAACCTAGCAGTTAAGAAGTAAAACTCCAGAGTGTCATCCTTACCTTGCACTGCCGACGACACTCAAAATGCCATAAAAAGGAGAATAGCTTCGAATAAAGCAGGGTAGTGAGGAGATTTGACCGAGAATGATAGGCCAAGGCACCGACGACGGCAATAAGGATTGGAGGATCCGTGCCCGAGCAACAAGATCCGAAGGATTGAAGTGTAGAGGCTTCTGATAATGAACTAAAATGCTTGGATTTCGATTTACCCAACATTTCAGTTCATTTGTTTTTAGGATTTTTTTCCCCAATTTTTTTCACTGTACACCATCAGCTTATCCTAATCAGCAATTTTTTTTCCCATTTCCCAATCCTTGTTCTTACTCCAATTCATCATACACATCAACATTAACGGTCAACCATGGTTACTAAATGGTCAACATCATGTGTCTGAATGTTTTGTGTGACTTTTGCTCCTTAATATATTGTAACCATATGTTTATTTTTGCACCCAAAAAAGCATTTGGTGCTAGGCATTCCCGAGGATAAAGCACGTATTTTTGCACCTTTACCCTAAAGAAAAATAGTAAAAATTAAAAGGAACATGTGAGTTCAAATAGAGGTCCAACAATGTTGAAAAGGATTATGACTTAAGAAAGTGTTACATGACGGTTGTTTTTTAAGAAATATCATTCTTCTCATTCATATTTTTTTTCTTCCCCCCGCTGATTTAAGGTTGGAATACAAATTGTTAAGTGTTACATGATGTTATTTCGTAAGAACCATCATTTTTGTGATTCAATACATGACAATTAATAATTACAAACCTTACATTTTTATTTTTGTGAATTTTTCCTTTCAATACATGATGGTGCACATATTTAACCGTTAAGTATTAGTATTACATATTTTTGTGTGAGCTCCACCTTAATATACATAGTGTTTATTCAATGTAACTATTATTTATTAAGCGTTATATATGTGTAATTCTATAGTGGGCTTGTTTGGGTTGGCGGTAGAAACGGTGGCTTAAAAGCTATCTGACTTTTATAAAAGCTCTGTAGGAAAAAAGTCAGGTTATAAATGTGATTTTTGTTTGGATTGCCTGTTTGGCTTTTTGCAGAAGTAGCTTTTTTCTAAACTGATGAGTGTTTGGATTATTATTTAAAAAGTCAGTTGAGATAAAAAATGACTAAAAGAGGTATGAAAATGGGCCCACAAAAATAGTTTTTTCTCTCTCTCCCTTTTTTCCTTCCCTTCTCTCTCCCTTTCTCCCATTTGGCGCAGAAAATGGGCCCACAAAAATAAAGAAAACTGCTCCTTCCTTCTCTCTTCCTCAGTCTGCGTCAGAAATGGGGTGGGCCCCACAAAATGCTGCGTTTCATTAGTTGGAAAGCTATCCGGAGGAGCTTTTTGTTAAATGGGCGTTTTTGGGAAAAGTCCATTAACCTTAATGCTAACCCAAACACGAGTGTTGGGCTTTTTCTCACAATGACCCAGATAACTTAAATGCAGATGCTCCTAATGCTCCAAAAACGTCCACTCCAAACAGGCCCAAAGTAGTGATATCTACATAATATATACTCCAACCCATAATAGTAATTTCAATTATTAAAATTTTTTTTTTTTTAATGTTTAAGAAGTCATTTTTGATTTGGTGCATTTAACAAACATAGGTATGTTTGAAGCTATAATTTAATAAGTTAGTTCTCAAGAAGAGTATGTATTCATGCCCATAGCCGCTGCGTGTGGGGTATTTGATCTTTCTTGTTTGTTTAGTTTTGTTTTTCGCTGCAGTGTGTATATATTTCCTGATTAATATATTATTTATATACTTTCAATATTTTTTATTAATTTTTAAATGTTTATGAATGCACTTTATGGTGCAGTAAGTGAGTAAACAACTAGGGATAGTTGAAGCTATAATTTAGTGATCAGTTAGTTCTCAAGAATGTGCTCCAGGTAAGGGCATGCCAACGTTTGCGTGTATTTATTTTAAGTAATATACTCACTTAGTTCTGTTTATAAGGCATTTTTAGTATATTTCACATAAACAAAAAATTCTTAAAAATTTTCGGATAAAAAAATCTTAAACTTTATTAACTTTCCCATAAAATTCAACATTTTTCTAACTTTATTTCTATATAGTATACATTATACCAATAAAAAAGTTAACACAATAATAAATAAACGATAAAAATGTAGATTCATATGAAAAATTTAATGAGATCCCATATAAATAGATCAACAAATTTCTTCTCTTGCCCTATGATAAATAGGATGAGAAGTATTATTTACGTTTTAATATCAATATTTTTTATTTTTAAATGTTTTTTAATTTGATCAAGGGTTTCCTCCTTAGGCTTAGAGGGATTTTTTTAAAATGTTTTTATATCTGATCAAGGGTTTCCCCTTAGGTTTAGAGGGCCTTTTTTATTTTTAAATGATTTTTTATATAATCAAGGGAACCCTTCGAGACTTAGACAGTAAAAGATTCTCATATTTTCCAACAAGTGTGCTTCATGAGATTCAAATTTATATTGTTTCTTACGAGGTGAGGGTCCTCTTACCACCTCAACCAACAACTTGTTTTTTTTAAAATGTTTTATGGTGCTACTCTAGGTGCATTAAGCAAACTAGGCATATTTGGGGCTATTATTAAATGATTTAGATCACGAGAATAGGTTGCACATAAATGCTCGCCCATTACATTGTTTGCCCGTGATTCAATTATTAGTTACTTAATTATTTAAATATTAGTCTTGATTTTTTTTGTTTAATTGTTTATGAAGTAACTTTGGTGCATTAAGCAATGTAGGCATATTTGGAGCTATAACAAATGCTTGCGCGTGTTTCTACAATTAATATATGCATGTAAGTATATCTTATTAGTGTCTTTGACTGTTTTTGAAACTGATATAAGTGCATCCCATGTGAGTGGTTTTATTTAATTGATACTTAAAAAAAAAAAATAAATGTAACAACTTTAAAAGAAAATGAGTAGGATAAATATAAGATTTAAGATTATTTTTTTAAAAAAAAACCCCCCCATAAATTTTTCCCAACTGTCCTATAAACTTTACTTTCGTGTAGAATTTCTTACGAACTTTTTTCTTTTTTATAAAGAATGAAGTAACAAAAGCTACTCTACATTACGAGAAATAAACAAATGAAATGCATCTAAAGGAAGAAAGTGAAATCCAGGGGACATCTCCGTCGCATGCTTAGCTTATCAGCTTCAAAGTTCATTTCTCTATCGATGTGTTTTAGATCAACCAACCAATCTCTTTTGAGCATATAATGACTTTCAAGGATTAAATTACAATTATCATGAAGATCATTATTTCCATCCTTGATGAGCTTAGGCAAACTTTCCTATGATTCCCATTCCATACTCTTTTAAGACCAAAAAGGTATGCCCAAAGTTCTATTGATAAAGTGATGTGAACCTGAAGGGAAATTTCGTCACTTTGCATGAGATCACTTAAGTGGAGGAATGCCCAGAACAATAGATGTAGATTCAAGGAGTTAATACATGTTTCTGAGGCCCAAGACACCATATCAAATGCCCAAAACATAAGCATATGCTTGGAGGATGCAAGTTAGGCCATAGTCTTGCGTATTTAGGCCCAAATGTGTGTTCTAACGTGCCATGTCAAGTCATGAACGTTGATAGAGATTTGCCGTGTCTCTCAAAATAACCAGATTCAATAAATGATTTGCATTAATAAGAAACCTGGATCGTTTTCCCAAAGAATTCGCAGCGGGTCTGATTGAAATAATAGGGAAAGCAGAAACAGTAAAAATAGGGGGTTTTGATTAAAAAAGAATAAAACGAAATAAATAAAAATAGAATGAAACAAACACAAATTAAACAGATAAACAGAAGATCAACCCAGGATTTTGAATTCCACCACTTTTCTTCCTCGGACAAAAACAGATTTTGAAACGAACTCGCGATTGATTCTGGACGAACCGAAATCTCTGTGTTCGTCCAGAAAATCCCTCAACTAGACTATCGCCTAACGTTTATCCAAACAGTGGCATGTCACTGTGCGATCGCATAGCAAGAACTTAAACCTAGTTCGAACTCGATCCTTGGGTTATCTCAATCTAGGTGTTAAATCTAACACCCAACCCGAATGTAAATTGAATCCGAAATTACAAAACAGAAACGAATTTGTTACAGTTAAGAATGAGTCCTCTAGATAGTGGAATCCTCAATCCATGGGCCAATCACAGTAGCTTAGCCCATCATGGCTATGCAAAACAAAAAATCGAACGAGAAATAAAGAAGTTCATCATGAACACGAAGAACGAGATGAAGAACGGTTCGAGAGAATTTCAAAACTTCTATTTCAATCCCTAAAATAATAAAAACGTGAATGACATAGTGTTGTAGCCACCATCGATTTAAAGTTAACCTAAAATGGAAATGGGCTCCAATGGTTCAAAGCCCAAAACAGAAATAAAATAAAAGTGAGCTTTAATTACAAAATTTGAGCCCGAATAAAATCCATAAATATACAAATGACTTCGGCTCCAAAATCGACCGCCCTCTTGTTCGAATTTTCCTTTCATGTCTTCATAACAATTTCAGCTCTGTGAATCATCTGAAATATGAAATAAGAATGAGGCAAATCCGATATTTGGTTCGAGGGTTATGGTAAAAATAGTAAAGCAATCTAAAACTGGAATTTTATTATTAAAAATGGCGAAAATAAAATCAAAGGCCCAAAGCCCAAATAAGTATAGAAGACATTATTTATTAACTAAAGAGTCCTACATTATTGATCAAGAGATAAAAAGAAGTGTATGAAATATTCAATTATCAAACATGACTAGTGATTTGAAGCTTCTTAATGGGCTAAAAGAAGGTTTGTTAGGAGTTTTCATGAAGCATTACTTGAAGATCAATTCAACCCGAGTCTGTTTAGTTCTGTTTTTCAAATTATTTTATTATTTTTGTTTTTTAAATAAGGCTAAATGACAAGAGTCATTAATGAGTTTTTAAGTGTCATTTAATCATTAAAGTCATTAGTACTTATTTATTAGTTATTAGGAATATCCTAGAAGCCCAAAATCTTATTCAATCCCTATAATACTCAAGTTGTCATCTATGATATGATATATCCATCATCCCATCATATTATATTAGGGTTAAATACCATTTTTACCATGTAAGTATTAGTCAGGGGAGCATTAAAGCACTGGAAGTTTTTTTGGTATCATTTTTGTAGGAAGTTTACAAAAATGAGCAAATATGCCCGAAGTTTTTTTTAGGAGCAAATTTTCCCTGGAAGTTTTAAAAAGAAGAGCAACAATCCAATGGTCAAGATCAACCGATGGGCAAGATTGCTATGTTTTTAAACTTTCGGGGCAAAAATGATACCAAAAAAACGGATCCGAATGCTCCCTAACCAATACTTCTGTGGTAAAATTGGTATTTAACTCATTATATTATCTCAATCTATATCTTTTCCAATCCTTAAACAAACCCTATTTTCCAATGTCTTTCAATATAGTTTATTCATTAACCCCATAGACCCTTTTTCAACAATTAGATTAACTAAATAATCTAATTAAAATACTTGCCAAATATCTTCACTATATATTTCATTATCCATCAATATATTTTAAGGCTTTTAGGGTTAGATTGTTATTTCTTTTATGTTTTTTGGATTCAAAGAGAAGAGTAGAATAAAGAAGAACTATTCAGCTTATTTAGACTCCTTTTGGCTACCCCTCTTTAGGCTGGGTTTAGACTCCTTTTGGCTACCCCTCTTTAGGGTGGTCTTGTTCCTCTCCTTGGCACCCTCTCTCCCTATCTCTCTCTGAGCCGCATCGGCCGGCCCAAATCTTGATCCAACGGTCCAAATCTTTAAAAAAAAAATTGTCTTTTTGCGATTTTTTTTTAGATCTGAACCGTTGGATTAAGATTTGGATGGCCCAGATGCGACTGTGAGAGATGGGAGAAATGGCGCGCAAGGAGAGGATCCTCTCACCTTTAGGCTAGTTCCCGTATCTTTGTCTACTAATATCAACTTTGTTTTTGTTTTGTTTTGTTTTTTTTTTTTTTTTGACTTTTGACCCGTTAATGCTCGAACTGAGCATGTCGTGCCTCCACTTTTTGTGCCTCTACTCACCGACGGATCTTAGTTACAAAAAAAAAAAAAAAAAATTTGTGGAAATTTTTTAATGGAACTTTTTTTTTTTTTCCTTTGTTAGGGTAATAATACAAGTTTGGCCCCTCCAAAGTAGTGAATACAACTCCCTCCCCCCCCCACAAAAAAAAAAAAAAAAAAAATTTAGAGTTTTTTTACATTTTTCCCTCTTTTTATATCTTTGTGCTTATAATTCAATCTTTGTTCCATATAGGGTCTTGTATGATTTTTGTTAATCTTGTCATTCTTTTCTATATTTCATTCTAATTACCTGAAATTTTTAGCTTATCGTAAAATTTACTTTTGTGGTGTATCCTTTACTATGCTTTTACCCATTCTACACTACACTTGTAGATGAAGTTAATTGACTTGATTTCATAAATTTTTTTTATTCTTTTCATTTTTAATGCATTTAAAAATTTCCTTAAAAAAATTTTTTAGGGCGCGCCCGAATCCTCCCACCACTATTTGGCCTCCCCCAAACTTTTCATCCAAGTTCCGTCACTGCCTCTACTCCTCGTACAACCTCATTCTCAACCTTAGCGCATTGATCTTCCTCTATGTCGGCTAGGACGCCAAAACGTGAACCCTTTAATTTGCCTCCTATTTTTGTGGCCCTTCCTTCCCCTCTTTCATTTTTCGTGACCCGCAAACTCTGTATCGTCCGCCATTGGTCGCAGTGGATTTTTGTATCCCCAACCTGTCGTAACTCCATAGCACTACTCTGGTCTCCAGAACCATCTTCGTGCACCTCCAGGCTGCTGCTTTGCTCCTTATGTCGATGAGGACATAGTTCTCTAGTATGGTCGTAAATCCCACAGGCAGAACAAAGTAGATGCAAGCCTTCATATTCTAGATAATACTCTTCTCCATCCAGATGGAATCCGACATTAATTGTTTCCTAAGTCTAGAAGCACACATTTCCGGCATAATGGCCTCTTAGTTGATTAGAGGTATTCATATCCACCTTTATAGTCTCACCAATCCTATTGCCAGTTATTGTCAAAGCTTCCGGATCATAGTATTCAAGAAACACATTTGACATTATTACCCACACAATTACTTTATCAATCTTTGCTCTTGCCGGAATGAAATTCGGTTCACAAGGTCTCAGTGAGATAGTGATAATAGATCATCCATGGGCCACCAGTTAAAGCATGGGCATAATCCTCCTTTTTTGACATCTTCATTGCATAATACCCATGACCAATATTGATGAGACTCACAATGCCACGCTTAGTCCACAAGGTCTGTAGTCGAGATAATAGTGTAGCCAATACTCCTATCAAGAAGTTTAACTATAATAGCCTTCCTCCATGCTTTGTAGAGGCGCTTCTTAATCTTCCCAGAGAATTTGAACGTAGGGAAATTACAGTGCTGGTCCTCCTCCATCTCACACAGAGGCTCACAATCCTCATGCTCCTGATCTTCTTCTGACATAATGTCATCTGACAGAGCATCATTCCCTCTTTCTCCATTTCGTCATCAGAGCTATCACCTTCTCTGTTTCTCCCTTTCAACATTTCAGTAAACGACAACCCACCTTTGGTATACTCAGCTCCTCTAGAACTAAGTTTAGGCCACTCTTCTTGGAGATGGTTATTACCATTATCCTTCCCTCCATTTTTAATTTTCTTAGAACTGTGAACGAGCAGATCATCTTCCTCCCGAGACAAGGGAACCAGCGAGCAGGTTTTTCCTTCAACCTCATTGTAATTGCAGGTTATGTTGAATGGTTGGACTGGGTTTACCTCGTCCTGATATAATGGACTGGCCCAATTTGGAATTGTTTTAGATTCTTATTTCTTAGATTAGCCTGGTCCAAAGTCAAATGGTTATGAAATTTCAATAGCGGCCTAACAACATCACTTAAATTACCCGTCCATGTGAGAATGGTTATGAATATATATGCCGAAATCAATTATGAGCCCAGACTTATGGGTATTTTATAAGCTATCAAACACACTCCGATAAATACCGAAATCAATTATGAACCGAAAACTTTTTTGGTAAAGCGATCTCGTAAATTCCTGGTAAGTGTTGTGCGGAGGTGTGCGCGGTTTTGGTGGGGGTGATGTCGAACCCTCCAAAACTTTCTATTATAAAAATAAAATAAAAAAAAAAAAAAAAAAAAATTCTGAACCGAAAACCATAGTTATCTCATGCTCTTTTGGTCTTATTTATAGGCGAAGAGAGCAATTGTTTGTGTAAATGTACAATTTTACTATTTATTATTATTATATTAACTTTACTCTCATGAAGTCTAATATATACTACCTTTGATCCTAATTATAAGAACACTTTTGTAGTGCAAATTACACTATAAAAGTGTTCCTATAATTAGGGACAGAGGGAATATTAAATATATGTAAAGTTATAATGTTGTCGAATTTTTTGAAAAAGTAAATGAAATGTAAGATTTTTTTTTTTTATATATATGTAAGATATGTTGAAAGTGACTTATAAATAGAATCAAAAGAGTAAGCTACTATTATCCGATTTTTTATTATACTTATCTGAGTACCCTATTTGATTAAAAAATTCAGTTGGAATAGACTGGACCAATCCAAGTGGTTTGACCACCGGGTCTAAAACCCGGTTCATCCCGACCAATCAGTTTAGTCCAATCTGATCTGATTTCTTTGTGTTACCTATTTGAACTAGACGGGACTGAACTAAACCAGTTTGGATTGAACCTGACTGGACCTAAGTAACTGAACATTTCTATTTATGGGGTCCAATAAATGCCAAGATCCTATTCTGGAGTTCATGAAGGCACAAATGACATATCTTGACAATATGGCTGGTCTGAATATACAAAATATAGACAGAGATCTCTGACCCAAAAACTAAAAACTAGGAGGAATATATATATATATATGTGTGTGTGTGTATTGTGGACTAGACAGGTCTTACAGGGAATATAATTGAAATGAAAATACAGCAGAACCAAGTTTCTGATTTTGTATTTGTCTTTGAAATTCAGATATCAACAATTCTGATGGATTTGAAGCGAACAAAATGCAATGAAGCTGGATTTTTTTTTTTATTATTATTATTTTATTTTTAAGAATGACTAACGCATAACAGAACTGATGAATTAACTGTTGATAGTTGTATTGTAGCATGCCCATTATTTTCTTTATCATACATTACCAATATCTTTAAGAAAGAAAGTAATCCCTCCGGTCAGTAATTATAAAACACTTTTTGTAGTATAAATTACACTACGAAAGTGTTCTAATTAGGAGGAGGTGATATTAGACAATCACCTTGTAGTCTAATAGTATTGAATTTTTCCTATAAGTAGAAAGTTGCGGGTTTGAACCTATTTATAATCTCAATTCTTCTTATAATCTCAAACTTGTGTTTAGTGTTTACTCCTCAAATTTAAAAAAAGAAAAAGAAAAAAAAGAATAGAGATAGAGCTTTTAAATATATAAATCACAATTCAGAACCCTGAAATTATCTATTAGATTATTTTGAATCCTTAAGGGCTGGGTTGAGATTAAATTATGAAGTCAAATTACCTGCTCTTCATTTAAAATCTAAGAAATTGAAAAACAAAATGACAACAATAGTTTAACAAGTACTACCTGTGGTCTTAATTATAAGATTAAATGTACGTTTTTTTTGAAGAGTTTAAAGAAGTTAAATAAGTTACTTAATCATATTATATGTTGTGTATCCTAAAATTATATATTAATTTATTAATCAAATTAATTAGTTTCAAGAAAAAATAAAAAATACTTTAAAATAATTTAATTAATTTTCCTCATTTTTTTCAAAAAAATCAATTTAATCTTATAATTAAGATCGGAGGAGTAACAATTTTGACTTATAAAAACACAACAATCAAAATACTCCTAAAATTTTTATATGAATTAAGTCATTTCAAAGTCCAGGAAAAAGACAATTTTGAGAATTTGTCGTTATATATCTTTGTACGTTTTTCTTAATACTACTGCCTCTGGTCACAACTCACAACTCACAACTCACATCACTATATTAAGTTGCATTTAAATAACCAAGTGACTTTTTTTCCTTAATTGTTTTTTATGGCGAACTTTTTCCTTAAATTTCATTCATATTAGGAATGCAGACTTTTTTTTTTTTTTTTTTTTTTTTCTATTTTCCACTTTTTAAATATTTAATTACATTTTGCCACTATTTCCAAACTATTTCCCAATGTGCTTTTCTTTTATCGACTAAACCTAAGATTAGTCGACTAAAACGCGGGCGTGGATTTTTTTTAATGTCCCCGCAATTTAGTCGACTAACCCAAGTGGCTTAGTCGACTAAATTATGAAGGGGGTTTTTTTAAAAAAACCCCGCTATTTAGTCGACTAAACCACTTGGGTTTGTCGACTAAATGAGAGGGGTTTTTTAAAACCCCATTTGCGTTATAATGGAACTCTTATCATATAGCAACCCCCCAATACTTTCTCTTTTCTTAGTTTTAGTGCGACCCATCAAAGTTTAATCTCATTCCACCTTGTTTAAGGTATTATTGTTGTGTAATCGTTGTAGTTTAACTTTGTTCGGCTTTTTTTTTCATTTTTTGTAAGCTGAAACCCTCCCTTTTGCGAGATCACAAATTCTTGTGTGAAAGATGAGTTCAAGTTCAAACACGCACGTTACTGTAATCTACCATAGTAGGAGGCATTTTGAAGGTCCCGATGGTGTCCAATTTGAAGGGAAAACGAAAATGATGAAAATCAAATGGGGCACTACGTACAACGAGCTCAAAGAAAGAATTTACCAAAAATTGGGGCTACATGGCAACCAATGCATTCATCGGTTAATTGCCAAAGTGGAGACTATAGCGGGTAAGGATAGTGTATACTACATTAGTAACGATGTATGTGATGATGAAGGCGTAGAGTATGTCATAGATGCATTTGCTAATCGGAGAGCACAAAATTTTATTGAGATATATGTTGAGCTTGAATCTGGTGAATCATCATCTATACCCATGCATACAAGATCTGCACAGTATTTTGGTCAAGAAGACAGACCTGTCGGTGTATCTGCACCTTCACAAGTCTTAAGTCAGGTAACATTAACGGATAATGAGGAAGATGAGGATGTGCACAACAATGGAGAGAACGAATTTGAGAGGTTTATTCCACTAGGTGACATCTCAGATACTGATGTGGAGGGTAATTTTGATGCTCGCACGAACCCAGTAAACCCGAGGACCGCAACAATGCCACCGCTTCGTGTTGACCCAGTTAGAAGTGGTAAGTTAGTAAACTTGTATTTGTAGTTGTATTTGTAATATGTATTTAGTGTTTCGACAAAAAAATCATATTGACGAGATGTAGGGCTGAGAGTGAGCCATTTTGGAACGAAAGCCCGCACTATTGAAATTAATTAGGCGCACTTTGTGACGATGACATGGACATGTTGTATGGTGATGATGACAAGTAAGGTGGTTGGCAGTTAGGTGATCCATTATATTTGTATCAGCAATTTCCTTCTAAGTCTGAATTGCAACATGCTGTGAAATTGTATTGCATGAAGTCTCATCGTACAGCCAAAGTTCATAAAAGCGATGAGGGTAGGTTGATGATGAGGTGTCGAAATCATCGACGGTTTTCCGGCATATGAGGGCAATGGTCCCCAATAATGGAAATAGTTAGGTGGTCGTAAGTGGGATAACGATCACACCTATCTGAACCAGAGTCTTGCCCGGGATCATAGGCAACTGAATTCAGATGTTATATGTGCAGCCATTATCAGTAGGTTTTCTATTTTTTTTCCAATTACATTCGGTTTGTTTATTGACAGAACATTTAAAACTTGCTTTGTTTTCACCAGGTATGTTAAGAGAAGATCCAGCTTTAAAACCAGTGCTGATACAAGAGAGGATACAACGTCTGTATGGATATAATGTAACATACAAGATTGCTATCCCCATCATACTGGTATCTATCCTCTGCATCAAAATCAAATCCCAGTAGAACCGTCCAGATGGGAGCCGTCATCACTATGTCAACCCCGCAGATGCGAGACTTCAGATCGCCATTTATGTAGCTCAGGTTATGGTAGAAAGCTCTCACCATAACCTCTGAATAGGGACAAGTCATCTCCGCCAGCCCTGTCAAATGGGAAGTCCCCAACATCGTCACTATCTCAAATCCTTCATTTGCAAAGAATGTCATGTCTAATGACTTCGGCTTGATAATGGGTCTGGTAGCAAGATTCGCCATGAATTGTGCATGATATGCTTCATTATTGTCAAACAAATAACCAAACAAGAGGTCAACAATGGGCTCAGCCTCCGGTGGTTGCCGTGTCATAGAGGAGGATGCCCCGCGGGTCGCTTGGTGCTTAATTCGTCTCCCACTCTCATTGCCGGTGTTTGAAGGAGCTTCTCTATGACGCATGATGAAATAAAGACCTACAAAGAGACATCACAAACCATCAACAAACAAGAAACATTCATCATTCTCGATTTCACATATATATTCATCATTTTCACTAACAAACACAATCAACATAAACAACAAAAAATCAAAGAAGATGAGTTATTCGAAAAAATTACCATCTAAGCAACATAAACAAACATTAATTAGTATAAACAACAAACAATCATCATTTTAACAAAAAAACCACAAATTTTAGTCTCATTTTGCCCTGTTTAGTCGACTAAGCCATATGGTTTAGTCGACTAAAAACGCTGAGGAGTTGATTTTTTTGAATACCCTACGATTTAGTCGACTAAACCATATGGCTTAGTCGACTAAATAGCGACAGGGGAGTTTTTTCTAAACCCCATTTGCGTCATTTCCGCCAAAACCAAATCTTATCATATAGCAATACTCAAATCGTATACAACAAAACCACAAAATGAAAGCACAAAACGCAAAAACGCAAATGGGGTTGGCATAAACGCAAAAACTACCGTGGAAATCCGAAATGGAGATGAAAACATACCGATATCGACACAAATGCCACTAGATTGAAGTTTCCTCCGCAACCCTCCAACGGATTCAGCAACGATTTGGTGAAAAAAAAACAGAAGGGGAGAGGTTTGGGGAGGAATTTAGTCGATTAGGGTTCATATAACGCGGTTGGGGGTTTTTAAAAACCCCCTTTTCTGGATTTAGTCGACTAACCCAAGTGGTTTAGTCGACTAAATAGCGGGGTTTTTTTTTTTTTTAAAAAAAAAAAACCTTCAATTTAGTCGACTAAGCCACTTGGGTTAGTCGACTAAATCTTCGGGGACATAAAAAAAAATCACGCCCGCGTTTTGGTCGACTAACCCTAGGTTTAGTCGATTAAAAAAGAGCGTTGAAAATAGTTTGGAAAATAGTGGTAAAATGATAATTAGATATTTAAAAAGTGATAAATAGGGGGAAAAAAACTAGAAATGCACATATGTTATATACTAAACATTTCATGCCATTAGATCACTGGCTGACTCCAACCAAGAAAGTTATTACACTTCTATTTTAATTTTCTTATGTAATTCAGGGTAATTTATCCAAAATGTTTCTTTCAGACAAAGTACCTAAAATACAGTGCATGACTGGTGGTCAAATATAATTAATATTACCACTATCACTTGCTAGCTGCATCATGAGGATGGTTAAGGGTATAATTAATTAACTTATGTCTGATATTAAATAACCCAAAAGCTATAGAGTGGTCCTAACTCTTAACTCTTGTGGGTTACATCACAGCAGGATCACGCACGTGACTTACGCGTGCGTGGGCACACAACTTGCAGAATTCAATATATTCACAAGCAAGGCCCGCACTGTTCCCACCTCTGTCACCATTGTTTCTGCACACAAAACAATAACTTGGCTGACCTTGTCTGCTATATGACAGTACCCTAAGTTTAAAAAGTGAAAAAGTAAGTTCCAATCAAAAAATTTCAAACCCCAAACCAAGTTCGCATCATTCAAGTGTCTAGCAGAACAAATCATCAGTTTTCAATATAATTATATAATAGGTACCAACTAAATTTGGTGTGGTACTTATTTATTTTTAATGAGAATTAATTATTTTTTTCTATATCTGTCTATAATTAATAAGAATAATTGGTGAGAGTAATAATTAATATAATATTAAAATTTAAAGGCAATTAGTACGAATAATATTGGAAATTACTTAGATCCTAGGACAATTTTATTAACTTTAACTACTTTTATTGGTTTGTGAGAAAAGTTAGTTGATGGTTTATAATAAAGATAAGAGAGAATAGTTAATAGCACTTCTTTAGATTTGTCCATAATAACTCTCTCCATCTTTTATTATAAACCACTAACTAATAAGTGTATTTGTTTTTTCATAAGGCACTTACTTGTTTTTACACTACAAATTTTATCATATAAGTAAGACCGGAGAGAGTATGATATTAGAGTTTAGTGTAAATATTAGGAATAATATTGAAAATTATTTAAGATAAATTTAATGACTGGAATAATTCTTATCCGGGTAAACAGTATTTTTTTCAACAACAGAATATTCAAAATTAGTTTATGGTACAGTTAATACCTTAAACATTTTTTCATTAATAGCCAGTACCCAATGTTTTGTGCAAGTCATCAACTTTAAATATAATACACATAATATGTCAGGGTTTATGTTAATAACACAATCAGTACATAACTCATTAATATATTGAAAAAAAAGTTCATGCTACCTAGCTTTTCTTATTATATTCATTATCTCTCTCTCCCCGCATATGCAAGTTTTTTCTTTTTTATTATTTTACCTTTCAACTATTGGCCAGACAAGTCAGGATATTTGTGGTTGTAAAGATAACAAAGTCATGGAATGAAGCCATCATAAGAGTTATCACTCTAGGGACTGAACAGTTAAAATTAAAAGCAAACTTTCTTAAAGAGAACAAGAAGCCAAACATACATATCTTAATGCAACACAGCAAATGCACTAAATAGCTCACAAGCATTCGGCAAACTTTCTTAAAGAGAACAAGAAGCCAAACATACATATCTTAATGCAACACAGCATATGCACTAAATAGCTCACAAGCATTCGGCTTAACACATGCTTGTGGTTGCAGGCTCACTAAATTTACAGTCAGAGCTACCACTAAAAAGCTCAGTAAAAGCAGAAAAGCAGGTCAAATTGAACTCCCCCCCCCTCTTTTCCTTCAGCCTTTTTAACACTCTACACAAATCTAATCACTCCTACATAATTGAGCAGCTGCTACTAGTGTTGTCATCGCTGAACAAATGAGCTGCAGAATGATCATTCCCAGGGTAATAATAATAATTAGGAAGGGCATAAGAGTAATTATTGGGAGGGGTATAGTTGTAGTTGTTGTTGTAGCAGTAATAGCCAGTGTTAGGAGTAACCATAGGGGACCTTTGGTACATCATCTGGGGTTGCTGCTGCTGCTGTAAGGCATGCCTAGCCTGATGCAAATTCATGTTCATCAATGAAGAAGCTTGGTTGGTGACGCCATTCATGTTCATCAGTGGTGATGGGTATTGATGATGAAGATGGTGGCCAGAATTACTAAAACCTCCTCCATTGGGAAGTCCTGGTGAAGAGGACCCTCCAAATCCACTGAAATTGTTGCCCAATACAGTGGCACTCCCAGGATTAGTGGGAGTGTTGTTGTGAAATCCAGCTAAACTCATCATAGTGCCAATATCATTTGGCCTTTTTGGGTCTCCATTACCCAGATGGGTATTGTTCATTTTCAGAGCAGCCATTGATTTCTGGTCAACCCCTCCTGCCTTATTATTTCCCATATGATGATTCTGATTTGGGCCTCCTCCTTTCTTGCCATTGTTGTTCATATTACCATTGTTGAAAGCAGAAGAAATGGCTCCTCCAGCTGCTTTCTTAGAAGCATTAGCATCAGCTGCTGCTGCTTGCTGCCTGAGGAGGTTCAGCTGATTCGCCTTCTCCCGGATGAACCTGAGCTCCTCATCGTCCTCATCATCTTCCTCATCGTCGTCGTAATAGTAATCATCGTCCTCAGAACTAAAAGCAGGAAACTTCTTCTGGTTTTTCAGGGCTGCCTCAATCCCCTTCATCACTCCTCCCACTCCTCCTTGCTTCTGCCCTTTGTTGTTGTTGTTGTCATCCTTGTTGACACAATTATTGTTCTTCTGCTGCTTCTGGTTCTGATTTGTCTTCTGGTGAGATGACCAGAGCTCGGCGTGTTTACCGGCTCTCACCAGTTTCTTGATCAACGTCTCTGAATCAACACTTCCAGAAACTGTTACTTTCTGCTGTTCTGCATCCATTTGAACTTGATAAACACCTGTTAACGAAGACAATGGGCCCAATACATCGGGCGCGGCAAGCCACAAAGATCAATTATAAAGTAGTACATTATAATTATAATGTATCAAAACTGTAACATAGAGGCTAGATCAAACATTTTGAGACCCAAAAAAAAAGTAACAGCATTTTGTAAATTTCTTCACATTCAACATAAACTAGAGGCTAAAGCAAGACCAAACTAAGATATTATACACACAAGCTAATAGTCTAAATATTGCATACAGAAGTCTCCCGTTGAAGATTAATGAACAGAAAATTTGAGATTTATCTAGCTTAAAGGCGCCAAATAAGAAAATCCAAGCTAAGAATTACAGATAATGCTACAGAACCACGACAGAATATGATACAACAAGAACTATCCATTTGATTTCTTCTCTGTTCAATTGCTCATGAAGCAAGCAAGACAGTTAAGAAAGTGAGGACAAGAGATAGGAGAAAGGACAAGAGAGGAGCGAAAGAACAAAAGATAGTGAAGAAAGTGACCACCTTCAATTCTCTGAAGGATTTTCTTGACTTTCTGCTTGCAACCATCACAGTGAATGTTTACTTTGAGAACCCAAGTCTGTAGATGAAGAGACAAAAGCAAGGGAAAAAGAAAACACAGGAGAAGAGCCGTGCTCAGCACATTACATGTATAAGAAAGTAAAAGATATTTGCTGTACAGATTAAAAATGGAGGAGAAAGTAAAATACGAATGAGCTTTACAAGAAGAGGAAGACAGAAAAAGACCTGGATTTTGAGGAGCTTAAAGTCTTCTCCTTTAGTCATTTCTTCAGTGCTGTTTGGGACGAAACAGAGTCTCTCTTCTCTTCCCTCTTCTCTCTCTCTCTCTTCTGTGTCTGTGTTTTGCTACTAAAAACTAAGGCCAAGGAAGGCAGTTAGAGGGGTTTGTTGCATGTGATTTTCTACTTTCTACTACTCAACAGATCTTACTTTCTGCTTCCTTTCTTTGCTAGCTACTCTTTTCACCTAGTTCTCAGGAACCAAACAAAAATACAGAAGCTTAGAGCATATAGGGTTGAAGTTGAAGAGTTGAAGCAATTAATTTAATATTAAAAGTTTTTAAAACGCAAAATGCAGAGAGTAGAAACTATAAACGAATATAATAATATTTTGAGACAGAGAGCCGAGACAAACAGTGAAAAATGAGTTTTACAGAAAAAGGGTGCTGCGGGAAGACTAGGAGGAGAGAGAGGAAAATGCTCTGAATTCTGATGTGATTTAACGTTAACAAAACAGAGAGGAGGGACAGACAACAATAAAAGAAGAACAGCGACTTGACGTGCCCAATTCTTTACTCTGTTTTTGTAGTCATGTCCTTCATTTCTCGTGATTTATTTATTTTCTCATCAATATTAAAAATTTCACATACAATATTGATATAAAATTTTTAAAAAAACTTATTAAAACTCATTGGTAGAGTTATTAAAAACTTATTGAAAAAGATTTTTAATCATTTATTGAAAAATTTTTTAACATCAGAATATTTTATAAATTTTTTTGATATTTTCTTGATTTCTTGATATTAGGAATTTCCCTGAAATCTTATATAAAACTCAACTATTGATTGGTTTAGTTGTTTTTGAAAATATATATGAATGGATTTAAATTATTAAATATTAAAATAAATAAAAGATATGACTTTACAGAATCAAATAGTAAAAGTACGAAGGAAGATTCGCTGATGCACTTGATTATCTTATCACTGTCGTGCATTGGCCTCGGGATACATTAGTCATGTACTTCTTTACACACGCAAACATGTATTTGTATACATTTGAAGGCTTTTTTACCATGATAAGCATGAGATAAGTTTTATAAAGTTTAAGTGAAGGGGTTTAAGATAAAGAGCTCCAAACAAGCACTCAGATGATGTGAATTGTTGGTGCACTCTTGGATTAATAACAGAGAATTAATTTTGCGCTTAATAAATTTGTTGTATACCTAGAATCTGGTACACTAGGCCTACGAGCATGGAACAAGTCCAACAGGGAGGTTCTGATCCAAGAGTGAGCGAGGCCCATTGGAAAGTAAACTCACTAGGCTGCAAACCTCGACTAAGTCCATAGTTTCCATTAAAATGTCCAATCAACCTTGTAGTGGATCTTAGGATAAATGTTTGGGGGCTAAATTTATACTCATTAACTAATTAAAAAAAATATATTTAGGGGCCAAATGTATAAATTTTGTATAAAAGAAATCTATTATATATTAAATATTTAAGACAAGTTTGTTTGGGAAAATTAAAAATCAAGGACCTAGATAAAATAATACTTAATTAGAAGGACCATAAAAATTGTAATTAGGAAAAATTCACATAAGGGCCCTTTTACAGAAAAAAAAATCCCAAAAAAGGCCTTAAGATTTTAAAAATCCCAAAAAAGGTAGAATTTACATAAGTTGTTACGGGGTGATATAGTTGTTAACAAGAATGTTTTTTTACAACTAAATCAAGTCGGTACCATTAACAACAATTTGCTAACAACTAAATCGGCCTTGTTAACAACTATATCGAGTCCTCGTTAACAACTATATCGGCCAGTTAACAACTCACATAGATTCGAAAATCGGAAAAGGACTCTTGGGACCTTTTTTTTTTTTTTTTTTTGGTAATATGGGCCTCCAAAAAAGATTTTCCTTGTAATTATTAAAGAGGACCAAATAAGTTTAAAAGTACTAAATTGCCATTCAAATTCTCATTTTCTTTCCCAACCCAACCCAACCCGAGAAAACAAAGGAAAATTCGCTTCTCTTCCCTCCCATGACCAATTTATCGATGCCACCATCCTTCCTCCTATCGTTGCCATTTTCACATACAACAACGACGGGAGATTGCGCATGAGGACAATATCTTTAAATTTCTGTTATGAGTTTCAATTCTTGAAGGTCCTATCGGTGAAATGCGCACCTTCCGGACATATCTTTTACCTTCCCTTAATAGTTATAGATTTAACTCTAATTATATCTTCTATCTATCATTTCTGGTGTTCATCGCACCTAATAGCAAAAGAACGAGAAGAAAAGCTTCAGGGAAGACACATTAAAAGGAAAATCTAAGTATTTGCAAAATCTCATTCCAAAGTTCTAACCCTCAGAAGATGAAGGAGTATCGGTGTTGACTATTATAAGATTTTGCAGGTTGAAGATTGATAAGAATGCCACAAATGAAGATTTGAAGAAAGCTTACCATGAAATGGCACCCTGATAAGAACCCAAACAATAAGAAAGAGACTGAGGCCAAATTCAAACAAGTCTCAAAAGTCTATGAGGTAAAGCTAGTTATCAATTACTTCCTTCACTTTAAGAACATAAGTTAATTGTTTGTCAATGTCATTTGATCGTGTTGGCTCATCCATTTACCAAGTAATTCCTTCGTTCACTTTTATAAGCGCTACCAAATGTTTGATGATGTTATTGTGATTTTTTTAATTTTCAATCTCTGCAAGCACCCCCCCTTTGCCCTATTTTTATGTGATCAGGTTAAGTTTTTATGTCATCCAGGATCTGTGTTTGGTGAAGGGGGTCTCATTTTGTATATTGATCTTTTGTAGGTTCTAAGTGATCCCAAAAGAGAGCAATTTATGATCAGTATGGAGAAGAAGGGCTCAAGGCGGTGCCACCTCCGGATGTCGGTGGGGCTTCATTCTTCCATACCGGAAATATCCAATGATGTTTAGGTTTGATCCCAAAAATGCAAACAACATTTTTGCTGAATTTTTGAGTTTTCAAGCCTATTTGGTGGAATGGGTGGCGACGGCGACGACATGAGAATGGCAACCACATGGAGGAAGGTGGTGGCATCGATAAATTGGTCACGAGAAGAAAAGGAGTTTTGTTCTTTGTTTTCTGCGTTGAGGAAGCAACTGAGAATATAAGGGGCAATTTGGTACTTTTAAGCTTATTTGTTCCTCCTTAATAATTACAATTTTTATGGTCCTTCTAATTAAATATTATCTAATCTAGGTCATTTATTTTAATTTTTCCCTTTTGGGAAGGGGGGTATGGCCCTTGAGAAGCTCGCCTCTAAATTAAACCCACTAACTAAGAAGTGACTTGAAGATCGAGACGATGGGAGCAGTTACACCAACTTAGATCCGAGAATATCGTAATCAACAAATCGAAGGGGGTGAGTATAAACCAATCGAATACCACTTCCCTAGGGGACATCCAGACTTCTCCTTACCTGCTATTCTTTGCTTATTTCTCTCCTCTGGTTCAACATTGTACTTCTCAGCCTTTCATACCATCTTTTGACCTTATATCGCATGTAATCACAATCAAAGAATTATCAACAATATCGTCTTCTCTTATTTTTCTTACTATCTTTTGTGAAATCACATGTTGTTGGTGACCCAATAATTAAAATCTCCCATGACCAGATTTTGGTTAAACAATTTGGCATCGTCGGTGGGAACCCAATGACATTTTTTTTTTTTAAAAAAAAAAAAAAAACCCTTCCTTTCACCTTTTTATTTTTTTTTCTTTGTACTACTAACCATGGCGAGAATCGGTTTGCTAATCAAATTGCCGCATAGGCCAGTGGTTTTACAACACCAAGAATGTTTCATGTAGCAACAAGAGCGCTCCAATGCCGGAAGAGGAGAATTCAACCTTATGGGAACAAGTCACCCCACTAAACACATAGGCTACTACAAGCTTGTATCCATCTGGATAGTTCTCAACCACAGTTGTTCCACTCATCTGACCATGGGGAATGCCCCTATCGACGAACCAACCAAGGCCAGAAGGTAATGACACTATGAATACAATTCCTACTAATGAAACTCATATTGCAGGTCATTGATGAGCACAAATAGTACCATGATTTCCCTATATTTACTGACTGAATTGAATGTTAACTACAAGCTTAACTGCAGATAATCTAAGCAAAAAGGCATACATTCATGATATAGGGACTAAAGAGTAGGAATCATTTGCATGTGCTAAGAATGGAACAATTTACTTTGTTTTTAAGGGAAATCATATAGCGGGCGGATACGATGCTATAGCATTCGACGTGATGATTCGAAGTGCAATACGGGGCATCCCGAATACTATAGCAAAGTAGAGGATGCAATGCTATGCGGCATATTTTCTAACTTTTTACCCAGATGATTTCAGGAATAAAATAAAGGGCGATATTGACAAATAGGTTGCTGACGTAACGGAATAGAAGATACGGAGGATCGGAACTAAAAGGTTTGAAGAATCCCGTGAAATCGACTGAAGCGATCTACTCGGATTAGAAGATATGATATATCCCGACAGTTTAGGAAAGGCCTAACTCGCTGTAACTTACGCCGCAAGAAAAGCCTGATTATAAAAGGAAACAGCAACTCCAACCCTAACAGAGTTGGAGAGTCCTAGAACAAGATTCTAACTTTTGGCAGACTCAAGAGAAGAGTGAGAGATTTCAAAAGAGCACGAGACTTCCAGGACGACCCAGCACCCTTCCCTGCAGTACGATGGAATGAAGAAGACGTGGAGTGGTGACGTGACAGGACCTCGACCACGCCGTCGGAAATTCCATCAAGCTTTTTGTTTTCCTTTCTTTTTAGCTTTGTTTTCTTGATCATGGGTCATTTTGTTAGTGTCTGTTTTGTGTGTCCCTCGTCAGTCATGAACTAAACTTTATATGGCTGGACGAGGATGAGTCTTTAAGTTTTGAATGAACCCAGTTGCAAGTTCTTAATTCAATAAATTTGGTTTGCGTATCAGTGTTTCAATTACTAGTCGGTTAACGGAAGTTAAGGGCTAGATTTGTGGCCTCAGCTTACTGGCAAGGAGTTGGGGTTAGACCTCTAAGAAAGCTTGAGTATTTGCTAGGTAGCCGTGCACGGCTTGACCTATTATTGTAGGCTTCGGGAATGGGTCTACCTCTCATAACCATAACACCATGAGTGTAAAGTAGGTCTAACTAGAAAGTTGCCATAGGAATATGGAAGGGGTATAGTTAGTATCATATGTATCGGACGCGGAAGCTTCGGTAGATAATAGAGGTGGGTTAACCAAATAGCTTTGTAATAGGTAGCTATGCTATAGCAATTGCAGAAGATTTACAGTATAGATGCTATAGCATTGGGTAGAGCAACTGGGGGATTGATGCACTTAAGGATGATTCGAGTTCGGCTAACCTCTTATTGATATCTTCTCTTGTTTAAAGTTATTTTGTTTACGTTTGCTAGTAGTATAATTGCAAAATCCCTCAACCTATTATATTTACTTTCTGCTTTCACATTTGTCATAGCATTTGCGCGTCACTCCTCGGTATCTCAGTCTCTGTGGGACGATACTCTACTTACACTTTATTACTTGTTCGACTAGTTCACTTGCCATCAAGGAAATCGACCAACAAGTTTTTGGCACCGTTGCTAGGGACTGCTGATACCCTTTGTGATCACGCCCATTTGCTTAATAGTTGTGATTTACTTAATAAAGGAGCTCACTTTCTCTGCTCTTAATTTTCAGGTACATTCGTAGTGTATGCACAACTCACCTCCGGCCAATCTAGAGCCTTACGATCCTAAGATAGAACGTACCTACAAGCAAAGGCGCAGAAGGCAGAAGCGGTGAAGTCAATCTTTTGACCGAGCAAACATGGCGGATATGCACTGTTAACCACGCGGGAGCAACAAGAGCGCCCATTAATAAACAGGGATAACCAGGTCCCTTCACCTCCAAACCCAGATGTGAATAAGGCCATCATGGAATTCGGGATTCCAGATTTAAACAAGCTAAACGCGGCCATCACACAACCAACCCTCAATGCTGGGCACTTTGAAATTAAAGGTGTCATGATTTAGATCTTGAATGCGGTGGGCAATTTGGAGGACTTCATTCCAAAGATCCGCACCTTCATCTCAAAACCTTCATGGAGGTGTGTGATTCTTTGTGATCCCAGTATACCTCCCACACTGTCCGGATTAAGTTGTTTCCCTTCTCACTAAGGAACAAGCTCGGATGTGGCCCAACAACCTACCTTTAATTCCATCACCACATGGAATGATCGGGAAGTAAGTTCTTGCTCAAATTCTTTCCACCCACCAAGAACGCTCAACTCGGAGGGGACATCACCAACTTCCAACGAAACCGAGGTGAATCTACTTACGAAGCCTCGGGCCAGATTCAAGGACCTTTTGAGACGATGCCCCAGTACAGACTATGTGAATGGGTCCAGTTAGAAACATTCTACAGAGGTCTCGATGGACAAACATGATCAATTGTAGACGCCTCGTCTGGAGGATCCATCCTAATGAAGTCTTATGAGGAGGCCCACAATTTACTGAATGCATGTCCATGAATAGTCACCAATGGCGTGACAGCTACATCCTCCCGAACTGTTGCAGGGATACATGAACTAGATGCCATGACTGCTCTCACTGCTCAAGTTTCATCTCTGACCACCATTGTGAAAGGACTGACCATTCCATCAAGCAACACATCGCTACAACCATCTCGAGGTAACTTGTGTATATGGTGGCGAGAGCACTCTTACTCTCGGTGCTCCGCCAACCACAGCGGTAAACTTCATCAACAACTTCAACGGGAAGCAACACTAATAATCCGTACTCTAATACATACAACCCCGGATGGAGGCAACATCCTAACTTCTCATGGAGTTCTTAAGGTTCACAAGCAGCAGGACAATCATCAAGCCCACAATACTCTAACCGAATATCAAACCCACTAGGATTTACCCAGCAAGCAAGGCAGTAGGGCGGTGAAACAGACCCGCAGCACTCTATGTTGTCCCTTCTGAAGGACTATATGGTAAAAAACAATGCAATCATCCAAAATCGGCAAGTGACCTTGAGGAATCTTGAAACTCAAGTGGGGCAACTCGCAACCGCTCTCAACAACGAGACCTCGGGATCCACGCCCTTGATGGCAGGCTGAAGCCCCCGGGATCCAAGGAAGAGGAAGTCAAGGCTGTAGAGCTCCGAAGCGGTAAAAGCCTAGAACCCATGAAAGCAACCAAGCAACCTACGGTTGTCACTGATCCGAGGCCAGAGAAACTTAAGGAAGGGCAAGAAGGTACTGAACAAACTCTTGAAGATGAATAGAGGCAACTAAAGATGTCACAACCGGAATACGATCTAAGCACCGCAACATTGCCTCCACGTGCAGCATTGGATGATCACAACCAATACCCAACAAGGAATGCTGCCGCTTCATCATCAAAGCATAATCCTGATCTCGGGCTTCCAACAATGCCAAAGCCACTACTGCCTTTCCCACAAAGGCTAAAGAAGCAGGGACAGAAGAAACAATTCAAGCAGTTCCTCGATATGCTATGGCAATTGCACATTAACATTCCACTCGTGGAAGCATTGGAACAAATGCCCAGCTACGTGAAGTTTATGAAGGAGATCTGTCTAAGAAGAGGCGAATAGAAGAATTGAGACGGTAGCATTGACCCGGGATTGCGGTGCCATGTTAACCAATCGGCTACCTCCGAAATTAAAGGATCTGCGTAGTTTTACAATCCGTGTGCAATCGGACCTAATTACTCTAGTAAAGCTCTATGCGACCTAGGTGCTAGCATAAATCTCATGCCAATGTCGATCTTCAAGCAGTTGGTAGTGGGGAAGCCAAGCCCACGACAGTCACATTGCAAGCTGGCGATCGCTCAATAGTACCGCATGAAGGCAAGATTGAAGCGTCATGTAAAAGTGGATAAGTTCATCTTCCCTGTGGATTTCATTATCTGGACTTTGAAAGCGAGATCATGATGTTCCAATTCTTTGGGAAGACCCTTCATGGCAACTAGTAAATGCAATGATTGATGTGGAAAAAGGAGAACTCACTATGCGTGTAAGTGATGATCAGGTCACTTTTTCAATACTTAAGACCGTGAGGTTCAAAGACCCACCAGAAAAGTACCTAACCACTCCAGATGACAGCAAAGGCACTAAAGAAGCAAGGGACCCCGGCCCCACCCACTGCATTAACCTGCCCGTAACAAAGTCGAGTGAAGACTTTAAACCAAGCGCTGCCTTGGGAGGCGGCCTAGCGTCATGCTTTAAATTACTGTTTGAGAATAGAGACTATGCTATCTGAAAACCAAATCAACCAAGGACCAAGGAGTTAGGATTGCTGTAGCAATTCATCTGCGCTAGTCACTTGCAAAGACGGGCTTATGGGTGGGCCACACAAGGCGGGCCCGTTAGATTTGAAAATTAAATTACAATTAAAGTGGGAACCACCATCGGCCACACCAAACGTCGGCCATACGGTTCTCCTGAAATTTCGGACGGATTGCACGCAACCCACCTTCAAGTATATGCCCATGATCGTTAAATCGGAACTCAACTTTCGAACTGGTTCCTGCGTGCTCATTCCCTATGTGCAAAGCTACAACACTTTCTCTTCCATCTACAACCCCAGAGTCTTCCAATGGCACGCACCAAGGGTTCTGGCCAGAAAGCACCTGCTGAAGCTCTAGATACTATGCCATTCGCCACTCGGGAGGCGAATCTTGCTTCAACTCCTTAAGGCGGACAAAACCCTAGCACCAAGCGAGGGTTCGACGGAGATGCATTCGGCGGGCGCTTACCCAAAATGCGTTACGGGGATCATACGCCGGCACCGATGGGAAAGATTACGCCTTCGCCTGCCGAGGTGGGAACCCCCTTTGTTTTTGAATTTGGTGCAAATTATCCGGGGGGTTCTCCTTATTTCATCACGGTCATGGGAAGAATGTACAATGCGGCCCAGCGCCATCCGTAAGGTTTACGACCTAGAGCCTACCGACGATGAGTACAACGAGCTTCTCCGGCACAAGCGAAAACCACGAGACTCTTACTAACGTAGTCGCTCGGCTCTATTTGCCAATCACGGGATGACAAATTTCCAAGGAAGGATCATACAACTTAAAGTGTAGCCGCTTGATAGCCGAAGCACGTATCTAGTTTCACTTCCTCCGCGCGAGACTAATGCCCCTTGCGCTGAGACCATTTCACGAGAGCGCGTTCCTTCTACTGCATCTTGGAGGGCAAACACATTGATGTCGACACACTCATCTACAAAGCTATTCGAATCCACGAAGACCATTACGGGAAACCTATGGTTCCCTCCACTTATTACCCGGCTTTATCGAAATGCGGGGGTAATCTTTGATGCTAGCGAAGAGAGAGCAGGCCTTACTGCAACCTCTTCTTGTGGTAGGCATACGGCGCATACGCCAAAAATGTCGGTGCGGGTCACCGGACCAACGTGATTAGTTCCTCGGCACACCACCTGTGATTTCTTACGCGGCGTTTCACGCTTTGGTTGCCCAAGTTACCACCTTGCGGCATTTAGTAAGCACCATGTTCCTCTAGCGGCATATGTGGTGGCAATATGTAGCGAAAGGGATCGCGACTGCGGCAAATCTCGTGGCAAATGCCCCAAAATACACTCCATTCTTTGGCTTTCCACGAGACAACTTTTGATATGCCTGATGGGCCATCACAGCGAGGAACGGACAAGCTCACGTAAGCGGCACGGAGTAGAAGCCTACGGGAAGGCAAGCCCACCAGCACACACTCGATTGACGATGATGAAGAAGTGTCAAAATCTGAGGACTTGTTCTTGGGACCTTCCTCGGGAAAGGGTTAAGCTCGGATAAGTTGTATCTTTTCTATTGACTACGGTACTAGACTCTTTCTCGTTCTTTTTATTTATTTTTATTTTTCCTTTGAATATGTTTTTAATCCCTTTCAAAAGAAAAATAATCTTTTCCTCTCCCGCCATTATCTCGTCTATTCTCGTCTCACTCCATCGTTGTAATGGGGGCATTGCATCGTTTAAGTGTGGGGGGACTGATTGGTTATGTGATATAATGTGCCACTAGTGTCTCCATGAGCGTGTGATCCGATTCGCCCTGCATATAGTTTTTTGCACATAATGAATTTTTTTCAAATTGCATGATAGAGCATGAAGAGAATCTTGTAGCAATGGAATGAATATACATTGCGTATAATTTGAACATAGCACAATTGCCTAGGGGACCTAAACCTTTAGGCTTGGGAAATTGACGGTGTAGCCAATCGATATGAGGTAAAAGTGGCAATGACGAAGTTTAAAGGGAAGAACCCTTAATGGAAGGATTGAATTGAGCCCAATTGTTTTATTTTGTGTGCATGTTTGCTAGCTTATGTTTGATCCTTGATTTGTCTTGGTTCTTTGATAAACTATCTAGCATCTGAGTTGAAGTTCGTAGGATAAAGGCATTCATATCATACCCATTATTCCCATACACAACCCATTGTATCATCATCTCAACATTGCTACCCCATTGAGCCACACAAGTATGCTATAGCGGAACAAGGTAGACAAAAGAACTAGAAAGAAAAAAGCTATGAAAATGTTGTTTTACGAGTGCTCCCATGAAAAGCTACGAGAAAGAATTGAAGAGCTGTTGTTGGTCTGCTTATTAGAAGAAAAAAAAAAGAAAAAGAAGGAAGAAATCAAGAAAAGACCTAGAGCACATAACAACAAAGAATTACTAAGTTCAAGGAGGAGCACTGCTCAGTGAAGCCAAAAGATTTGTCTAGGAAATGCTATAGCATCCACCTTCACTTCCAATCTCAAAACTCTAGGCCATCCTCACATTACAACCCGAAGTCCTTTAGATGAATGAATACTCAGATGCTAGGAAGCAATCTTAGAACTTTGACAAGGTATGGATCTTACGGGCCCAGCTGGACAAGAGAGAAATCAAAATCCCTGGGTGAGCAAGTGTAAACAACGGAACTTGAGAGTCCCTTGAGACTTCTTCATCTAAACAATACCATGCATTATGGCGGTTAGTTTAGGGCGTGGGATTGCCAAATGGGGGATGGAAGCGAAAGAAGCGTGCAATCAAAGTTATACGGACAAAAGTAAAATCGCATTTATGAGTTTACGTTAAGCTTCGTCTTATTTTGCCCGGGAGTGCAAAAAGCGAAGTGTGGGGGCATTTGATGAGCACAAATCGTACCATGTTTTCCCTATACTTATTGAATGAATTGAATGTTAAATGCAAACTTAACTACAGATAATCTAAGCAAAAAGGCATACATTCATGATATAGGGACTAAGAGTAGGAATCATTTGCATGTGCTAAGAATGGAACAATTTACTTTGTTTTTAAGGAAATCGTATAGCGGAGCGGATACGATGCTATAGCATTCGGCTTGCGATTTGAAGTGCAATACAAGGCATCCGAATGCTATAGAAAAGTAGAGGGCGCAATCTTATGCGGCATATTTTCGACTTTTTACCCGGATGATTTCGGGAATAAAATAAAGGCGTGATATTGGAATAGGTTCTTTGCGTAACGGAATAGAAGATGCGGAGGATCGAACTAAAAGATTTGAAGAATCCATGAGAATCAACGAAGCAATCTACTTAGATCAAGAGATATGATAGATCAGAGAGGGATTAGGAAAGGCCCGGCTATTTGTAACTTATGCCTCAAGAAAAGCTGATTATAAAGGAAATAGGAGCCAACCCTAAAGAGAGTCGGAGAGCCCTAGAACAAGATTCTAACTTTCGGCGAGACTCAAGAGAAGAGTGAAAGATTTCACAAGAGCACGAGACTTCTAGGACGACCCGGCACCCTTCCTTGCGGTACGACGGAGCGAAGAAGACGTGGAGTGGTGACGTGAGGGACCTCGACCACGCCGTCGGAAATTCCATCAAGCTTTTTTTCCTTTCTTTTTATCTTTGTTTTCTCGATCATGGGTCATTCTGTTAGTGTCTATTTTTGTGTGTCCACAAATCGGTCATGAACTAAACTTTATATATTTGGGGCGAGGATGAGTCTTTAAGTGTTGAATGAACCTAGTTGCAAGTTCTTAATTCAATAAATTTGGTTTGCGTATCGGTGTTTCAATTACTAGTTGGTTAACGGAAGTTAAGGGCTAGATTTGTGGCCTCGGCTTGCGGCAAGGAGTTGGGGTTAGACCTCCGAGAAATAGTGTTTGCTAGGCGGCCGTGCACGCTTGACCTATTATTGTAGGCTTTAGGAATGGAGTCACCTCTCATAACCATAACACCGAGTGTAAAGCGAAGTCGACTAGAAAGTTGCCATAGGAATATGGAAGGAGTATGGTTTGTATCATATGTATCGGACGCAGAAGCTTCGGTAGATAATAGAGGTGGGTTAACCAAATAGCTTTGTAATTGGTAGCTATGCTATAGCAATTGCTTGGTATGTCGGTATAGATGCTTTAGCATTGGGTAGAGCATTTGGGGGGATTGATGCACTTAAAGGATGATTAAAGTTCGATGACCTAACCTCTTATTGATATATTCTCATTTAAATTTATTTTGTTTTACGTTTGTTAGTAGCATAATTGCTAAATCCCTCAACCTATTATATTTACTTCTGCTTTCAAGCTGTCATAGCATTTGTGCGTCGCTCCCTCGATTATCTCGGTCTATGGGACGATATACACTTACACTTTATTACTTGTTTGGTGGTTCACTTGCCATCAAAGGAAATCAACCAGCAGATGTATTCGGTATTTCAAAATTTGTAGGATTTTCTACTACGAATTGCATTTTTGAAGTATCTCTCGGTGCTTTGGTGGTGGGTTGCAAGAAAATAGTCTTTTGATCGGGATACATGCTTTGAGTGTTGTCTTTATATTTTAGCCAAATTCTATCATTTAGACCACTTTTTTAATTTACGAAGTTTTTTTTAGTTCATTTTTAGGCTTAGGAATAATCTAGAAGTGTTTACGTGGTTGTCTAAAATTTTAAAAAAAACTTATTTAATAGTGTTTCCACATTTGTTTTAGTTAATTTGTAGTATCGGATTGTGTTTTTGTGTCCTTTCCTATTTTAGTCGGTTACACTTATGTTTGTATGAGTACTAAGAGTACTACTAATCCAAAGACTTAGTAGAAAGAGATCCGAAATAAAGAGAACCATTCTCTTGCTAGAAGGGATTTTAGGACTAAGTTATAAGATTACTGTTGAACTTGATTCGACTTTGAACATTGATTGTGTCCATGTTGTTTTATTTCTAATGGTGTTTTTCGATAGTGTTTGGTGGTGGCTACATTGATTCTAGTAGCAATTTTTCTAATTAAGAAATTATGGTAGAGCAAGAAAACCGTCCTACTTTAAAAGAATTGGTTGTACCTAATGTTAATTATCATCCTTTGTGCATTACATATCTTGAACTTAATGTGCTTTTGAACATAAATACGGTATTATCCATTTATTGCCCAAGTTTCATGGTAGTCTTACAGTGAATGTCCACATAAGCATTTGAAGGAGTTCTATGTGGTGCAACGGCATGATGAAATCGCAAGCAATTGATGAGGACCACATAGCGAGAGCTTTCTCATTTTCTCTCGATCTTACGTACTGGGGTGGTTATATTCGGAAGATGAAGCTTCATTGATACATACCCCTTGAAAATTGTTTAGAATTTTTTTTTTGAAAAAAAATTAATATAATGTAATATAGTTAATGAGTATACATTTGGCCCCCCAAAATTTGCCCCTAGCTTCATTAGAAATGTTATATAATCATAAATTTTTTAATTAGTTAATGAGTACACATTTACCCACCCCATTTGTCCCAAAACTCCATACAGACTTATATTATTTGCACCATAATCAATTGAAGCTAAATTTGCTATCTGAAGTTATTCTAGAAAGGTTATTCCTTGCCACAAAGAGCTACTTCTATTCGAAAAGAGATAAGCGGCATAAACAAGTCAATGAGGAGAACACGCATGAGTATTGGAGAGGTTCAAGTGATTATATGCCATGCATCTACCACGAGATCAACGAGCAACTACCGATTACCTATTTCTATGACAATTTATTACCAATGGATAGAAGTTGGTGGATGCATCAAGTGGTAGGGCTTTAGATGCAACTTTGAAAAGGCCGAGACTTGATGTCTATTATGACTATTAATTCTTAGCAGTTTAGCACCCAAGCAAATAGTATTCTTTGTTTACTAAATTCAAGCACCTCTAGTTCAATACAATTCCTAGAAATCCAATTCCTCAGAGTGCAGGATCAAGCGAGATTAGAAAATAGACTTGATGATCTAACCTCTTTGTGAGGTAGTTGGCGTTGACATAGACAATACGGTCTTCCCCTCCTCAAATCGAATACTCGTGTGGGTTTTGTTTTGATCTTTATCATTCCA